>JAVJIX010000027.1:7247500-7295000 GCA_036785185.1 Paratrypauchen microcephalus | reverse complement strand
GTTTTATTACCGAAATAAGGCTCAGATTGTAAAAAACGTTAAGTTCTTCCAGAGCTTTGAACCAGAGCTCAGTTGTAAACATGATGTTAGCTCCACTCACCCAAACACGAGGCTGCCGTCTCTCCTGATCCCAAACTGAGCGTTCAGGACTCCAGAGTTTCTCACCAGTCTCCCCTCGCTCACCACGTTCCCCAGACACTGGCCCGTGGTGGCGTTATAGAAGCCCGCGTTCACCGCCACCTCACAGCCACCGGAGAGCGCTGTCTGAGCGGCGGGGACGAGCAGCCGCAGCCCACAGCCCCCCTCTCCTCCAGGCTCCAGCACCGCGAGGCTCCTCAGGGGGTCCCTCACCACCACCATACGACCTGCAGCAGACAGGGGGCGCTGTCAAATCAATGCGTAACAAGCAGTGAAACAGATAGAAAGCTGTTAATCCTATGGTTTTTAATCTGTAATATAAGGCAGCTCTGTAAGAGTGTTCGGAATTGATACTTTGCTGATGATGTCATCAACATTCATTAGGGGATGAAGCTAACTGGAGGCACTGCTTTGTCTGAAGCTCTGTTACTCAAGTTAGACTAATCTGAGCTTTGTTTGAACACAATCTGACCAGAAAGTAGTGATCGAGCTGGACTAGGACAGATGAGCTGATTTGTGCTGTTAAACAAGTCCCTCTCAAATAACAGTACAGTCACAAGCTAGCATTAGCATTAGCATTAGCATTAGCATTAGCCAACATTTTTTCAGTGAGTCAAAGTCCTAAACAGCACCATGAAAGCTCGTTTTGATCACAGGCTGCTCAAAATATGTTCTTTAAAAAGATTTTGTATTTTTTTTAGACTGTCTTTATGCTTTTTGATGTTTAGTGTTTGCTAATGTGTGCATTGTATCACCATGGTAACCATAGACATACATGTCACACATCAATACAGTCAGTATCAATACAGAAGTCCGATTGCACAAAGATTAGAAGTATTTATACTGGAGGTAAACCAGGAGACACAGTGGCAGAGTGGTTAGCCTTGTTAGCTGTTAAGTCTATGGCAGCACAAATTATTCTTAATATATAAATTGTGTGATCCAGTTTTGGCCTCACAGTTTTGGATGGATTTTATTTCATGTTTTAGTTCCATTCTAATACTGCTTTTTGGGGAGTACGTCCGTCAAGTCCAACTGTAAACTGGGGGAAAGACTGTGGTAATTCTGGTCTTTTTGTCCTGTCTCATTCCTCTTAAATGTTAATAAATATCCACCATCATTTTTTCTTGTCTCTACCTCTACAAGTCAGTGGTGGTACTGCGTCCTCAGTCAGCTCAGATTAAAGTCAAACATGAACAAGACCGACAATTCATTAATTAATCATTGCATTTATATAGCGCCTTTCAAACCTGCGTGAAGTTGGCCCCCATCAAACGCACACCTACACCAAAACTATGTCAATCGTTTGTGCTTCGTTTGTGCTGTTTTGTGCTGCAAAAAGTTTCGTTTGTGCTGCTTTAGTTTTTGAGATATTGATGATTCTTTAATAGGTCAAATTGGGGTCAGCCAGCCCCCCTCCCTCAAAAACTAAAGCAGCACAAACAAAACTTTTTGCAGCACAAACGAAGCCCAAACGATTGACATAGTTTTTGTGTAGGTGTGCGTTTGATGGGGGGGCAACTTCACACAGACACCCAAAGCATTTTACAGTTCATTGTTTATTCACTCCACACCAACATGCCACTGTGACGAGCGCTGGTGCAGGGCCCGTGTGAGGGCCCACAGCGGGGGAAATATTGTGCAGGCCTCAGTCTGAGAACTTTAGACACCTGCACACAGAGGCCAGACATGGACATGGACGGTGATGCAGTGTAGTGTCTTACCATAGACGTAGCGCCCTCTGCTGGGCTCAGAGATGAAGGTGTGCACAGAGGCGGGGCTGTGGGCGGGGCTGTGGGCGGGGCTGTGGTGTGAGGAGGAGGGCCAGGAGCTGAACGTCTGCTCTGAGGGGGGCGGAGTCTCTCTGCCGCACAACAAATACAGAGGGTTACATACTGTCTGCACTTTATTTTACATTTATTTCGTTTTATTTCTGTTTATTTGACAGGAACAATGCAGTGAAACACAATCACAGGCAGAACATGCATCAAGTTTAGATATTCTCATCCTCAACTCCTGTCCTGGGTCGGGCTTTTCCTACACACACTTCAAAACAGTTTAAAAGCACAATTTTTAAACTAGTGCTGTGAGGCGATTAAAACAATTAATCTAATTAATTACAGGATTCGTAATTAGTTAATCAAATTTTAATCTCGAAAGAGAGAGAGTGAGAGAAAGGGAGAGAGAGAGAGAGAGAGAGAGGAAACCCACTTTGTGATTGAGTTTGTCAGTTTTTCTTTGCTCATTCGTTTTCCAAATTCTGCGACCGTGGTTTGTTGGTTTGTTGGTTTGGTGGTTTGTTGGTTTGGTGGTTTGTTGGTTTGGTGGTTTGGTGGTTTGGTGGTTTGTTGGTTTGGTGGTTTGTTAGTTTGGTGGTTTGTTGGTTTGGTGGTTTGGTGGTTTGGTGGTTTGTTGGTTTGGTGGTTTGTTGGTTTGGTGGTTTGTTGGTTTGTTGGTTTGGTGGTTTGGTGGTTTGGTGGTTTGTTGGTTTGTTGGTTTGTTGGTTTGTTGGTTTGGTGGTTTGTTGGTTTGGTGGTTTGGTGGTTTGGTGGTTTGGTGGTTTGGTGGTTTGTTGGTTTGGTGGTTTGTTGGTTTGGTGGTTTGTTGGTTTGGTGGTTTGGTGGTTTGGTGGTTTGTTGGTTTGGTGGTTTGGTGGTTTGGTGGTTTGGTGGTTTGTTGGTTTGGTGGTTTGGTGGTTTGGTGGTTTGTTGGTTTGGTGGTTTGGTGGTTTGTTGGTTTGTTGGTTTGGTGGTTTGGTGGTTTGTTGGTTTGGTGGTTTGTTGGTTTGGTGGTTTTGGTGGTTTGGTGGTTTGTTGGTTTGGTGGTTTGTTGGTTTGTTGGTTTGGTGGTTTGGTGGTTTGTTGGTTTGTTGGTTTGTTGGTTTGGTGGTTTGGTGGTTTGGTGGTTTGGTGGTTTGTTGGTTTGGTGGTTTGGTGGTTTGGTGAGGTGCGCTCATGCTCGTTCTATCACCAGTAACGATGGAACTTGTCCGGACGTGTTTATCGTTCAATTGATCCGTTGGATTGGATTGGAAAATTCTTTTTGACAAAAGCTCCAAATCCCGGCGTTCTTGTCGATCGTCCCGTCTTCGTTCTTTTTATAGAAAAACTTGCAGTTTAAAGGCCCTGGCAGTGATTCGCTCGCCGCACGCCAAATTTAAAATGCGCATTGAATTGCCGCTCATAATTAATTGCGTTAATTTTTATAACGCGTTAATTTGCAGTGTAAATTAATGCCCTACCTTAAACATGTTTTTACAACAGTGCAGTTTCACATTTCAGAAACACAATGCAATATTTACAGGTGGGTACAGGTTTGAAGCTCTGTATGTTCTGCTCTTTAGTTCTGTAGTTTACCAGAATGTTCAGTGTGGGGCTGGACTTACTGGAGGAGCTTCTGGTGAATCTGCTGTTGGTTTGTCTTGGAATAAATGGATTTAGTGGCTCTGGTGTGAGATTATGAATGCAGTTGAATATTAGTTTAAGAGAATATCATTTATTAAAGTTCAGTCTGTTGCAGTGGTGATAACGGATTGTTTTTTTTTTGTAAAATGAATCAATGGGTTTAGTGAGTGTGGGAGCTGTCTAGGCCCATGCTGTCATGCAGAGTGATATGTGAGAGAAGCAAGCTGCTTTGGGATGTAGTGCCTGATTCATTTGAAACAGTCGAGTATGTGGCAGTGTCCTTGGGCAAGACACTTCACCCATCTTCCCTTTGAATGTGTGCGGGCTGAATAAGTTTTAGTCTTGTTAAACCAGAGAGGACATGACATGTGTAACACTGAACCTGATGTTGTCTCACAGAGGGGAGGAGCGCTCAGGGGCAGGGCTGGGAAAAACTGTCAAACTTTATATATATCGTAAATATATCGTTTCGTTTAAGATGACGAGAGTGTCCATGTGTCAAAAAATGAACTTAAAACGTATTACAGAGTCTAACATAGAGTTCCAAAACTCCCAGTCTCACATTATTTCTCTTTTACTTGGAAATAAATGTCTAAAATGAGCCTGACACAAACACTTTATTCCTCCCATTTGATTTATGAGGACAACATTCCTACACACACACACACACACACACACACACACATACACACACACACACATACACACACACACACACACACACACACACACACACACAGACACACACACACATACACAGACACACACACACACACACACACACATACATACACTCACACACACACACACATACATACACTCACACACACACACACAGACACACACACACAGACACACACAGACACACACACACACAGACACACACACACAGACACACACACACACACACACACATACATACAGACACACACACACACACAGACACACACACACACATACACAGACACACACACAGACACATACACAGACACACACAGACATACACACACACATACACAGACACACACACAGACACATACACAGACACACACAGACACACATAGACACACACACACACACACATACAGACACACACAGACACATACATACACTCACACACACACACAGACACACACACACACACGCACACACAGACACACATACAGACACACACGCAGACACACACAGACACATACATACACTCACCCACACACACACAGACACACACACACACAGACACAGACACACACAGACACAGACACACACACACACACACAGAGACACACATACAGACACACACACACACACACAGAGACACACACACAGACACACACACACACAGACACACACACACACACGCACACACAGACACACATACAGACACACAGACACATACATACACTCACACACACACACACAGACACACACACACACGCAGACACAGACACACACACACACACACAGAGACACACATACACACACACACACACACACATACACAGACACACACACACACATACACAGACACACATACAGACACACACACACAGACACACACACACACATACACACACATACGCAGACACACACACACGCACACACAGACACACATACACACAGACACACATACACACACATACGCAGACACACACACACACATACACAGACACACACACACACATACACAGACACACACACACACATACACAGACACACACACGCACACACAGACACACACACACACATACACATACACACACATACGCAGACACACACACACGCACACACAGACACACACACACACAGACACACATACACACACATACGCAGACACACACACACACACACAGACTCAGACCGTCCCCACTACATCATCACCTGTGCACCTCTGGCCGCAGGTGCAGGACTCTGAGGTGGAAACGGGCTCGCTTCAGTAAAAGCTTCAGTAAAAGCTTCAGTAAAAGTTTTGTGTCCTCTGCCATTGTATCTGTCACAAAGTGTGATTACGTGTCTCACCTCGTCACGTCGACTCCACACATGCACACGCACAGCATCAGGAGCCCAATCCCCCACGTGTCCATCCGGTCCCACTCAAACAAGCTTTTTTGTTTTGTTTTTAGTTTTATGTAGCCTAACTTATGGGAGACTGAATCCGGTCCCAATGCGCTCTCCAGCCTGTCCCCCAGACTCTGAAGGACAGACTCTGAAGGACAGACTCTGAAGGACAGGTCGGACCAGTTCTGGAATGCAACGTTTACCGGGACAATGAGGACTTCAGGAATTTGACTAGGTCACATCAGGTCTCATCTGCCTGGAGAGGTGTTACTGCTTTTCTAAGAAAGTGATGTTGTCAATCGATTAGAATATTTATATTTGATCGCGATTACTCTCATGAATGTCAAAGTTAACTCACGATTATTCGCAAATTAATCTGCGACTGAATTTCCCGCTGTGAGTGAAAATATGTGCTGTGCTATCGTGCCAGGATCTCTGGGCAGTGCCAGGACCTGTGGGCAGTGCCAGGACCTGTGGGCAGTGCCAGGACCTGTGGGCAGTGCCAGGACCTTTGGGCAGTGCCGTGCTCAGGCGTGGTTGCCTGTGGTTCTATGGCCTGAAAAGGAGGTGTTATGTTGAAGACTACTGCTTTATGACATCAAAAGGTGAAAAAGAACATTTTGATCTATGGAGATGTAGGCAGGAATACTAATAATAGGGATACTCTACTCAGCATGTGTAAATGAAACAAAACACAGCTCCAGGTCTGTTTTTGAGAGGTAATAACATTATAACGTCACATAAAGCTCACAAGAGTTCATTTTGTGTAATATAGGACCTTTAAATGTACAGGGTGTCCATAAAGTCCCTTTGCAGTTTAAAAAAAATATTGAAAAGGCAGTTGATGAGATATCGTAACCAGATTTGTTTTATTTTAATCAGTGTTTATTAAAGTTTTTATTCACATAGATTTTTTTTTTTTAAACCAGCATGTTCGTCACTTCCTCAATCAAACATTTCCAGACCGATGGATTGGTAGGGATGGGCCAATTCCAAAGAAGTCCAAAGGAGTGATATCAGGTGAACGCGGTGTTCACCTGATATCATTCTTTGGACTTCTTTTTATGGGGTTATGTAAAGGATATCGTGTATCAAACAAACGTACGGGACATTGCTGACTTGAAGCAAAGGATTTGTGAAGCCATTGCCACCATTAATGAGACTATCCTACAACTGAGTACCGTCTTAGTACTTCTTGACTATCTTAGCGAGTCAACGGTTCTTCTGATCCTAAGCATTTCATTGCATTGTTGACCTTGTGTTGATTCTGCATATGGCAAATAAACAATCTTGAATCTTGAATCTTGATGTGCTTCGTGCAACTAATGGTGCCCATATAGAGGTCTATTAAATGAAGTGGAAAAAACGTTAATAAACACTCATTCAAATAAAATACATTTATCTCAACAACTGCCTTTGTAATAAATAGTTTAAATTGTAAAGAGACTTTGTGGACAGCCTGTGTCAGTGCTGTGCTCCTCCGGTCCAGCAGGTGGCGCTCCTGTCAGTGCTGTGTTCCTCCGGTCCAGCAGGTGGCGCTCCTGTCAGTGCTGTGTTCCTCCGGTCCAGCAGGTGGCGCTCCTGTCTCCGCTCCTCGGGGTAAAGTTGAAGGGGAACATGGCGGTCCCCGGTATTTGCGCCAGAAGCGGCGTTTTGCGGAATAAAAGTGCTATTTTTCCCCCTCTGCGCCTCAGGACTGCGCCGAAAGACGTTTTTCCGCAGAGGGGTGCGGAGAACACGTGTGTGAGAGCCGCGAGTCACTCTCCAGAGGCGCAGCATGAGCACCAGTACTGCCTGGAGCTGGTCCGGTGCGTAAAAGTCATCCACATCCACCGGGTCTGTGCTCAAAGTGAAACTCGCGCAATATAAAGGCTTAAAGTGCACTGTGTGGACGGTCCAATACCTGTGTGGCATTAAACTGATCCATCCTACATTTATCCAGTTACAAATGTTTTTATTGATCAAGTTCTGCATTCTTATTGTGACCGTGGTCGCTTCTCCACTGATTTTTGAGTTTTGTAAGTTGGCATTTTGGCTTGACTTTGTTGTCTCCCTGGAGACGGATACGTTTAATGCCACACTCTGGGACATTCTGTGGACGACGTGTAAACATCTCCATAGAAGTAAGCAGGTGCCACAAGAAAACATTTCCACCTGTAACACTAGTCCCACCCAAAACACCATTGATTAAAGCAGATCTTCTCTGAACCAGGACTAATCCAGGACTAAACCAGGACTAAACCCGGTCTGTCCCCAGTCTAAATCAGTACTAAACTGAGACTAAACTGAGACTAAACTGAGACTAAACCAGGATGAAATCCGGTCTAACCGTGTTTGTTGTAGGTCCAGAGATTACGAGGGCTTCGTGTGCTCCCTGCTGCTCCCGGAGGAGGCGCGGCGCTCCTCTCTGGCTCTGAGGGCGTTTAATGTGGAGCTGGCTCAGGCAGGTGCAAACACTACAGCACACGCAGCACTAAACACACTAGGACTGTCCAAAGTATCCAAAATCAGACACTAATCCACAGTAGTAGTATCAAGACTAGATACTCATTTGAGCAGATATCAATACTAAAAAAGTCCCATTGACAGGACAGAAATGAACCTTTCATCAAGATCAAGATCAAGATTGTTTATTTGTCATATGCAGGATCAACACAAGGTCAACAATGCAATGAAATGCTTAGGATCAGAAGAACCGTTGACTCGCTAAGATAGTCAAGAAGTACTAATAACATGCAATAATAGTACATGGTAAAAAAAGTGTTGCAAAGTGCAGGGGAAGAAGTAAACAATATAATAAACAATATAATAAACAATATAATAAAATATGTAATAAAATAAAAAAGCAAGGTACAATGTACAAGGTGCAGGTAGGATTAAATCAAGATCAAATAAGGTGTAAGTATTTCACAGATTGCACATAATATGGTGTGGTGTTGGTGTTGCATGTGGATTTCGTATTGCACATAGTATGATATAAATATTGCACATAGGTTATTGCACTGATTATTGCACATGTAACAGTAATTTACAGTGAGGTAGTGACAGACATGATATATTCATATAGAGCAGCAGCAGTAAACATAATTATGCATAATGAAAGGTAGTTTAGTGCAGTATTATTGAGAGTTCAGTATTATTTAGAGTATTACCCAGAGTTCAGTAGTCTGACAGCTTGGGGGTAATAGCTGTCTTTGAGTCTTTTTGTGCGTGCTGGCAGGCTCCTGTATCGTCTACCAGAGGGTAGCAGACGGAAGAGTCCTTGTGCCGGATGAGTATGGTCCTTAGTGATGCTGCGTGCCTTACGCAGACCCCTGCTGTGGTAAATGTCCTGGATGGAGGGGAGACTGCTGCCAGTGATGTCCTCTGCCGCTCGCACCACCCTCTGTAGTGCTTTGCGTTAGAATGTTTTTAGAATGATCGTGAGCTGTATCAGAACAAGTGTAAGAAAGTGAGACTAAACCAGGACTAATAGTTTAGTTTATTATTAGGATCCCCATCAGCTGTGCTCCTGAAGGATGGGTCAAATGCAGAGAAATAATTTCCCTACGGGGATGAATAAAGTCTGTCTTCTTCTTTACAGCAGCTAGTCTTCCTGGGGTCCTTGTTAAAAAGCACAAAGTAAAAAAGGCACAAAACACACATCAGTACATTTCAATAAATATCACACATCAATACATTTAATTTCTATAAAAATCTCTTTAAAAAGACAAATACAAATACCCCAAAAATAGCAATAAGTCCAAATATTTGTGCAGAGAAACACAAATCTATTACAGAGTCTTTTTATTTGATGAACTTCTTCTTTTACAAAATTATGAACAACTTTAAGAAAAATGCAATTTCAACACAAACATACAGGTTTCCCATTCACCTCCTGAACAAATAGGAATTAGTAAATTTTTCTTGGAAAATCCTGCACTCGGCGTCCACTTTTCTCATTTTGGACATTTTGCTGATGAGGGTGTCACGGTCGACAGTCAAAACGATGCTCCTTTAAGAGCGTTTGGAAAGAGGCGAGTCTTCATTTGTGCTGCTCTGGTGGGAGGGGCCACGCACAGAGGCGCTGGAGACGCTGCTATGCTATACTGCACAGAAAATTGCCAATATTTTAATACAAAATTAAATTATAAATAAAATATTTTAATAGAAAATCAGCCGAGGGCCAGATTAAAGGTCTCTCCAAGAGGGCTGGATCTGGCCCCGGGCCACATGTTTGACACCCCTGCTCTAAAGATAAAGGTGCGTTGGAGAAAATTTGTATTTGCTTTTGGAATTTTAAACCGTCCTTCTGACGATGCGTGACGCACGTCTAGTGCCGTAACCGCGTGGTTCTCTATTTGTGGTTCTCTATTTTTCTCAAACTGATCGGACAAAAATAGTGGAGTTTTCGATTTGAATACTTTTCATGTGGAGAATAATACAGAAGCCAGTGCTTGATCCTGAACCTTTAGCCAGCCTAGATTAGAATGCAGAGTTATTATCCTGGTTCTGTCAGGGCAGTTTAGTGCGACACCAGCTACTTTGTTCTGCAATAATTGGAGTCTCTCAAGATCTTTTCTTTTTGTCGTGGATCAAATGATCTGACAGTAGTCGAGTTGAGAAATTATTAGAGTTCTAACAACAAGTTTTGCCATATCTGCTGACAAGTATTGACGACATCTTCTAACAGCAGCTAAAGATCTTCCCATTTTCTTTGTAGTAGGGACTGAACCACGGCTAATCAAGCTTTGTCTAACACGGCAGGAAAAGAAATGTACAATCTTGATCCAAACCACATGACCCTTGTTCCAGACTTTAGTCCTTTCTCCTCCTGATTATTATTTCACGTTTTATTTTCAGGTGAAGGATTCCGTTTCCCAGAAGACCATTGGACTGATGCGAATGCAGTTTTGGAAAACCGCCATCGACGAGATCTACCGTGACGAGCCTCCAAACCAGCCAATCAGCGCGGAGCTGTGGAGGGTGACGAGACACTTTTTGCTCAAATACAAATTGTGTCCAGGTTTTTAAAGTTTTCTGTACATTTTCAGGCAGTGAGGAAACATTATCTAACAAAAAGGTGGCTGCTGCGGATCGTCAAAGAAAGAGTGAGTGAAACTGTCTCTAAATATGAAATGTGTTAAGCTTGTTCCTAAATAAAATATGACTAATTTCCTTTGTTTTCCAGGAGAAGGACCTGGAGGACAGAGCCTACAGAAACCTACAGGAGCTGGAGACTTATTCTGAAAACACTCAGTCCTCTTTACTCTACCTTCTGCTGGAGACACTAGGTCAGAGAAACCAGCGCTTTTATTTTGAAAAATCACAGCTCATTGTTTGGTCCTGGTTTTATTCTGGTTTAGTCCTGGTTTAGTCCTGGTCTGGTCCTGGTCTAATCCTGGGTGAGCTCTGGTTTGGTCCTGGTTTAGTCCCGGTTTAGTCCCAGATGGGTCCCTGCTGGGTCTTGGGTCTTGTTGCCTCCATAGCTTTTCCCACACAGTTCCTGAAATGGCTGGTTCAGTTCCCATCTGCTCATTTGCATAATGATGTTATTTGTCCATCCACACACCACCTGTTCTAATGTCTCTGCTGAAACACTGAACAGAAGGACTCCACCAAAATGTACAGAAACGTTTTAAAATCCAGGAAATTACATACATGAATTTTATTATTATTATTTATTATTATTATGATTATTATTATGCATCAGTTTTATAGAGCGCTATTCTGGACACTCAAAGACGCTTTACAGTTCATTATTCATTCAATCCCCCCTCCTTGAGCCGCCACCTTAACGTGGTGGAGGGGTTTGAGTGCCCGAATGATCCCGGGAGTTATGTTGTCGGGGCTTCATGCTCCTGGTAGGGTCACCCAAGGCAAACAGGTCCTGGGGGACGGGTCAGACTAAGAGCGGTTCAGAAGCTCCTATGATGAGAAACAGCAAGGTCAGTTACGTCGCGAGGATTGGCGTCACCGGGGACCCCCTCGGAGCCAGGCCTGGGGTGGGTGCTCTGCAGTGAGAGTCTGGTGGTCGGGCCTTCCAACACGGGGCCTGGTCGGGCATAGCCCGGAGGAGCAACGTGGGGCCGTCCTCCTGTGGACTCACCGCCTGCAGGAGGATCCATAGGCCAACATGCTAGAGGAAGTATGTCTCTCGGCTGGCCTGGGAACACCTTGGGCTCCCCCCGAAGGAGCTGGAGGAAGTGTCCGGGGTGAACGAAGTCTGGGAGTCCCTGCTTAGACTGGTGCCCCTGCGATCCGGCCCCGAATAAGCAGAATAAAATGTACCTGGTGATAGTAAACTTCTAATGTAGCCACAGCTGCCCTGGGGCAGACTGATGGAAGCGAGGCTGCCAACCTGCACCTTTGGCCCCTCCGACCACCTCCACCACTCACGCACACACCACTTTCATACTCGGCAATGTGGGTGAAGTGCCACAGTTTTTGTGACTGGCGCCCCCCTGTGGCACCTGATGTCCCCAGTGTTACCCAGGCCTGACCTGACACCACAGTTTTCTATACGCCAGTAATATTTAATAGAGATGGCGGGCAGCTAAAGTAAATACAGCTAAAATGTTAATGGATTTCGTAACCTGTAGAAGTACGACACCATCACATTCTAGAATCTGGAAACCATCAATACAGGGAATAAAGGTGGAAATGCCCAATCAAATCAGGGTTTCGAAACACAAAACTTGGGCTAATTTAGTGCAGACTGAGTCGGTTGGATTTATGTCAGCAAAAATGGCAGCGCACATAGTAAACGGTAACCTAGGTTACATGATCCTTGGATGAACAAAATTATACTTGCATCATGTGCTGTCTCTGTTCAGTCTTCAGTAGTTTATGTAGGCTGATATGGCTTTCTTGTGGTATTCATGAGATAACAAAATGAACATTAAACTTTCTCGGGCATTCATATTTTCCCCAACTGTTGCAGTGGAACACATTTACAACGGATGTTGGGAGAACTGACTTGGATTTATCCACTATCGACATTCAATAGAAGAAGAGACTTTATTGATCTCACACAGGAGAAATTGTTCTCTGCATTTGACCCATCCTGTTATCAGGAGCAGTGGGCAGCACATTACTGCACCCGGGGACCAGCTCCATGATCTTGTTGCTTAGGCTTGGTCAGGACCTCAGCTGGAGGATTTTACCTGGAGCATGTTCTGGGTTGAAGAAAATGGATGGATGGATAAACCTGGACTAAAGAAGTGTAGGACTGTCAAAACTATGGCAAATCAGATGCTAAGACTAGTATTGAAACTAGATACTAATTTGAGCAGGTATCAATACTAAAAAAGTCCCATTGACAGGACAGAAATGAATCATTCCTGAATGTCTTTAGAATGATCTGGAGCTGTATCAGAACAAGTATAAGAGCACATAGACTAGTGTACTCCCATGGATGTGTGGAACCTACAGGAGCACTGAGGATTACACACACTGAATATATATGGAGAATATAAAAGAAGAGTACCACTAATGTATTATTTTTGTCTGGAATGTTCCACAGTATGGCATAAAAACTTATCTATCTCCATGGAGACAAGAAAATGCAAGCATTTTTAGGCCAGTTGTAGAAATTAATGTTATTGAAAGCATTAACATCTCCAGGGCAACAAGTGGCGTACCCTCCAGAAAAGTTACGTTAGTGATGGGTGACAGGTCCAATGTCTCTAGTGAATCAGATGTTGTGGTTAGATAAATATACTGTGCATAATGCCCCGTCCTCCTGTGTCCCTGTATGTCAGATGCCCTCCCGTCCTCCTGTGTCCCTGTATGTCAGATGCCCTCCCGTCCTGTGTCCTGTGGTGATGGGATAAACACAGTGTGACAATGACAGTAGTGTATTGTGCTGTTGTGTTGTCAGGAGTGAAGAACGTGCACGTGGATCACGCTGCCAGTCACACGGGTAAAGCTCAGGGCATCGTCACGTGTTTGAGAGCAACACCCTATCACAGCACACGCAGGAGGGTCTACCTGCCCATGGACATCTGCCTCAAGGTAACCACTCCAAATCACAATCAGAAAATCAGGAGGACTGAAGTTATTTTCTCTCGCAAACCACAAATAATCCTGTTTTTATAATGTAAATGCAGTTTAGACCTCTACAAACATGTGAATTCATGGATTCTTGGATTAGTTGAACAGTCCATGTGTCCAATGTTCAGTGCTTTTGGACAACAGAATCTTAAGTCAGTGTCTTTTAAACTTCCCTGGAACATGAAATAAAGCTTGTTTTTCTTCTCAAAACAAAACATTTGTCTGAAAGGTGATATATCTGCGTCTGAAACAGTTGTCCACGAAACATCCAGCAGTGTATTTCGCATTCGCGTATTGTCTCTCTCCGCCCATGTTAACTCTATCAGCCTGTTCACCTTCAGCGGATGTCTACGCCGAAGTTTACAAGTGAACAGGCTGATAGAGTTAACATGGGCGTAGTGATACGATACCGGACCTACTTACGTGGGCTCCAGAAAGCGAGCCGAACCGGGATCAGCTGAGACTGTCAGAGGTAAGCCGGTGTCAACACACGGAACTTTTAGAAGGAAACTCATACAGATTAACATAAAAAAACCGCACTATCCCTTTAAACTTTTCACGCCAAGGTCTATAAAAGGCCTATTCCAGGTCTAATCTAGGGCTATACCAGGCCTAAACCGGGACTAAACCAAGACTAAACCAGGGCTGTAGCAGCACTATTCCAGGTCTATTCTAGGACTGAACCAGGGTTAAACCAGGGCCATAACAGGATTATTCCAGGTCTTCAAATAGACTACATCATTTCATCAGGATAACAAAGTGTAACTGAGTCAAGCCCACAAACTGAACAGTTCCACGTCTCCCCTGAAGGAGCTGGACCACAGTTTGAGAAACACTGGACTATGATCAAAACATACATCACAAATCAAACCTTAATGTCAGAAAATTCACAGTTGGATAAGACAGTGCTGGTGTTTGAGTAAAGGTACACTGCGGCACTTTTTCGGTGCAGTGTCTGCCGTCTGCTTGTCTCCATGGAGATGTTGCTTTTTCCTAGAGTGTTCCACAGTATGACATTACATTTAACTATTTCCATGGTGACAAGCAAATAATTACTGGGTCACTAGGTAAAGTTACACAGGTCAGATCTGTGGAGATGCGAGTTCACACACAGTAAGAAATTATGTTTTTCAAGTGAATTAAAACCTCAGTAATGAACTAAAAGCTACATGTGTTTACATACATTTACATACATGCTACATACGCTTCACAGCTGTGAAACGTATTCGACTTTTGTCCTGTTGACAAATTGAATTTCTCCTTTTGCCCTGGATTCTACCTGGACGACTGAGGGAAAATGTTTTCAAATCTTTTTAAAGCTTGTATAACTCACTGTGAGAAGAGGAGCTGTTTTCCTAAATTAGGAGTATTGTTACTTTGTAAAACTATATGGTGAATTTGGAAAATCACTTTTAGAAATACAATTACTTAAAGGTCCAGTCTGTAGGATTCGTGGCGCATAGGTGGATGGTGCTATTGCAATTCCTGTTCTAGCTACAGCAGACCTCGAGGGTCACCCGGGCGCGCCGTAACGCGGACAGCTCACGTACCCGCGCACAAACCGCGCGCCGCTACTGTATAAATAAAACGCGGTCCCGTTCACTGTTTTTTTTTTCTTTTCGCATGAAAGCGCACATTCCCGATCGTGTACCATGACACTCTACACATCAAATGAAACCTTACAGTCTCCTCTTTTTGACTATGCAATTCATTTCCCGGGACAACAATCACTCCCCGAGCACATGGGGCTTTTATACGGAAAAGCACAAAACGAGGTTTGTTACTTAGCTTACCTTTGAAGGCTCTGGACAGGTCAAACTCTGTATTTCACCATAAACTTGGTCTCAATCTGTCCGTAAGGATCCAGCGAATAAAATCCAGTAAAACAATTTAGTCCAAAACACGTGTTAGATCCATTACGACGTCTGATCCGGCAGCATGCTTGTGTTGTTTATCCAAACGCTACTATCTCGTTGTGTGAAAACCACGAGCCTTGCCGAAGGCGAAGGCGGAGCCCAAATGTCCTTCTGCGGCTCTCGTAATCAAAATGGCTGCCTCTGCATGGGGAAGATCCCCCTTTTATGCAGGTATATCTAAGTCCAACAGAATACTTTGATTTCATGATGGAAGTGAAAAGGCTTGGAAAACAATGTATTTTTGAATGGGTATCTTCAATTTCTGTAATTAACGGGTAAAAATCTTACACACTGTCCCTTTAAAGGCCCTATATTACTCAAAATTGACACCTGTCATGGGTATTTTCACATAGTCCCCCTGAACCAAACTCAGTCCTCTGTAAGTGGACCAAAAAGTGAACCAACAGTTTTGTGTTCACATTGTGGGTTTATTACAAAGAGGACCGGGTTCTCTTTCTGGTTTACATGAGCTTTGATGGAGCCCCAGTCCCCTTTCTGTCCACACCAGCTCCTCTAGAGCTCTCAGAAAGTCCCTCAGTGCAAGTCTGGGCACATTGGGAATTCTGGGTAATTGTCCCTTGAAACAAAATGTCTGCTGCAATGCTTGGCCTCCTGTGTTTTTTGATGAAATTTGCTCACATTCACGGGGGAAATAGAGCTATTCAGATTATACAGGGTGTCCATAAATTTATTACAAAGGCAGTTGTTGAGATAAATTAACTAGATTTATTTTATTTGAATGAGTGTTTATTAAAGTTTTTTTTCCACTTCATTTAATAGACCTCTATATGGGCACCATTAGTTGCACAAAGCACATCAAGACGGTACTCAGTTGTAGGATAGTCTCATTAATGGTGGCAATGGCTTCACAAATCCTTTGCTTCAAGTCAGCAATGTCCCGTACCTTTGTTTGATACACGATATCCTTTACATAACCCCATAAAAAGAAGTCCAAAGGAGTGATATCAGGTGAACGCGGTGGCCATGGAATTGGCCCATCCCTACCAATCCATCGGTCTGGAAATGTTTGATTGAGGAAGTGACGAACATGCAGTCCCCAGTGTGGTGGTGCACCATCTTGCTGGAAAACGATGGTTGGTTGTGAGTCAATCAATTGTGGTGCCACATATTTGGTCAGAAGGTCGAGGTAAACATCTGCAGATATTTTTGCCTCGTGGAAGAAAAATGGACCAATTATTCGAAACTTTTAATGTGAATAAAAACTTTAATAAACACTGATTAAAATAAAACAAATCTGGTTACGATATCTCATCAACTGCCTTTTCAATTTTTTTTTTAATTGTAAAAGGTCCCATGACATGGTACTTCTTGATGCTTTTATATGGCTCCTTAATGGTTCCCTAATACTGTAAATGAATCCTTCTTCAAAATCAACACTGTGCATGAGATATGACTCTGACAGTCTTCATGAGGCTAGATATGTGTCTAAAATGCTTTATTGTGGGTGTTGCTGCTTCAGTGCAAATGAGAAGGACAGAGAGATTGGCTAAGGAGCGGGGGGGCGGGTTTCCCCCCGCTTGAAGCGCAGCTCTGCACCGCTGTCTGCTCGCTTCCGTGTTTAACACAGGAAGACAGATGGGAGACTTTGCAATGAAAAAAAGCATATTTACACAGAAAATAAAATTAAACCACTGGTATTTCAGAGGTCCAGAGGGTCGGGTAAGGGACTTGCGAGCCTAGAAACACTTGGACGTGCCTCCAGGCAAATAAAAAAACGCATTTCGCATTGTAGCGCATTCACAGTCCAAACTCTATGGGCGGGATATACAGGGACGCTGAGCGGAGACAGACGGAGGGGCTGGAGCTGCATTTGCCGATCTGACGTCAAAAAGGTGCCTTGTCCGAACTTGCCCGTTTGAGCACTGGTTTTGTGTAAAAGGTGCCTTGTCCGAACTTGCCCGTTTGAGCACTGGTTTTGTGTAACGCAGAAAAGGATCGCAAATGCTCAGTTTAGACATTTCGCAACTTTTAGCCATGGGGGGGGCTAAACAGGGTAGGGGAGCTCACATTAACGTTCAAAAAGCTCAGAAAGTGAAAATTTCATGCCATGGGACCTTAAAGGGCCTGTATATGAGATAATTGTATTTGCGTTGGCATAGCCACGATAACGACCGTTCTTCTGTCCCAAACTGAACCAGGCTCAGTCCAAACAAACAGGAAGTGACATAAACAAACAGGAAGTGACACAAACAAACAGGAAGTGAAACACACTCTTAATATGGACACGGCGCAGATCTGATCAAACAGAAAAACAAAGCTGTTTATAGAATCATGTGGAGGCTCAGACACACTGTTATGTAAGACTGAGCCAGGGCTGGACCAGGGCTGGACCAGGGCTGGACCAGAGCTGGACCAGAGCTGGACCAGAGCTGGACCAGGGCTGGACCAGAGCTGGACCAGGGCTGGACCAGGGCTGGACCAGGGCTGGACCAGGGCTGGACCAGGGCTGGACCAGGGCTGGACCAGGACATCTTTGTGAGTGAAAAGTCAGATTATATTTTCAGTCAGTCCCAAAACTCCAGCTGTCTCTCTGCTTTCTCCTGTCTGCTGTTTGACAAATAAACTGATGGAATGAGACACTATTGAACTAATGGCTCCAGCTTTATTCTCCTCCCTGTGTGTGTCTGCAGCACGGAGCGTCTCAGGAGGACTTCATTCGGGGGAGCAGAGAAAACTCAGTCCGAGATGTTGTTTTTGACATCGCAAGTCAGGCCCACGCTCACCTACAGCACGTACGTACAAGAGATGGGACCAGGGACCAGGGACCAGGGATTAGGGATTAGGGACCAGGGATTAGGGACTAGGGACTAGGGACTAGGGATTAGGGACTAGGGACTAGGGACCAGGGATTAGGGACTAGGGACTAGGGATTAGGGACTAGGGACTAGGGACTAGGGACTAGGGACTAGGGACCAGGGATTAGGGACTAGGGATTAGGGATTAGGGACTAGGGATTAGGGACTAGGGACTAGGGACTAGGGACTAGGGATTAGGGATTAGGGACTAGGGACTAGGGACTAGGGACTAGGGACCAGGGACCAGGGACCAGGGACCAGGGACCAGGGACCAGGGACCAGGGACCAGGGACCAGGGACCAGGGATTAGGGACCAGGGACCAGGGACCAGGGACCAGGGATTAGGGACTAGGGACTAGGGACTAGGGATTAGGGATTAGGGACTAGGGACTAGGGACTAGGGACTAGGGACTAGGGACTAGGGACTAGGGACCAGGGATTAGGGACTAGGGATTAGGGATTAGGGACTAGGGACTAGGGACTAGGGACTAGGGACTAGGGACTAGGGATTAGGGACTAGGGACTAGGGACTAGGGACTAGGGACCAGGGACCAGGGACCAGGGACCAGGGACCAGGGACCAGGGACCAGGGACCAGGGACCAGGGACCAGGGACCAGGGACCAGGGACCAGGGACCAGGGATTAGGGACCAGGGACCAGGGACTAGGGACTAGGGACTAGGGACCAGGGACCAGGGACTAGGGATGTAAGAAAACATGGATTCAGTGATATATTGTGATACTTCGTTGTGTGATTCTCATATTGATTGTACTTTGAACTTTGAAATGCATCTGTATTGATTTTTTAAGTCATGTTTTTCATGAAAAATTAATTCAGTTCAGTTGATTCATTTCAGTTCCATTTACGGTTCTAATTTAATTTAATTCATTAATTTAATTTAAAAATGCAGTTTAGTTCTCATGAAGGTGTATTTGACCAGAATATTATACGTAATAACTGATAAATCACAAAATATCACCCTTTGCCATCATCTGATTAAAACTAAAAATTAAAACAGACTGGAACTAGACCAGGACCAGACCAGGATCAGACCAGGTCTAAACCAGGACTAGACCAGGTCTAAACCAGGATTAAACCACCGCGTTTGGGAGGCACGCAGTCCGAAAAGAGCAAAGGCTCTTGCCGTCCACACGTGGCTCGGACTGTGTGCCTCCCCCTCGGGGCCGCACACTGTATCCTTGTTGGACCTATAATTGGATGTAAAAAGTATTTACAGGCTGATTATGTCTCACAAGGTTTCAACTTGTCTTGAAGCAGAAATCACAATTATAGAACACTGTTGGATATCTGTGGAATAAGCTCACTAAGGAAATAAGTGACATTTTCTGTCCGTACACTGGTATCGCTTCATATCTAGTATTGACAGATACTTGAAGTCAAAGTATCGTATCAACTGGTGCATCCCTAATGGCATCCCACCAACTATAGAAAATGTATCTCCACCACAGAGCAACAGTCTGTCTCTGAGGTCATGCCTCAGAGGAGTTAAGGAACTAAGTATTTGTTAGTAACTGTATTTTCACAGTTATGTTACACAAACTCACTTAAAAATATAATTAGCTACAGGCGACCTACAGGCTGAACAGCAGTGCAGAGTAGCCGGCCTTCTTGGAGTGCCTGGGAGGGGTACTGGATAGTGCACCGACCGAGGACTCCATTGTTCTCCTGGGGGACTTCAGCGCCCACATGGGCAATGACGGGGACACCTGGAGAGGGGTGATTGGGAGGAACGGCCTCCCTGATCTGAACCCGAGCGGTGTTCTGTTATTGGACTTCTAGCACAGAAGTCCAAACTGTCCAAAAGTCCAAACTGTGGCCAGCACGGCCACAGTTTGTCCATAACGAACACCATGTTCGAGCACAAGGGTGTCCACCAGTGCACGTGGCACCAGGACACCCTAGGACGGAGGTCGATGATCGACTTTGCTGTCGTGTCATCTGACCTCCGGCCATGTGTCTTGACACTCGGGTGAAGAGAGGGGCAGAGCTGTCAACCGATCACCACCTGGTTGTGAGTTGGGTCCGCTGGCGGGGGAGGAAGCCGGAGAGACCTGGTAGGCCCAAGCGTATAGTGAAGGTCTGTTGTGAATGTCTGGCAGAGCCCTCTGTCAGGGGCACCTTCAACTCACACCTCTGGGAGAGCTTCTCCCAGATTCCGGGGGAGGCTGGGTATATAGAGTCCGAGTGGGCTTTGTTCTCTGCCTCTATTGTCGATGCAGCCGCTCGTAGCTGTGGTCATAAGGGACAGCCCTTATGACCACAGCTACTCGCGGTGGCAATCCCCGAACCCGGTAGTGGACACATAAGGGATGCTGTCAGGCTGAAGAAGGAGTCTTATCGGGCCTTGTTGGCTCGTGGGACTCCTGAGACAGCTGACGGGTACTGGCCAAGCGTGCTGCAGCCCGGGCGGTCGCAGAGGCAAGAACTCAGGCTTGGGAGGTGTTCGGAGAGGCCATGGAGGAGAACTATGGGATGGCCACAAAGAAATTCTGGCAAACTGTCCAGCGCCTCAGGAGGGGAAAGCAGTGCTTCACCAACACTGTTTACGGTGCGGGTGGGGGGCTGTTGACCTCGACTGGGGATGTTATCAGACGGTGGAAGAATACTTTGAGGATCTCCTCAATCCCACCGTCACGTCTTCCGAGGAGGAAGCAGAGGCTGGGGACTCGGAGGCGGACTCATTCATCACCCTGGCTGAAGTAACTGAGGTGGTTGGAAAGCTCCTCGATGGCAAGGCCCCGGGGGTGGATGAGATCCACCCTGAGTATCTTAAGTCTCTGGATGTTGTAGGGCTGTCTTGGCTGACACGTCTCTGCAACATCGCGTGGCGGTCGGGGACGGTACCTCTGGACTGGCAGACCGGGGTGGTGGTCCCTCTGTTTAAGAAGGGGGACCGGAGGGTGTGTTCCAGCTATCGGGGAATCACACTCCTCAGCCTTCCCGGTAAGGTCTATTCCAGGGTGCTGGAGAGGAGAATTCGACCGATAGTCGAACCTCGGATTCAGGAGGAGCAGTGTGGTTTTCGTTCCGGCCGTAAAACGCTGGACCAGCTCTATACTCTCCATCGGGTGCTCGAGGGTGCATGGGAGTTTGCCCAACCAGTCCACATGTGCTTTGTGGATCTGGAGAAGGCATTCGACCGTGTCCCTCGTGGGGTCCTGTGGAGAGTGCTCTGGGAGTACGGGCTTCGGGGCCCTTTGCTAAGGGCTGTCCGGTCCCTGTATGACCGGAGCAGGAGCTGTGTTCGCATTGCCGGTAGTAAGTTGGACCTGTTTCCGGTGCATGTTGGACTCCGTCAGGTTCTGTTAATTGTTTTTATGGACAGAATTTCTAGTCGCAGTCAGGGGCCGGAGGGGATCCGGTTTGGGAACCACAGGATCTCATCTCTGCTGTTTGCAGATGATGTTGTCCTGATGGTTTCATTGAACCGGGACCTCCAGCATGCACTGGGGCAGTTTGCAGCCGAGTGTGAAGCGGCTGGGATGAGGATCAGCTCCTCCAAATCCGAGGCCATGGTTCTCGACCGGAAAAAGGTGTCTTGCCCTTTTTGGGTGGTGGGGAGTCCTTGCCTCAAGTGGAGGAGTTCAAGTATCTCGGGGTCTTGTTCACGAGTGAGGGGAGGATGGAGCGTGAGATTGACAGGCGGATCGGTGCAGCGTCGGCAGTGATGCGGTCGCTGTAGCGGACCGTTGTGGTGAAGAGGGAGCTGAGACGAAAGGCGAAGCTCTTAATGTACCGGTCAAGCTACGTTCCTCCCCTCACCTATGGTCATGAACTCTGGGTAATGACCGAAAGGACGAGATCGTGGATACAAGCGGCCGAAATGAGTTTCCTCCGCAGAGTGGCTGGGCGCTCCCTTAGAGATAGGGTGAGGAGCTTAGTCACACAGGAGGAGCTCGGAGTAGAGCCGCTGTTCCTTCACGTTGAGAGGAGCCAGCTGAGGTGGCTCGGGCGTCTGTTCCGGACGCCTCCTGGACGCCTCCCTCGGGAGGTGTTCCGGGCATGTCCCACCGGGAGGAGGCCCCGGGGAAGACCCAGGATACGCTGGAGGAACTATGTCTCCCGGCTGGCCTGGGAACGCCTTGGGGTCCCCCCGGAGGAGCTGGAAGAAGTGACCGGGGTGAAGGAGGTCTGGGAGTCCCTGTTTAGACTGTTGCCCCCGCGACCCGGCCCCGGATAAAGGGAAGGAAATGGATGGATGGAACCCTGTAGTTTAGACCTCTACAAACATGTTTTGAAATACATAAACTTGCAATTGAAGTTCAGATTTCATTTTTTTCTTAAAAGCTGATTTTCAGACACTGCAAAATCGACTTTTATAAGTTCCATTCTGCATTTTTGAAGAGTCAGCTGTTCCATTTCTTTGTTCCCCTGGTTTAGATCAATTTTTTTTTTAACCAATGAACAAGATGGACAGAGGACTCTAACATAATAAGTAAATGCAAATTCTTGGTTTTATTCCTGGTCTGGTCCCTGAAACAGTCCTCGGTTTAGTCTGCAGTTTAGTCCTGGTTTCGTCTTGGTTTAGTTTTCACATTAAATCACACTGCTGTAAACCAGAGTTTTTGTCTTGTTCAAATGAATTATTATTTTTATTTATTTATTTTTTTAGGCACGATCGTTCAGGCAGAATGTCCCTCCAGACGCGACCCCGGCGTTTTTACACACGGTAACTACTTTCTGATCTCTGTTCTAATGTAATTTCCTCATCACAAACAGACCTGGAGTGTGTTTTGTTTCACTCACACATGTTAAAACACACAAACCTACAGATTTAGGTTGAGTTCCTCTCAATCAGAAAACACACCTTCCACCTAAACTCCACACACCTTCACTTGAATCATTTGGATGATTTCAGCCGATCTCGATTGAACAAAAGGTAAAAGGAGCTGATAACTTGAGAAGTACATCTACATGCATCACAAGGTGGAACAGTATTTTGAGCTCTGGAGATGCAGACCAGTGTTTCACAACCTTTTTGTCTTGTGCACCCCCTGAGCCTCACTCATACGTGTTGGTAATTCTCCAAAAGTACTGTATAAAAGTATACGGGTTAACTTGGGCTAACCAATTAACACAGTGGGGTTTTAAGGTTGAAACCAATGCCAGTCGGGGAATGACGGGGCAGCTATGGGCGCTCCGTCACAATAAAAGTTATATTCTCGAGATCAAACTACTGATTACTGTGACTGTCACATGTTTCTCAATGTTTGAGACGGACTTCTTCACAAAATGGAAGCACACGGAGGCTAATCTCTGTCTCCCCTCGCGCACACATTAAAAAAATCTCTTCCTGTGCCTGGCAGCGACACTGCCGCGTACACCCTGCAGTGTACCCCTGGTTGGGAAACACAGGGGTCTGATTGTAGGCGGCGCTTTGAGACGGCTCGCTTTCGGGCATTGTCAGAATGCCCATTTTATCAAATTTTTCGTTGGACTGGTCGAGTTTGACCCCCGGTATTGAGGCTTTTTGTCGATGTTTAGGGGGTGAAAAATGCATTGGAATGTCAGGAAAAAGAATAAGAATTATAAGATAAGATAAGACTTTATTGATCTCACACAGGAGAAATTTACTTGCCACAGTAGCTCCAGGACAGTATGGACAAGAAAGAAAAGTGTATGCAGGCAATGATGGAATAAAGAATCCCACGAAGAACAACACCCTTCGCCCAGTAACAAGCATTTAAGAGAACAAGATAATGTTAAAACAGGTTTTTTTTTGTTTTTGTTTTTCATAATGCAAAGGGTAAAGGGCTTTAGCGCTGGTAGTTGCTCTGATAGAAGCACTGGAGCACCCTCCGCACCTGGCAGTGACACTGCCGCGTACCCCCGGCAGTGTGCTCGCGTACCCCTAGTTGGGAAACACTGATGTAGACGACTAATAATAAAGGGTTACTCAAATATGTGTGTCTGAAAGAAAACACAACTCCAGGGATGTTTTATATACAATATAACATGGATTTATGCTCACAATAATACAGGACCTTTAAGTTGCATAATGATAATGATGAAAGTATACAGTATCCATGGTGACACCTCCAGATGTTGCAGGTCAGATCTGTGGAATAATAAATAAATAGTGCATATTTTACAAGGATTTCATTTCTCATTTTAATGCAATTACAGAAATGATTACACCCAAACTGTTGTAGATGAAACGGTCAGATACTTTTCTCTGGAGCTACGGTAACAAGAAGAAGAAGAAGAAGAAGTGACTTTATTGATCTCCCATTGGAGAAATTCTTCTCTGCATTTGCCCCATCCTGTTATCAGGAGCAGTGAGCAGCACATTACTGCGCCCGGGGACCATCTCCATGATCTTCTTGCTTCGGTTTGGTCAGGACCACAGCTGGAGGATTTTACCTGGAGCATGTTTTGGGTTGATGGGGGAAACCAGAGTGCCCGGAGGAAACCCACCCAGACACGGGGAGAACATGCAAACTCCACACAGAAAGGCTCGGGCGACCCAAACCTTACGGCCATACCAACGTGCCACACGGGGATCGAACCCAAATTGCTGTGAAGCGTGAGTGCCGCTCAGCCTCCGTGCCGCCGAACAAACATCAGAAAGTATTCAAGCTGACATGAGCTGTGCAGTTTGGCCAAGTAGGTCTGTTTTAGTCCTAGTCTAGTCCCAGTTTAGAACTTGGTTTAGTCCTGGTTCAGTCCCTAGGCTTAGACAAACTTTATTGATCCACAGGGAAATGACTTGGAAACAGTAGCTCACACGTCACAATATAATAACAAAGAGTAAAAATATAAATGGTAATAATACATTCTAAATAAGCAGTAGAAGATGGTGAGAAGCAGGTGTCAATAAGACAGAGTTATATACATGTATAATGTGTACAGAAAATAAATAATACAAATATCTCTGCTATATACAAGAGGTCGGACAGAAAAACTGAAAAAATGATCTGATGTTTCAGTCCTGGCCTAGTCCTGGTTTAGACCTGTTTTAGACCTGGTTTAGTCTTGGTTTAGTCCTGGTTTAGTCTTGGGTTAGGCCTGGTTTAGTCTTGGTTTAGTCCTGGTTTAGTCTTGGGTTAGTCCTGGTTTAGTCCTTGTTTAGTCTTGGGTTAGTCCTGGTTTAGTCTTGGGTTAGTCCTGGTTTAGTCTTGGGTTAGGCCTGGTTTAGTCTTGGGTTAATCCTGGTTTAGTGTTGGGTTAGTCCTGGTTTAGTCCTTGTTTAGTCTAGGGTTAGTCCTGGTTTAGTCTTGGGTTAGTCTTGGGTTAGGCCTGGTTTAGTCCTGGTTTAGTCTTGGGTTAGTCCTGGTTTAGTGTTGGGTTAGTCCTGGTTTAGTCCTTGTTTAGTCTTGGGTTAGTCCTGGTTTAGTCTTGGTTTAGTCCTTGTTTAGTCTTGGGTTTGTCCTTGTTTAGTCTTGGGTTTGTCCTGGTTTAGTCTTGGGTTAGTCCTGGTTTAGTCTTGGGTTAGTCCTGGTTTAGTCTTGGTTTAGTCTTGGGTTAGTCCTGGTTTAGTTTTGGGTTAGTCTTGGTTTAGTCTTGGGTTAATCCTGGTTTAGTCCTTGTTTAGTCTTGGGTTAGGCCTGGTTTAGTCCTGGTTTAGTCCTGGTTTAGTCTTGGTTTAATCCTGGTTTAGTCCTGGTTTAGGCCTGGGTTAGTCCTGGTTTAGTCTTGGGTTAGTCCTGGTTTAGTTTTGGGTTAGTCCTGGTTTAGTCTTGGGTTAGTCCTGGTTTAGTGTTGGGTTAGTCCTGGTTTAGTCCTTGTTTAGTCTTGGGTTAGTCCTGGTTTAGTCTTGGTTTAGTCCTTGTTTAGTCTTGGGTTTGTCCTGGTTTAGTCTTGGGTTAGTCCTGGTTTAGTCTTGGTTTAGTCCTGGTTTAGTCTTGGGTTAGTCCTGGTTTAGTCTTGGTTTAGTCTTGGGTTAGTCCTGGTTTAGTTTTGGGTTAGTCTTGGTTTAGTCTTGGGTTAATCCTGGTTTAGTCCTTGTTTAGTCTTGGGTTAGGCCTGGTTTAGTCCTGGTTTAGTCCTGGTTTAGTCTTGGTTTAATCCTGGTTTAGTCCTGGTTTAGGCCTGGGTTAGTCCTGGTTTAGTCTTGGGTTAGTCCTGGTTTAGTTTTGGGTTAGTCCTGGTTTAGTCTTGGGTTAGTCCTGGTTTAGTCCTGGTTTAGTCTTGGGTTAGGCCTGGTTTAGTCTTGGGTTAGGCCTGGTTTAGTCCTGGTTTGGTCTTGGGTTAGTCCTGGTTTAGTCTTGGGTTAGTCCTGGTTTAGTATTGGGTTAGTCCTGGTTTAGTCTTGGGTTAGTTCTGGTTTAGTCTTGGGTTAGTCCTGGTTTAGTCCTGGTTTAGTCTCGGGTTAGTCCTGGGTTAGTCTCGGGTTAGTCCTGGGTTAGTCTTGGGTTAGTCCTGGTTTAGTCTTGGGTTAGTCCTGGTTTAGTCTTGGGTTAGGCCTGGTTTAGTCCTGGGTTAGTCCTGGTTTAGTCTTGGGTTAGTCCTGGTTTAGTCCTTGTTTAGTCTTGGGTTAGGCCTGGTTTAGTCTTGGTTTAGGCCTGGTTTAGTCTTGGTTTAGTCCTGGTTTAGGCCTGGTTTAGTCCTGGTTTAGGCCTGGTTTAGTCCTGGTTTAGGCCTGGTTTAGTCTTGGGTTAGTCCTGGTTTAGTTTTGGGTTAGTCCTGGTTTAGTCTTGGGTTAGTCCTGGTTTAGTCCTTGTTTAGTCTTGGGTTAGTCCTGGTTTAGTCTTGGGTTAGTCCTGGGTTAGGCCTGGTTTAGTCTTGGGTTAGGCCTGGTTTAGTCCTGGGTTAGTCCTGGTTTAGTCTTGTTTTAATCTTGGGTTAGTCCTGGTTTAGTCTTGGGTTAGTCCTGGTTTAGTCTTGGTTAGTCCTGGTTTAGTCTTGGGTTAGTCCTGGTTTAGTCTTGGTTAGTCCTGGTTTAGTCTTGGGTTAGTCCTGGTTTAGTCTTGGTTAGTCCTGGGTTAGTCTTGGGTTAGTCCTGGTTCAGTCCTGGGTTAGTCTTGGGTTAGTCCTGGGTTAGTCCTGGGTTAGTCTTGGGTTAGTCCTGGTTTAGTTTTGGGTCAGTCCTGGGTTAGTCTTGGGTTAGTCTTGGGTTAGTCCTGGTTTAGTCTTGGGTTAGTCCTGGTTTAGTTTTGGGTTAGTCTTGGGTTAGTCCTGGGTTAGTCCTGGTTTAGTCCACTATCTGACTCGTTGGTTGTTCCTGTTTCTGTGGATCGATGTTTGAGTCTCTGCGGTGACGTGTTCCCATGGAGATGTTAATGTTTTGTCTTGAATGTTCCACAGTAGGACATTAAAGGTTTTTTTTCCTTGTGAGTGGACTCGCCTCTCCACACATCTGAAGCCTGGTGGCTTCACCTGTATGTCTTGTGTCTTGTTGCTTTGTTTCATTAATTATAAGTCCATCTCCTTCTTGAGAGCGCCTTGTCATCAGGTGGTAATCCAGGAAGCTCCTCTGTGTTTTTAAAGTCTACTACGAGCCTACTTTACGAATGTGAGTCTGGTCACTGGTGAATATCAGATGGGTGACTGACAAGTGGATTAGCCAATCAGGGACATGCATGGTCCATCTGTATCAAAACGTATGGGGCCAAAATATCACTGGGAACTGAAAAACAAGGAAGATTTTTGGGGAATGAGCAAAGCACTAAACTCTGTCCATCTATAAAAAAATCAGAGTGATGATGTTCTGGTTTTGACAAGCAACAGGTTCAACATTTGTGAATTTATCTTTTGGAGATTTCATGGCAAACTACAATGTGATCAATAGAGAGAACTTGTCTCTTGTCCCCGTCGGAGAGTATGACATCGTTACATTCTTGGGACAGTCTAAGAACATTCTCATCTGAAAACCACCTACTGATTTTTAATTCCATTCCATATGGACGTGTTTGTTTCAGGTGGGGATAGAGGACTACTTGCAGAGGCTGAGGAGGGTAGACTTTGACGTGTTTCACCCTAGTCTACAGAATAGGAACCCTCTGCTCCCTATACATCTGTACCTGCGCTCCTGGAGGAACACCTACTAACCTGGAACCATCTCATCAGGGAGCTCCTGAAGCATGGACCATCTGACCAAGGACCATCTCACCTGAACCCTCACGTCAGGAGCCCAAGCTCAAGAAGGAACTTTCACTGACCTGAAAGCTTCTGGGGCTGTAATCAAAGAAATTCTTGGTCAGCTAAAGACATGTCCTGCAGATCTTACAGTTCACTTAAGGAGACAGTGGCCTTAAACCAGCAAAAGCTCTCAAATATTTTCAGTATCTGTATGATCTGACCAGGTATCTGACCTAAACTGCACTCACAAGGTTACTACTGTCTGTGAGTTCATGCAAAAACAAGTATTTATGCAGAAAACATTGTATTTACGTGTAAAAAGACTCAACTCCTGACTCATGCCACATCTTTAGATGGCTCACACCGTGCATTTTCTTTTCTGCTGTCATCCATATAAATCCTTTTATCATATTATTTATATTAATCCCTTTAATCATCAGTGGACTTAAGCACAGTTTTGATTTATCGACCAAGCACCTAAAGGCTGCCTTACATCCCTAGAACCAATGGCTTCTCTCAGGCTGCCCCGGGGCAGCTGTGACTGCAGTGTGGGAGGGGTTTGTTGTGTAGTGACGCTCTCAGAGTCTCTCTGCTGTTGTGCCTTTGAACAGCACATCCAGATTAGGGTTGGGTATTGGCAAAGAAGTCACGATTCAATTCGAATCACGATTCATATGCCACGATGCGATACTATCACGATGCATCACGATACTTGAATTATTGCGATGCATTGCAATATATTCGACATACTTCAGTGAAAATGTACCAAAAAAAAGAGGATAACTTAAATATCAGTGTCTGTGTATCTGGGTAGTGTCTTCAACTGATACAGAACTCTGATCAACTCAATTCAGAACTGAATTTATTGAATAACAAAAAGAAATAAACCAAACCAATAACAAAAAAAGTGCAGAGGATTTTTTCTAAAACAAAAAATGATGTTCAAACATTTGCCATTTTGGAGGCAGTTCCCATCATAACAAACAATACCCTTTCACAAAGAAAAAAGTGCAGAGGATTTATACAAAAATAAACTAATAATTTATGTATGCATTTATTAATAATTAATGAATACATTATTAATTAATAATAATTGATTTTTGGCATCAAGAATCGATGCAGTATATTGTGAAAGTTAGTATCGTGATGCATTGTCATGACGATTATTTTGCACACCCCTAATCCAGACCAGCCCAGGGTTACTGACCAGGACCTCCCTCCTGCAGGACCTCATCCTGACACTGACTCTTATAAAGCATACACACAAAAGTGTCAACCATGAAACTTCCACATTAAGTTTTTGAAATGTAAAAAGACATGAAAATCACTGGTACAGTCTAAAAATTCTGGACTTTCAAAGAAATGTTTGTATTTTGTCCCTATGTAAACTTTTAGATAGAATCTCATGCACAGTTTTATAAATAAGAGCCGGGATCCCTCTGAACCTGCACCTGCCCTTCTGTCTGCACCTGCACCTGCACCTGCACCTGTACCTGTACCTGTACTCGCACCTGCCCTTCTGTCTGCACCTGTACCTGTACTCGTACCTGTACTCGCACCTGTACTCCTGGATGAGTTTGACTGAACTAATCATAATAGTTTTCTTTATATTGCACTTAACATTTGAAAATCACATCTTTGAGGGTGATAGTTCCAATCACACACTAGAGCAGAGGTCTTCAACAGGGGGGTCGCGACCCCTAGGGGGGTGGCGGAGGTACTGCAGGGGGGTCGCGAAATCTTTTGATTTCACTTTAAAATAATATAATTTTATTACCTGGCCAGCCAAATGATATCTCTCTGTATTTCCTATACAGCGCGATACCATTTGGACACCCTCGCTCCACTCTCGCTCCTCCGGTTAAAAACGGACTCCGCGATTCTGATTCGTTCAAAGATGGTGACGTCAGTGCACCCGCCTTTGCCCGCAAAGTCACTCTTAGGCAGCGGAAGTTCCTCCTCAGTTTTGAATCAAGATGGCGCAATCTCTGATTGGTTCACTTAGCTGTCTGTCTACGCGCAACTGCAGCGTAGACCAAGCGTTACCAGACTCACTCGCTGGTACAACGATGAGTCATGGATTCTTCCAGGCAAATAATTTTATATTTTATAGTGTAAAATACAGTATTAACCTGTGTATTATTTCCTTTTATTGGATGTACCATAACAGAGTAGCAATGTTTATACATGACACTAAGTTCAATTTAATATAAAACACAATTCTATGCCGTATATATAGTAGGGGGTCCCTGGCCCAGTTCGCCATCTGTTTGGGGGTCCCTGGCCTGAAAAACGTTGAAGACCCCTGCACTAGAGTGACGTGCCCATGTTAAAGCTGCTGTAGCTCCCACAGGTCAGGGACAGGTCAGGGACAGTGTCACTAATGGATGCATAGAACAGGATAATGCTCCTGGTCACTTGTGTTTGAGAAATGGTGAAAATACCACAGCCCCACAATCTCACAGTCTGCAGCTGTCTATTCCCCCGGTGAGTGACATCATGCTGGGGGAGACTGCACGTATGTCTATGGAGCATAAACGCTATAAAGAAGGGAGTGCTTCAGCTCCAGCCAAATGAAGCTCATCTGGGCTAGCAGTTATAGGAGCTAATCTGCAACCGGGGACCAAATTTGGAAATCCAAGCGCAGAACCAAAGACCCAGTCAGGAGCAAGGTGGGTGTAACAGTCCCACTCACGCTGCTGGTTTGGCAGGAGAGACCTGGGGAAAGAAGGCATGATTGGACATTCATATTTTAATCTTAAAACAGTGAAATAAACACAGAATCCTGTACAGTGGGGTAATATGAACATTTTAAGATGATGATGAGGCTCAAAGCAGCAGTTGCAGAGAGAGGGGTGGCAGTTTTAACCAGAGTTCTAAGGAGCCACTTCGCACGTACGCTCACTTCTGTTTGGGACTCCACGGCTAGTACATTAAGCTTTATCCATTTTGATCATTTACATCAGTGTTTTCCCAACCTTCTTGTGTACCCCCTGAGCCTTTTTGTCACACCCTGAGTACCCCTGACTCATACGTGTTGATAATTCTCCAAAAGTAGAACGTGACACAACAGATTATTAAATGAAAATCATTTTATTTCATCTCTCTCTCCCCCCTCTTTCACTCCCTCCCCCACCACCCCCACCCCTCCCTCCCCCCTCTTTCACCCCCCCCTCTCTAACCCTAACCCTAACCCTCTCTCTTTTCTCTCCCTCTCCCTCCCTAATCCATACATTACTGTCCAAATCTCAGAAACTGCATTAGTGTTTCTTTTCTCCCTCTCCACTGCACTCATCCACCTCCTCCCTCTCTCCTCTCTCTACCCCCCCCCCCCCCCCCCCCCCCATACACTCGTGTCCACATCTCACAGCCATAATCTAAACTTCATTACTTGATTTAACAGCTTGTTGCTGTGGTGACCTTTTCTTTGTTTCTTTGAGTTTTTTTTTTTGAGTTTTCAGACAGTCTTAAAGTGTGATGTCACTGAAGTATCAACTATAGCCACAGCTGCCCTGGGACAGATGAGTGAATCTGCACCATCGGCCTCTCATATACACACGTGGACAAAATTGTTGGTACCCCTCAGTTAATGGAAGAAAAACCCACAATGGTCCCTGAAATCACTTTAAACTTGCAGAAGTAATAATAAATAAAAATGTATTGAAAATTAAACAATCAAAATCAGCCATCACTTTTGAATTGTTGATTAACATAATTATTTAAAAAAACAAACTAATGAAACAGGCCTGGACAAAAATGATGGTACCTCTATAAAAGATTGAAAACTATTTGACCAGAGTGACATGATTAACTCAGGTGTGTCCTTTAATTGACATCACAGGTGTTTCCAAACTCATAATCAGTCAGTCTGCCTATTTAAAGGGAGACAAGTAGTCACTCTGCTGTTTGGTGAAAAGGTATGTACCACACTGAACATGGACAACAGAAAGCGAAGGAGAGAATTGTCCCAGGACATCCGAAAAAATTATAGACAAACATCTTAAAGGTAAAGGCTATAAGACCATCTCTAAACAGCTTGAAGTTCCTGTGACAACAGTGGCTCATATTATTCAGAAGTTTAAGACCCACGGGACAGTAGCCAACCTCCCTGGACGTGGCCGCAAGAGGAAAATCGATGACAAATTGAAGAGACGGATCGTTCGAATTGTATCCAAAGAGCCCAGAACAACCTCCAAAGAAATTAAAGGTGAACTCCAAGGCCAAGGTACATCAGTGTCAGATCGCACCATTCGTCGTTGTTTGAGCCAAAGTGGACTTCATGGGAGACGACCAAGGAGGACACCACTGCTGAAAAAAAAATCATAAAAAAGCGAGACTGGAATTTGCAAAAATGCATGTTGACAAGCCACAAAGCTTCTGGGAGAATGTCCTTTGGACAGATGAGACCAAACTGGAGCTTTTTGGTAAGGCACATCAACTCTATGTTCATAGACTCAAAAACCAAGCATACGAAGAAAAGAACACTGTCCCTACGGTGAAACATGGAGGAGGCTCAGTAATGTTTTGGGGCTGCTTTGCTGCATCTGGCACAGGGTGTCTTGAATGTGTGCAAGGTAAAATGAAATCTGAAGACTATCAAGGCATTCTGGAGAGAAATGTGCTGCCTAGTGTCAGAAAGCTTGGTCTCAGTCGCAGGTCATGGGTCTTCCAACAGGACAACGATCCAAAACACACAGCCAAAAACACCCAAAAATGGCTGAGAGAAAAGCGTTGGACTATTCTAAAGTGGCCTTCCATGAGCCCAGATCTGAATCCCATTGAACATCTGTGGAAGGAGCTGAAACATGCCATTTGGAGAAGACACCCATCAAACCTGAGACAACTGGAGCAGTTTGCTCATGAGGAGTGGGCCGAAATACCTGTTGACAGCTGCAGAACGCTCATTGACAAATACAGAAATCGTTTAATTGCAGTGATTGCCTCAAAAGGTTGTGCAACAAAATATTAAGTTATGGGTACCATCATTTTTGTCCAGCCCTATTTCATTAGTTTGTTTTTTTAAATAATTATGTTAATCAACAATTCAAAAGTAATGGCTGATTTTGATTATTTAATTTTCAATACATTTTTATTTATTGTTACTTTTGTAAGTTTCAAGTGATTTCAGTGAGAATTGTGGGTTTTTCCTTCTTTAACTGAGGGGTACCAACAATTTTGTCCACGTGTGTATATGTGTAGGTGAAGTGTCTTGCTTAAGGACAGAACACATTTTAGTTACTGGTGCCACACCTAGTATTCTCAGTCCTGACCACCCCAGCCCTGACCACCCCAGCCCTGACCACCCCAGCCCTGAGTCCTGACCACCCCAGCCCTGACCACCCCAGCCCTGACCACCCCAGTCCTGACCACCCCAGCCCTGACCACCCCAGCCCTGAGTCCTGACCAGCCCAGAGCAGAGGGCGCTGTCCACTGAGCTGTGGTGCTGATCTGCTCTGTCTGCACTGCTTTCTTCACATAGTTGGTACATTATTATTTGTGTGTGTGTGTTTATATATATATATATATATATATATATATATATATATATATAATGTGCTCCTCACCGTTCATGGTGGTTGGTCTCTCTCACTCTCATGCAGCTTGGTTGTGTCGCTCCATGTATGCTTTCCCTGCAGCATCTTACACCCTGCAGTTATGTGCTGGACTGCCTCAGGAGCCTCTTTGCACAGCCTACACCTTGGCTCTTGTCTGGTGTGGTAGATCTGGGCCTCTATTGCTCGGGTGCTCAAGGCCTGCTCCTGTGCAGCCAGGATGAGGGCCTCTGTGCTGTCCTTCAGACCAGCCCTCTCCAGCCATTGGTAGGATTTCTTGATATCAGCCACTTCAGTTATGTTTCGGTGGTACGCCCCATGTAGGGGTTTGTCCTGCCATGATGGTCCCTCCAGCACCTCTTCCTCTGCACTCCACTGTCTGAGGCATTCCTTGAGCACATCATCTGTTGGGGCCTTGTCCTTGATGTACTTATGGATTTTGGATGTTTCATCCTGGACAGTGGTTCCCACACTCACTAGTCCTTGGCCTCCTTCCTTCCGGCTCGTGTACAGTCTCAGGGTGCTGGATTTGGGATGGAACCCTCCATGCATGGTCAGGAGCTTTCGTGTCTTAAAGTCTGTGGTCTGTATCTCCTCCTTTGGCCAGCTTATGATTCCTGCTGGGTATCTGATCACTGTCAGGGCATAGCTGTTTATTGCCTGGGCCTTGTTCTTGCCATTGAGCTGACTTCTTAGGACTTGCCTTACTCGTTGCAGGTATTTGTACTTTCCTTGTTGCCTCTTCAAGGTTGCCATTTGCTTGTGGGATACCAAGGTACTTGTAACTGTCCTCAATGTCTGTTATTGTTCCCTGTGGGAGTGAGACCCCCTCTGTGTGGACTACCTTCCCTCTCTTTGTCACCATCCTACTACATTTCTCAAGGCCGAATGACATTCCAAAATATAGTATATATATATATATATATATATATATATATATATATATATATATATATATATATGTACAGTATATATATATATATATGTATATATATATGTGTGTGTATATATATATATATATATATATATGTATATATATGTGTGTGTGTGTATATATATATATATATACATTTCTCAAGGCCGAATGACATTCCAAAATATATATATATATATATATATATATATATATATATATGTATATATATATGTATCAGGTATTGGGCCAGGACAATCACCACTATCAGTTTAATATATTTAAGACTGGCTCTGTTATTTTGGCTTCGGCTTTCTGCTACTGCTGATTAACTTTAATTGTACATATGCACAATACGACAATTACATTTTCAATTAAAATGACCTTTTACATGTATAGTTACAATATTCTCTCTTTGTTTCTGGTTCAAATTTACATTGTCCTTGCTCAATAAAACCACAAATCGATGAATAATGTTAATTTCCTAACAATCTAAAATTTACAATTTCAATTCAAAAATACATCATAAAATGACAGGATAGCATTACCTGCTTTGACATAACCTTTATAATTATACCATTAATTTTCAACTGTCTCAGAAATCTTACATGTGAACAAAATCACAGGAACAAGGTGTGGCGGGAGTCGGGCGAAACAACGTCTAGGCTATGCTAGCGCGGGAGTTAGCATAGAGAAATACACAATGAAAAATGTCTAACTTTAACTAGTGGCCATTACAACAAAAGTTACATAGATATGACTTCATCTGAGTCAGTGTTTTGTTTGGTGGGACCGTACCAACCTGAAAATACACAAGGTGACACGGACACGTTAACTTTAAAGGTCCCATGACATGGTACTTCTTGATGCTTTTATATGGCTCCTCAATGGTTTCCTAATACTGTAAATGAATCCTTCAGAATCAAAACAGGGTAGGGGAGCTCACATTAACGTTCAAAAACCTCAGAAAGTGAAAATTTCATGCCATGGGACCTTTAAAGATGCTGTACCTGATGTCCATCCTAATTATTCAGAGTCCAGAGTGGAGTGTTGCCATGCATTACCGTGGCAACCAGAGCAACGTCATCACTGCGCCCCCCAGTGCAGACTCTAGACACAAGCAATGTTTGACCTTTTCACATGATTTTAATATGAATTCACAAATGAGCTTCAACCCCAAAAGTCCACAAAATGTCCACCAGTGTCCCTCATGCTTCAGACAGAACACATAAACACATAAACACATAAACACATGCAGATCAACAGAGTACGCTCACTCCAGGCTCACTCCAGGCTCACTCCAGGCCCACTCCAGGCCCACTCCAGGCCCACTCCAGGCTCACTCCAGGCTCACTCCAGGCCCACTCCAGGCCCACTCCAGGCTCACTCCAGGCCCACTCCAGGCTCACTCCAGGCAAAGTCCAGACTCACTCTAGGCAAAGTCCAGGCAAAGTCGGCTTCACTGAGACAAGAAACACATGTACAGAAGGACAGGATATAAAAGAGGGGGTGTTTACTTCTCTGGGGTATTGTCTGTAACACATCACATATTTAGATCACGTGTTTCTTATGTTCAAAGGAGAAGTTCAATTTGTCAACTGGACAAAGTTTGTTTGGTTGAAAACGTTTCGCCGCTCATCCGAGAGGCTTCGTCAGCTCTGGTTATTGTACTGGTTAGACCCTGCTTATATCTAGCTGCCGGGAGGCGTGTCTGACAAAGACAAAAGCTCTGAACTCGATCCCCCTAACCTGTCTCTTTGTTTTTCAAATTACTCTGACGGCTGTTTCGACCCCCTATTCAACGTCTAACGACCCTCTCCACCCCTCTGTCGTTAGACGTTGAATAGGGGGTCGAAACAGCCGTCAGAGTAATTTGAAAAACAAAGAGACAGGTTAGGGGGATCGTGTACAGAGCTTTTGTCTTTGTCAGACACGCCTCCCGGCAGCTAGATATAAGCAGGGTCTAACCAGTACAATAACCAGAGCTGACGAAGCCTCTCGGATGAGCGGCGAAACGTTTTCAACCAAACAAACTTTGTCCAGTTGACAAATTGAACTTCTCCTTTGATCATGGATTCTACCTGGACGACTGAGGGACTTTTCATGTTTCTTATGTTGTTAACATGTTTTATAAGTTTCACTTTGATTTGACGCTCTCCCCTCCATTTGCTCCCCGCGCTAAATTCCCCCCTTCAGAGCACGATCAGCATGCACCCCACTAATGAAACTACTGCACATCACATCAGGTTTGTCAAGCTGTTGTGTAAGAGTTTTGTATCATTTTCTTGTATATTTATGGAGAATTGTTGAGTGGGAGCATGGGTGACATAGGCTTGTGGGCGGAGCCTTGTACAGAATCATACAGTTACCTGTAAGGAGTGTTTGAATAAGGCCCAGGAGAGATCACTAAATTACTCAAACATGCATGGATACCCCCCTGTTTAATTTTAATACCCCCTGTTTAATCTTAATTTGAATCTATTGTGAAATATGAGTGTGAATTTCATTTTCAAACATCTTGAAACCAGCAAGACAAGACACTGTGGACCGCACAGTCATAAAGCAAAAGCTTATCAGTTCATGTAGTCTCCTGGTTCACTAATTATTTGAGCGACAGGACCCAATGTATCAAATATGATGGTTTCTGCTCTGAATTTGTGAGTCTCCACAAGGGGGTGCCACAGGGTTCTATATTAGGACCTCTCCTATTCATTATGTATATTAATGACTTGGGACAAAATGTGTCCAATACTAATATGCATTTTTATGCTGATGACACAATCATTTACTGCTTTGGCTCATCTCCTGTTAATGCTGTTGAATCTCTGCAGAAAGCTTTTGATGTGGTGCAGCACACACGTCTGCAGCTAAAACTAGTCCTTAATGCTGACAAAACTAAACTAATGTTGTTCTCAAACTCTAGGAAGAATCCACAATCTTGTGAAGAAACTCAAATTGAAATTGGGTTTTTTATTCCAAAATAAATTATGTATTTCTTTTAAGGTTAAAAAGCGCCTTGTCACTGCAACTTTTTTAATCCATTTTAGATTATGGAGACTAGCTGTATATGAACGCTTCAGCTCAATGTCTGAGTAAGATTGACTCTGTGTATCTGCTGCTTTGAGGTTTGTTACTAACTGTAGGGCCTTGACCCTCCACTGTGAACTGTACTCTCCAGTGGGATGGCCTTCTTTGTCCACTAGGAGGTTGACTCATTCGTACACTTTTATCTACAAGGCCATGCTTGGACTACTTCCCTCCTACATCTGTAACTTAATCACACAGAGAAGTGTTGATTCTTATGGTTTGCGTTCAAATGATCAGTTGTTGCTCTCTGTTCCGTTTGTTCGCACAGAGTTGGGGAAAAAGGGCTTTTGTCTTCTCTGCCCCCTCGACATGGAACAAGCTGCAAAAGGACTGGAAATTAACAGAATTTATCTCGTTGAATGACTTTAAATCCAGACTGAGAGCTCTTGAGACAGCCTCCATAAATTGTACCTGTTTTAACTAATTTATATGTCATTTTAATTGTGTTTTAATTGTCTTTTTGCTGCCTCTAGGTCAGGGCTCCCTTGAAAAAGAGGTTTTTAATCTCAATGGGATTTCCCTGGTTAAATAAAGGTTTAAATAAAAAAAAAAAACAAGGAAAATAAATAAATAAAAGCTGCATTTGAGTGCATCTGACGTCTTAAATCTTAAACTAAGATTTGCCAAAAGAACAAGCACAGAATGTCTTTTGTTTTACATAGAATAAGAAAAAGTAGATTTTTTCCTCACTGGAAACAAGGAGACAAAATCTGCTGCACAAAAAAAGAAAAAGACCACGTGTTCTATTGGCAAATCTTTTCAAAATGTACTCAAACAAACGAGTATAATCCAAGAGTCGACATTTCAAATGAAAGCTGCAGTATGTCACTTTCTGTATGTGTAAAATCAACTACATCGTTCCATGGAAACAGAAAGTTAAAGCCATACTTCTGAACATTCACCACAATGATAGATAAACAAACAGCCAAATAAACAACATTTCCATAGAAACAAGCAGAAAAATAAGAGTCAGGTTTGTGGAGATGTAAGCCCACTCCCAGGAAGGACACTCGTTTTTTTCAAGCTTGTCACTACCATAAAAACATTTGAGTTATTATTTTAATATGTTTTCTGGCAAAGAGTTCCATACTGTGGCTTTAAGATTCTGAATTCAGACTATTTTAAATAAGTCATAAGATTAAAGTAGTGTGTGATTAAAGTGTTCTGCATCCTGATTGGCTAAGAGACTGTAGACCTTTGCCGATTGATAGATGGGGGATGCAGGGGGGACCAGGACCAGACTGGGACTGGACCAGGTCTAAACCAGGTCTAAACCTGGACTGGACCTGGTCTAAACCAGGATTAAACCACCACGTGCCTCTTTGCTGGTTTCGTGCAGCTGGTTTGTGGCTCGGGCTGAGAGGACGCGGTCCGGGCGCCGCGGTTCGATCTCGTGCTCTCAGCCCCGGTGTACGCGCGGCCTCGCGCCGGTCGTGCTGCTCTGTCACGGATTTGACCACGATGAGGGGTGCACGTGTTGCGCACTTCTCCAAAGGGTTGGTGCGCGTTGCGTCGCGGGACGTGGCGGTGCCGTTGGATGAGCGCGGTGCTTCCTGTGGATCCAGTGACTCATGTCTCCGCTCCCCTCGCGCGTCCGGTGGGGCTCCCGGAGCCGTGTCCCCCCCACGCTTCACTATTAATACATTCTGTTGAAAATCTATGAAAGTTTGAGTGTTTAAACAAGAGAGAAATGTGAGAAAACGTTAATTCCAGTCTGAGAAAAGCGTATAATGTGTGTGGTGAGGCATTTACAGCCTTAAAACATGTAGAATAATTGTAAAATATAAAGTTGTCCTACTTCGCGGATTTCACTTATTGCAGGTTATTTCTGGAACCTAACCCCGCGATAAACGAGGGATTACTGTAATACAAAACACAGCAACTTGTCAAACCTGATGTGATGTGCTGGAGTTTCATTCGCTCTGAAGGGGGAGTGACTCATGTTCATACGTTGTTTTGGGTGAATACAGCATTTTCAAAACAAGTAAAGGAACATGGTGATTGAAATGTGATGTGTTACAGTTAATACCTCACAGAAGTCAAACACCTCTTTCATTGGTCAAATTAGTGACAGAGTTTTTCCTCCTGAGCGGCACAAACAGCTTCTGTGCACACAGTCTGAACTTGTGGTCCCTCATGCTGTAGATGATCACGTTCCAGCAGCTGTTTGATGCCAAAATCCAGAAGGAGAAAAACGAGAAGTTACACCATTTATTCCCCAGAACGTTCCCCACCACGAAGACGGCGATGGGCGTGAACGAGGCCGTGAATGCCACCGTCAGTGTGCCGATGGTCTTCGCCGCCTTTATGTCTGAGAAGGTGGGTTTGCTGGAGCTCTGGCATTCTGATTCCGCCAAATGTTTCCTCCTCTTGGAATGCTGACGAATACTGGACAGAGAAATGATGTTGATGACGACGGTTCCTCCTAAAAGCGTGAAATCGAAGGTTGGAAAAAGCAAGAGTATGTTCCAAGCTTGAGATGGGAAATCTGTGATCGTCCCCAGAGCGTAGTTACACATCCGACTGCAAGAATTATACTCCAGTGCGATATCACTGCTGAAAATCATTGGCGAAACAGCGAGGAAAAAACTCCCAATCCAAGAGAGCACGATCAAAACGGTGGTGCGTTTTCTTGTAATCACAGAGTCTTTGTGAAGAGGTCTCAGAACAGCAATGCTACGCTCGATTGTTAGCATGAAAATAGTCGTTATCGAAACAAACGTGCACCCAGCGAAGATAGGCCCGATGACATTGCACGGATGGAAGCTAACTAGTTGCGAGTTGAAAGTTGTCCACTGGGGGGCGGAGTCAGTCATCATTAGGGAAACTTCGGCGTAAACGGATAAAGGGACGACAAAAATTCCCACGACTATATCGGCGACGGCGAGCGAGGCTTTGAGGTAGCCCTGTGGCGTGTGGAAGTGACGCGTGCCCAAAACCACGGTCAGGGTCACCATGTTACCAAACAAGATGGCCACGACCAGCAGGACCATGAAAATCACCATGACGACCTTGTTCGCGGTGGTGCAGCAGCAGACGGTGCAGTGAGGCGCCTCCGCAAACTGCCACCAGGAGGCAGTGTTCAGCTCCAGCATAATCCTGGTGTGTGGGAACAGTCCTGGGTCTAGACAGGGTTTAAACCTGGTTTAGATCCATCTGCCATCTGGTCCTGGTTTAGTCCTGGTTTGAACTTTCTTCTCTGTTTAGTCCTGGTCAAGTACTGGTTTAGTTCTAGTTTATTCCTTATGTTAACTTTCTTCTTGGTTTAGTCCTGGTTTAGTCTTTGTTTAGTCTTAATTTAGTCTTGATTTTGTCCTAGTTTAATCCTGCTTTAGTCCTGTTTTACTACTCTTTTAGTCCTGGTTTAATCATAGTTTAGTCCTGGTCTAGTCCTGGCTGGTTCAGTCCTGGTTCAGTCCTGGTTTAGTCCTGGTTTAGAGCTGGTTTAGTCCTGGTTTAGTCCTGGTTTGCTCTCTCTCCTTGAATAGTCTTGGTTTATAATTGGTGCATCCTTGGTGTGGGCCTTGATTTAAGACCTGGTTTAGTCTGAGTTTAGTCCTGGTTTGCATCGGCTTTAATCCTTGTATCATCTTGGCTTCTTATTTAGTCCTGGTTTAGTTCTGGTTTAGTCTTGGTTTAGTTCTGGTTCAGATTTTCACTGTTGGGATCTTCTTGATCTGACAAAAACAAATCAGAAAACAAACTATTCAAGATGATTATTGTGGAGTGGTTTCTGGTGCATCATGACCTGAGTCTCTGCTTCTCTGCTTCAAAAACTGTCTCACGAATAACATTCTGGTCTAGTCCTGGCTTAGTCCTAGTCTAGTCCTGGTCTAGTCCTGGTCTGTGAGGAAGCTGGCCAATGTGGTCTCAGTAGGAGGTAGACTCTGAAAATATTTCTTTTATCCCATAGATTTATTTCTAAAATTTCACCGTGCCATTTGTGGCAATCCAAAATGATACATAATTACAACTCAAACTTAGGCATACGCAACAAAAATGAACGAAACTAAGGAAAAACCCGCGTGCACACAGCTACACTGATGAGACCTTCTGCCAGGCCCGGCCCTCCAGGTGAGCCCACAGTCTCCATCAGGTTCGACATGCGGCAAATTTACTTTTATCCGTTACCCTGGTGATTTATTTACAAGGCCTAAGTCTCCATTTAAAGGTCCCATGGCATGAAATTTTCACTTTCTGAGGTTTTTGAACGTTAATGTGAGCTCCCCTACCCTGTTTAGCCCCCCCCATGGCTAAAAGTTGCGAAATGTCTAAACGGAGCATTTGCTGTCCTTTTCTGCGTTTGAAAAAAACACAGCTCAAAGGGCGATTCTGAACAAGGAAACTTTCTGACGTCACACGGAAAATGCAGCTCCACCCCCCGTCTGGATGTCTACCCACACTCTCTGAACTCACGCCCAGAGAGTTTGGACCGCGAAGGAGCTACGCAATGCGAAATGCGTTTTTTTTATTTGCCTGGAGGCACGTGTGAGTGTTTCCAGGCTCGGAAGTCCTTTACCCGACCCTCTGGACCTCTGAAACAGCAGTGGTTTAATTTTATTTTCTGTGAAAATGTGTTTTTTTCATTGAAACGCCTCTCCTTTCTTCCTCCGCTCTTAAAACGCGGAAGTGGGAGACAGCGCACAGCGCACCGCTAAAACAAGGAACCAGCGGCGCATTTGCCCCCCCACCCCCCACCCGCTGCTCTGACCTATCTCTGTCCTTCTCATTTGCATTCAAGCAACAACGCCCAGAATGAGGTGTTCAGAGAGAGATTTTTTAACCATGTCTGTGTACATGGGTCTTTCTCATGCACTGAGTGTTGATTTTGAAGAAGGATTCATTTACAGTATTAGGGAACCATTAAGGCGCCATATAAAAGCATCAAGAAGCACCATGTCATGGGATCTTTAAATAAAGAGGCTATAAATATGGAGTATATTAAATTAATTTGAGTGTTTTTGGGTGATTCACTAAACAAAACTAAACAACACACCCGATGTATATAGTTGTTTTTAGCACTTTAGTTTAATATTGAAAAATGAATATGAAATTAAAGTGAGTATGCAGGGCAAAGGCCCTCTTTGTCACATGGTCTAGTGCTGGTTTAGTTCTGGTTTAGTCCTTGTCTAGTCCTGGTCTAGTCTTGGTCTAGTCCTGGTTTAGGTCTGGTTTAGTTCTAGTCTAGTCCTGGTCTAGTCCTGTTTTAATTTTGGTTTTAGTTCTCATTTCATCCTCTTTAAATCCTTGTTTAGTCTGAGTTCAGTCCTGGTTTAATCTCAGATTACGAGTCCATAATCCTCCGTCTGCCAGATCTGTCTTTAGCATTACATCATGTTAGTACTACTACTACTACTACTACTACTACTACTGCTACTACTACTACTACTACTACTACTACTGCTACTACTACTACTACTATTACTGCTACTACTACTACTACCACTACTACTACTGCTACTACTACTACTACTACTACTACTACTACTACTACTACTACTACTACTACTACTACTACTACTACTACTACTACTACTACTACTACTACTACTACTACTACTACTACTACTACTACTGCTACTACTGCTACTACTACTACTGCTACTACTACTACTACTACTACTACTATTACTGCTACTACTACTACTACTACTACTATTACCACTACTACTGCTACTACTACTACTACTACTACTACTTGTAACGAACAGGCCGTTCGTTACGGAATGAGTATCCACACATGCACTTTCATAGACTTTGCACTTTATATATATTTACATTGCACCTTTAGAGCATGGAGCACTTACAAGATACGCTAATTTGCACATATAAGATTGCACACATTTGTATTGGTTTAAAGTATTTATTGAAAACATTTTTAGCGTTTGTCACGGAGTCCGGTCGGGCGGGTGCTTCCGGTAATGGTGGCCGCCGGTCTGTGGAGACAAACAACAACAATCAATGTGCAATATGTGCCACTTTTTAAATTAGTTGTGTCTTGTGTGTGTTTGCGTGTGTGGGATGTGGATATTTTAAAGTGTGAAAGTGGTATGCGTGGGTTGAGTTGTGGTTTTACTTACCTGTGTCTCATGTCCAGGTGTCTGGCCAAAAGATTCCCCGGGGGACCAGACACCATTTAAGAGTTCCGGGCCAGCTCAAGACAGTGGACATCGGGGGGAGGAAATGCCACCTATTTTAATTGGGTTTATTCATTTTATACTTTAGGTGTTTGGTTTCTAAGAGTTTATTTTTGTATGTGGGTTTTATATGGTTTATTTGATGATGGGTATTTTATTGGAGGATTTTAACTTAGTTTTAAACAGCTAAGGTTAATTATACACCCCTTGGAGTTTTTATGGTTTTACCCAACAGTATTTAAGCCACCTGTAACCTATCATTGATTGCTCTGCTGCTGGAGAAGAACCACGCTCCTATATCCTCCTTGCACCTTAATTTATTTTGCACTGCACTTTGCACGTGAGCACTTTATATTTTTTGTGCAAACTGAAAAAACATTAAAAAACTGTGGACCACGTCAACCCTGCCTCCAGTATCTGTTTGTGGAACTCACTGCAATCCAGCCGCTCTACCCGTCATGGTCCCTGTTCAAGCACCATTTGGTGTCAGAAGTGGGATCCCGCCACAGTGGTCACATTTGGTGTCAGAAGTGCTGCCCCGCCACAGTGAGTCCGCAAATTAACATGATGCTAAGAGGAGGAAGAAAAGCTGAGGAGCCAGATGAAGGAAATGCTGTAACATCTGACCCCCAAGAGGGCACAAGTGGGTCCCATGATAAAGTGGAGGAGTTGACTGCTCTCGTGAAAGCATTGATCGAGAGGCAAGATGCCAGAGAGAGGAAGCAGGAGAAAGACCAGCTTCAACAGGAGCAGCGCTGGAAGGCCATGCAGCGGCAGTTCCAGCAAATCCAGCAGCAGCAGAGGAGGTCCGAGCACTGAGTTGTATGTGCAAGGACAAACTGAGCCATCAGGTGACTATGATGAGGATGATGGTGGTGAAGATTATGGCCCGGACCCTGGCGGCTATGGCTATAGACCGCAGAGGGAGCCCAAACTGCCAATCTTGACCCCAGAAGATGACATTGAACATTTTTTTAATCACATTTGAGCGGATGGCCCAAGTTTGTCATTGGCCAAAGGAAGAGTGGGCGGTCCGCCTTGTCCCCCTATTGACTGGCAAGGCACACAGCGCTTTTGTGCAAATGGACATTCGCCACTCCAACAATTATCAAAAAGTGAAGGGAGCAAAGGCATTTTTGTGAGTAAACCTGAAGATGAAGATATTCATACTGCTAATGAGAGACGATTGAAGGAGCTAATTGGTGCTCCTGCAGGCAAGCTGCATACTGGTCGTAGCAGAAATGACCAGGTTGTTACTGACATTGATAGGAATCTATTAGGTAAAGAGTTGGGTTTTACCCGCATCAGTCTTAACAGTATGGATGCAACAACGCCAGAGGAGCTACAGGATCCCTGAGCGGTTGGTCCCTGTGTTGCAAAAGGAAAGTAAGCTAATGTTGGCGCTAGGAATGATTGAAGTGTCAAGTAGTGAATGGTGCAGTCCTATTGTACTGGTACCTAAGAAAGACGGCTCTTTGCGCTTTTGTATCGACTTTGGGTATCTCAACGCGATGTCTAATTTTGATCCCTATCCAATGCCTGGGATAGATGACCTGTTGGAGACAGACCATCGCGCTCTCCAATGGCTGCATAAAATGAAGGATGCCAACAACCGCATCACTGGATGGTACCTCTCCTTGCAGCCATACAACTTTACAGTCCAGTACCGGCCCGGAAGAGATAACATGGTAGCGGACTGTCTCTCCAGGAGTGCTGAGGAGGAGGCTGCGCCATAGGAGAGGGAGGGGGAAATGTAACGAACAGGCCGTTCGTTACGGAATGAGTATCCACACATGCACTTTCATAGACTTTGCACTTTATATATATTTACATTGCACCTTTAGAGCACGGAGCACTTACAAGATACGCTAATTTGCACATATAAGATTGCACACATTTGTATTGTTTTAAAGTATTTATTGAAAACATTTTTAGCGTTTGTCACGGAGTCCAGTCGGGCGGGTGCTTCCGGTGATGGTGGCCGCCGGTCTGTGGAGACAAACAACAACAATCAATGTGCAATATGTGCCACTTTTTAAATTGGTTGTGTCTTGTGTGTGTTTGCGTGTGTGGGATGTGGATATTTTAAAGTGTGAAAGTGGTATGCGTGGGTTGAGTTGTGGTTTTACTTACCTGTGTCTTATGTCCAGGTGTCTGGCCAAAAGATTCCCCGGGGGACCAGACACCATTTAAGAGTTCCGGGCCAGCTCAAGACAGTGGACATCGGGGGGAGGAAATGCCACCTATTTTAATTGGGTTTATTCATTTTATACTTTAGGTGTTTGGTTTCTAAGAGTTTATTTTTGTATGTGGGTTTTATATGGTTTATTTGATGATGGGTATTTTATTGGAGGATTTTAACTTAGTTTTAAACAGCTAAGGTTAATTATACACCCCTTGGAGTTTTTATGGTTTTACCCAACAGTATTTAAGCCACCTGTAACCTATCATTGATTGCTCTGCTGCTGGAGAAGAACCACGCTCCTATATCCTCCTTGCACCTTAATTTATTTTGCACTGCACTTTGCACTTGAGCACTTTATATTTTTTGTGCAAACTGAAAAAAACATTAAAAAACTGTGGACCACGTCAACCCTGCCTCCAGTATCTGTTTGTGGAACTCACTGCAATCCAGCCGCTCTACCCGTCTTGGTCACACTACTACTATTACTGCTACTACTACTACTACTACTACTACTACTATTACTGCTACTACTACTACCACTACTATCACTACTACTACTACTACTACTACCACTAGTACTACTACTACTACTACTACTACTACTACTACTACTGCTACTACTACTGCTACTGCTACTGCTACTACTACAACTACTACTACTATTACTGCTACTATTACTGCTACTACTACCACTACCACTACTACTACTACTACTACTACTATTACCACTACTACTATTACTGCTACTATTACTGCTGCTACTACTACTACTACTACTATTACTGCTACTATTACTGCTGCTACTACTACTACTACTGCTACTACTACTGCTACTACTACTATTACTGCTACTACTACTACTACTACCACCACTAGTACTACTACTACTACTACTACTACCACTAGTACTACTACTACTACCGCTACTACTACTACTACTACTACTACTACTGCTACTACTACTTAGGGTGACCACCGGTATGAAACAGGAAAGGAGGACACTTGTGTCCAAAAAGGAGGACAAAGGCCCTAAAGTGAGGACACCTTGTTTTTTTTTTTGTTTTCCCTCGGCTCATTGAGCTGAGGCGGGGCTTGTTCCATCTTGCAGATGGCCATGCGGTCCACGGACTGCACTCAGGGCTGAGCGAGTATGCACCGCCTCGACTGCAGACTGAGACCACACTCTGAACCGTGCACTTGCTGAACTGGGAAACGGCGAACA
>JAVJIX010000027.1:7145000-7242500 GCA_036785185.1 Paratrypauchen microcephalus | reverse complement strand
CTCTCTCCTCCTCTCTCCTCCTCTCTCCTCTCTCCTCCTCTCTCCTCCTCTCCTCCTCTCTCCTCTCTCCTCCTCTCTTCTCTCTCCTCCTCTCTTCTCCCCTCTCCTCTCTCCTCCTCTCTCCCTCTCCTCCTCTCTCCTCCTCTCTCCTCTCTCCTCCTCTCTTCTCCCCTCTCCTCTCTCCTCCTCTCTCCTCCTCTCTCCTCCTCCCCACTCCTCTCCTCCTCTCTCCTCCTCTCTCCTCCTCTCCTCCTCTCTCCTCCTCCCCACTCCTCTCCTCCTCTCTCCTCCTCTCTCCTCTCTCCTCCTCTCTTCTCTCTCCTCCCCTCTCCTCCTCTCTCCTCCTCTCTCCTCCTCCTCCTCTCTCCTCCTCTCCTCCTCTCTCCTCCTCCTCCTCTCTCCTCTCTCCTCCTCTCTCCTCCCCTCTCTCCTCCTCCTCTCTCCTCCTCCTCCTCCTCTCTTCTCCCCTCTCCTCTCTCCTCCTCTCTCCTCCTCTCTCCTCTCTCCTCCTCTCTCCTCCTCTCCTCCTCTCTCCTCTCTCCTCCTCTCTTCTCTCTCCTCCTCTCTTCTCCCCTCTCCTCTCTCCTCCTCTCTCCTCCTCTCCTCCTCTCTCCTCCTCTCCTCCTCTCTCCTCCTCTCTCCTCTCTCCTCCTCTCTTCTCCCCTCTCCTCTCTCCTCCTCTCTCCTCCTCTCTCCTCCTCCCCACTCCTCTCCTCCTCTCTCCTCTCTCCTCCTCTCTCCTCTCTCCTCCTCTCCTACTCTCTCCTCCTCTCTCCTCCTCTCCTCCTCTCTCCTCTCTCCTCCTCTCTCCTCCTCTCTTCTCCCCTCTCCTCTCTCCTCCTCTCTCCTCCTCCCCACTCCTCTCCTCCTCTCTCCTCTCTCCTCCTCTCTCCTCTCTCCTCCTCTCTTCTCTCCTCCTCTCTCCTCCTCTCCTCCTCTCTCCTCCTCTCTCCTCTCTCCTCCTCTCTTCTCCCCTCTCCTCTCTCCTCCTCTCTCCTCCTCTCTCCTCCTCTCCTCCTCTCTCCTCCTCTCCTACTCTCTCCTCCTCTCTCCTCTCTCCTCCTCTCTCCTCTCTCCTCCTCTCTTCTCCCCTCTCCTCTCTCCTCCTCTCTCCTCCTCTCCTCCTCTCTCCTCCTCCCCACTCCTCTCCTCCTCTCTCCTCTCTCCTCCTCTCTCCTCCTCTCTCCTCCTCTCCTCCTCTCCTCCTCTCCTCCTCTCCTCCTCTCTCCTCCTCCTGTTGTGTGAATAATGACGTCACATCACACACATAAATCTTCTTATGTCTCATTTCTCTAAATCAAATTCACAAACGAGCTGCAGATGTGATGTTTTTTCTGTCAGAGGATTTACAAATATTTTATTTTCTCAAATTAATAAGAAGTACTGAAGTACTGAAGTACTGCAGTTCAGTTTGTATAAACGCAGTTGTTTCAGTCCTAGTTTAGTCCTGATTTAGTCTTGGTCTAGTCCTGGTTTAGTCCTGGTTTAGTCCTGGTTTAGTCCTGGCTCAGTCCTGGTTCAGTTCTGGCTCAGTCCTGGTTTAGTCCTGGTTTAGTCCTGGTTTAGTCCAGGTTCAGTTCTGATTTAGTCCTGGTTTAGTCCTGGCTCAGTCCTGGTTTAGTCCTGGTTTAGTCCTGGCTCAGTCCTGGTTTAGTCCTGGTTCAGTTCTGGTTTAGTCCAGGTTCAGTCCTGGTTTAGTCCTGGTTTAGTCCTGGCTCAGTTCTGGTTTAGTCCAGGTTCAGTCCTGGTTTAGATCTGGTTTGGTCCAGGTTCAGTCCTGGTTTAGATCTGGTTTGGTCCAGGTTCAGTCCTGGTTTAGATCTGGTTTGGTCCACAGCTGGTTCGTTTGTTCTTTGTTGGTGTGACTGAGACTCGAGGGCTAAACTGACAAAAGAGAGAAAAATAAATATTTTTTCATGAATTTGAAACCAAATATTCCTCTTTTTTTACTTAAATTTTTGAGGTTGAAGGTCATTTTGAAGCAGAGCAGAGAAACAGACATTTTTTTATTTCACAGGTAGTGCTAAACCAGGTACAAACCAGGTCTAAAACAGGACTAAACCAGGACTAAACCAGGACTAAACTGGGTCCTGGTCATAGTCGCCACAGCTGCCCTGGGGCAGACTGACAGGAGCACGGCTGCTCAGTATCAACACTGACGCACACATTCAAACCAGAGGCAATGTGTGGGAAGTGTCCACACAACAGTTTCAATAAACTAGGACTGAACCAGGACTAAACCAGGACTAAACCAGGACTAGACCAGGACTAGACCAGGACTGAGCCAGGAGCCAGTTGCAGTAGTGACAGAGGACGGAGAAATACTCACTGCTGAACTGTAGATTTCTGTGCTTTTAAATCCAGTTGTTTTGAAGCAAATGTGATGCTCTGTCCATCTCTCTCTTTCTCCTCTTTCTTTTATGTAGTTTTCTCTCTTCTGTTTTCTCTTTCCTCTCTCTCTCTCTTCCTCTCCTCTTCTGTCTCTCTCCTCTCCCTCATTTCTGCCTCTGTCCACTCCAGCCGCTTTATAAGTGTGGCTCTGAGCTGTGATCTGATTGGCCGAAGAGACACCATCTCTCTCTATCTCTCCTTCAGTGCACGGGACTGAAGGGGAGATCTAAACCAGGACTAAATGAAGTCTAAACCAGGGCAAAACCAACACCAAACCATGTATGAACCAGGTCTTAACCAGGACTAAGGGCGGGACTCAAACTGGGCTAAAACTAAAACATAAAAAGGACAACTGTGAATGCAGCTTAAATGAAGTCTAAACCAGGTTTAAACCAGGACTAAACCAAAACTCCGGGTGGGTGAAGAGTATCTCGGGGTCTCGAGTGAGGGGAGGATGGAGCGTGAGATTGACAGGCGGATCGGTGCAGCGTCGGCAGTGATGCGGTCGCTGTACCGGACCGTTGTGGTGAAGAGGGAGCTGAGCCAAAAGGCGAAGCTCTCAATTTACCGGTCAGTCTACGTTCCTCCCCTCACCTATGGTCATGAGCTCTGGGTAATGACCGAAAGGACGAGATCGTGGATACAAGCGGCCGAAATGAGTTTCCTCCACAGAGTGGCTGGGCGCTCCCTTAGAGATAGGGTGAGGAGCTCAGTCACATGGGAGGGGCTCAGAGTAGAGCCGCTGCTCCTCCACGTCTAGAGGAGCAGCTGAGGTGGCTCGGGCATCTGTTCACCTCAGGAGGTGTTCCAGGCATGTCCCACCGGGAGGAGGCCCCGGAGAAGACCCAGGACACGCTGGAGGGACTATGTCTCCCGGCTGGCCTGGGAACGCCTTGGGGTCCCCCCGGAGGAGCTGGAGGAAGTGTCCGGGGTGAAGGAAGTCTGGGAGTCCCTGTTTAGACTGTTGCCCCGGCGACCCGGCCCCGGATAAGAGGAAGAACATGGATGGATGGATAAGCCAGAACTAAACCTGGACTAATTTATGTGATTTTTCATCAACATGAACACAGATGAACGTGTACTGCAGTAGTAGTAATATACCGTATACTGCAGTACAGCTGAAGTTCTTAATGTAGTAGTAATATACCCTATACTGCAGTACAGCTGAAGTTCTTAATGTAGTAGTAATATACCCTATACTGCAGTACAGCTGAAGTTGTTTTTAATGTAGTAGTAATATACCGTATACTGCAGTACAGCTGAAGTTCTTAATGTAGTAGTAATATACCGTATACTGCAGTACAGCTGAAGTTCTTAATGTAGTAGTAATATACCGTATACTGCAGTACAGCTGAAGTTCTTAATGTAGTAGTAATATACCGTATACTGCAGTACAGCTGAAGTTCTTAATGTAGTAGTAATATACTGTATACTGAGATCACTGTATAAAGAAGTGGACTGAGGAAGTGTGATGTCACCCACAGCCTTCAGATCCAGTCAAATGAAGCTCATAAGGCTAGCAGTTTGAAGCTCACAGCAGCAGTTACTGAGAGAGAGGGGGGGGGGGGGACACTTTTTCCATGAACACTTCCTCTTTGGAACGTGGCTAGCAGGTTAGCTACGTTTCCACAGTCTGTGACTGAGACGTGGTGGTGGTGATACAGTTTGAACATCACAAGGTGCTGCTCACATATCAACATTTCAGGAGCATTTTACATGATTGATTTCACTGAAGATTTCAGTAAATGTTCATGTAATCACAATAATCATGATTCTGATGATCCAAATGTGTGGATTTCATAAACTAAATGTGAATGCAGTGGTTTAGTAGTAGCACTTGTAATAGTAGTAGTAGTAGTAGAAGTAGCAGTAGTAGTAGTAGCAGTAGTAGTAGTAGTAGTAGTAGTAGTAGTAGTAGTAGTAGTAGTAGTAGTAGCAGTAGTAGTAGTAGTAGTAGTAGTTGTAGTAGTAGTAGTAGTAGTAGTAGCAGCAGTAGTAGTAGTAGTAGTAGTTGTAGTAGTAGTAGTAGTAGTAGTAGTAGTAGTAGTAGTAGTAGCAGCTGTAGCAGTTTCATAGTCAAAAAAACATTGGGTCTGGTCCAATTCTGAGCAGCTCTGCACATCTGTTAATCCCACTGTACAGGAGATTATCCTAATCCATGACCACCACAGCTGTGAAAGCAACCAGGGCTAAACCAGGACTAAACCAGGACTAAACCAGGGCTAAACCAGGACTAAACCAGGGCTAAACCAGGACTAAACCAGGACTAAACCAGGGCTAAACCAGGACTAAATCAGGACTAAACCAGGACTAAACCAGGGTTAAACCAGGGCTAAACCAGGACTAAATCAGGACTAAACCAGGACTAAACCAGGACTAAACCAGGACAAAACCTGGAGCTCAAGGATGTCCTTACAGACATCTTTAATGCTTCTCTGAGCCAGGCTGTCGTTCCCTCCTGCTTCAAAACCACTACCATCGTTCCCGTGCCAAAGAAGCCCACTCCGGCCACTTTTAATGACTATCGCCCTGTTGCACTGACCCCCATCATCATGAAGTGCTTTGAACGGCTAGTCATGGCACACATCAAATCCATCCTCCCCCTCACCCTAGACCCATACCAGTTTGCATACCGGGCCAACCGCTCTACCGAGGATGCAATCTGTTCTGCACTTCACCCGGCTCTCACCCACCTAGACAATAAAGACTCATATGTGAGAATGCTGTTCATAGATTTCAGTTCAGCATTCAACACTATAATCCCTCAGCAGCTCATTATCAAACTGGACCACCTGGGGCTTCAGACCTCACTCTGTAATTGGCTGCTGGACTTCCTCAGTGAGAGGCCACAGGCAGTGCGGGTCGGCAGAAACACCTCAAGCTGCATTAGACTGAGCACAGGAGCCCCCAGGGCTGTGTGCTCAGTCCGATGCTCTTCACTCTGCTGACCCACGACTGCTCACCAGCGTTCAGCACCAATCACATAGTGAAGTTTGCGGACGATACGACTGTGGTGGGTCTCATCTCTAATAACGATGAGACAAACTACAGGAGTGAGGTGAGCCTTCTGACCCAGTGGTGCAGCAATAACAATCTCCTTCTTAATGTTGAAAAGACCAAGGAGATTGTTATTGACTTCCGGAGAGGCCCCACCCAGCACCCCCCACTGTCCATCAATGGTGCTGCTGTAGAGAGGGTGAGCAGCACCAAATTCCTGGGGGTGCACATCAGTGAGGACCTCTCCTGGACAGTGAATACTGTATCACTGGCAAAGAGGGCTCAGAAGCGCCTCTATTTCCTCCGCAAACTGAGGAGAGCTGGAGCCCCTCCACCCATTATGACCACCTTCTACCGAGGCACCATTGAGAGCGTCCTGACCAGCTGCATCACTGTGTGGTACGGGAGCTGCACTGAACAGGAAAGCCCTGCAGCGCATAGTGAATGCAGCTGGGAGGATCGCTGGTGTCTCTCTCCCCTCCCTCCTAGACATTTTTAACACCCGGCTCACCCGCAGAGCGTCCAGCATTGTGGGTGACCCGAGCCACCCCGCACATAGCCTGTTCAGCCTCCTGCCCTCGGGGAGAAGGTACCGGAGTCTCCGGACCCACTCCACCAGGCTTTCAAACAGCTTCATCCACCAGGCTGTCAGGAGGCTGAACTCACACCCGAACTCCCACCTTACCCATCTCCCACCCCCCACCCCCATACTGGCATAACCTGTATTCCATAAAAGACATATCACTCTAGACACTTTAAAAAACTGCTGCTAAGGACGACTGTTGCACTGCTGCACATTTACACTTACTACTGGATTTTACTCCTGTTGCACTGTTGTTTACTACTGTTATTGCACATTTACATTTACTACTGGAATTTTTAGTACTGTTGTTTACTCCTGTTATTGATTTTTACCCCCGTTGCACTGCTGTTTACTACTGTTATTGCACATTTACTACTGGAATTTTTAGTACTGTTGTTTACTCCTGTTGCACTAGAATTACTACTGTTGCACACTTATTTTTATTTATCTTAACTCCAATGCACATTCTACTGCACATGACCAATTCACTGCTGTATCTTCCATTGCACATTTTGATGCACACTGCACACTTTGGAAATCTGTATATAGTATAGGTTATTTGTTATTTATTATGTTGCACTGTTTTAAGATTTTAGACCGTAGACTTTAGTTTTAACTTTAGATCTCTGTCTTAGATAGTTTTTGTTGTGTTTTGTCTTCATATTGTATCTTGTACACTGTCTTTTTGCACTACCTGACCAGAGAGAAACGAAATTTCGATTCACTGTATGTTGAACACATATGGCAGAATTGACAATAAAGCTGACTTTGAACTTTGAACTTTTTGACTAAACCAGGACTAAACCAGGACTAAACCAGGACTAAACCAGGGCTAAACCAGGGTTAAACCAGGACTAAATCAGGACTAAACCAGGACTAAACCAGGGCTAAACCAGGACTAAATCAGGACTAAACCAGGACTAAACCAGGACTGAACCAGGACTAAACCAGGACTAAACCAGAACTAAACAGGACTAAACCAGACTAAACCAGGACTAAACCAGGACTAAACCAGGACTAAACCAGGACAAAACCAGGACTAAACCAGGACTAAACCAGGGCTAAACCAGGACTAAACCAGGACTAAACCAGGGCTAAACCAGGACTAAACCAGGACAAAACCAGGGCTAAACCAGGACTAAACCAGGACTAAACCAGGGCTAAACCAGGACTAAACCAGGACTAAACCAGGACTAAACCAGGGCTAACCCAGGACTGAACCAGGGCTAAACCAGGGCTAAACCAGGACTAAACTTGGACTAAACCAGGACTAAACCAGGACTAAACCTGGACTAAACCAGGACTAAACCAGGACTAAACCTGGACTAAACCAGGGCTAAACCAGGACTAAACCAGGACTAAACCAGGGCTAAACCAGGACTAAACCAGGACAAAACCTGGACTAAACCAGGACTAAACCAGGACTAAACCTGGACTAAACCAGGACAAAACCTGGACTAAACCAGGACTAAACCAGGACAAAACCTGGACTAAACCAGGACTAAACCAGGACTAAACCAGGGCTAAACCAGGACTAAACCAGGACTAAACCAGGACTCAACCAGGACTAAACCAGGGCTAAACCAGGACTAAACCTGGACTAAACCTGGACTAAACCAGGACTAAACCAGGACAAAACCTGGACTAAACCAGGACTAAACCAGGACTAAACCTGGACTAAACCAGGACTAAACCTGGACTAAACCAGGACAAAACCAGGACTAAACCAGGACTCAACCAGGACTAAACCAGGGCTAAACCAGGACTAAACCTGGACTAAACCAGGACTAAACCAGGACAAAACCTCAACTAAACCAGGACTAAACCAGGACTAAACCTGGACTAAACCAGGACTAAACCTGGACTAAACCAGGACAAAACCAGGACTAAACCAAGGCTAAACCAGGACTAAACCAGGGCTAAACCAGGGCTAAACCAGGACTAAACCAGGACTAAACCAGGGCTAACCCAGGACTAAACCAGGGCTAACCCAGGACTAAACCAGGGCTAAACCAGGACTAAACCAGGACTAAACTTGGACTAAACCAGGACTAAACCAGGACAAAACCTGGACTAAACCAGGGCTAAACCAGGACTAAACCAGGACTAAACCAGGGCTAAACCAGGGCTAAACCAGGACTAAACCAGGACAAAACCTGGACTAAACCAGGACTAAACCTGGACTAAACCAGGACAAAACCTGGACTAAACCAGGACTAAACCAGGACTAAACCTGGACTAAACCAGGACTAAACCTGGACTAAACCAGGACAAAACCAGGACTAAACCAGGGCTAAACCAGGACTAAACCAGGACTAAACCAGGACTCAACCAGGACTAAACCAGGGCTAAACCAGGACTAAACCAGGACTAAACCAGGACTCAACCAGGACTAAACCAGGGCTAAACCAGGACTAAACCTGGACTAAACCAGGACTAAACCAGGACTAAACCAAGACTACTTCAGGCCTGCATGGCAGAACCACCTTAATACCTGCTCTGCTGTGTTCTCTTTTGCTCAGCAGGACTGGACCTACAGCAGGGTGCCAGCGGCAGAACTGTTGTGTCCTTAGGGAAGACGTTTCACCCATCTTACCTACTATGACAGTTCTGTGTGAGCTTGACTGTTGGTAGTGGAAGGAGCCAAGGGCACAGTTTTGCAGCCTCACTCACTACAACTGAAACCTGGTTAAGTTCCAGTTTAGTCCTGGCTTCAGTTAGTGAACTAAACTAATTGTGGTTTAGTTCTGATTTAGACCTGGTTTGGACCTGGCTTAGTTCGAGTTTAGTCCTCATTGAGCTCTGTTCTTTCACATGTACCCTGTAAAGTGTGTAAAGTCCCCCACTCGTCCAGGGAGAATCAATGACAAAAGGAGAAATTCAATTTGTCAACTGGACAAAAGTTTATTTGGTCGAATATGTTTCACAGCTCATCCAAGCTGCTTCTTCAGTTCTGGTCAGACGCTGGTGGACACTGCCTATATCTGCCTGAAGGGAGGAGCTAACTACAATGAAGTTACTCTGAAAACTACCACACCTATTTACACCTGTTTACAGTTTCTGTTAGTTAGGGACGCCTGAATATGCACTGAGTGTGGGTCTTGTTAGCAGAACCATTCATGGCCATAGTGGGTGTTTTCACACCTCTGGACTTGACCTGGCTGCCCTATTGTTCTTTCATGCTGTACAGTAATCCCTCGTTTATCGCGGGGTTAGGTTCTAGAAATAACCCGCAATATGTGAAATCCGCGAAGTAGGACAACTTTATATTTTACAATTATTCTACATGTTTTAAGGCTGTAAATGCCTCACCACACACATTATACGCTTTTCTCAGACTGGAATTAACATTTTCTCACATTTATCTCTCATTTAAACACTCAAACTTTCATAGATTTTCAACAAAATGTATTGATAGAAGCATGGGGGCTCAGAGGGGAGCCCCGCTGGACACACGAGGGGAGCGGAGACACGAGTCACTGGATCCACAGGAAGCACCGCGCTCATCCAACGGCACTGCCACGTCCCGGGACGTGACGCGCACCAACCCCCCGGAGAAGTGTGCAACACGTGCACCCCTCATCGTGGTCAAATCCGTGACAGAGCAGCACGAACGGCGCGAGGCCGCGCGTCCACCGGGTCTGCGAGCACGAGATCGAATTGCGGCGCCCGGACCGCGTCCTCTCAGCCCGAGCCACAAACCAGCCGCACGAAACCAGCAAAGAGGCACGTGGTGGTTTAATCCCGGTTTAGTCCAGGTCTAGACCTGGTCCAGTCCTGGTTTAGTCCAGGTCCAGTCCAGGTTTAGACCTGGTCTAGACCTGGTTTAGTTCTGGTCTAGACCTGGTTTAGTCCATGTTTAGTCCTGGTCTAGTTCCAGTCTGGTCCCGGCCCCCCCCCCCCCCCCCCCCCGCATCCCTCATCTATCAATCGCCAAAGGTCTACAGTCTCTTAGCCAATCAGGACGCAGAACACAATGTTACACTATTTTAAAAAAAAGAAAAAAAAAAGAAAAATCCACGAACAGTGAACCGCGATAGAGTGAGGGACCGCTGTAGATCCGAACATCAAATTCACCCGTGAAGATGCCAAGGATAACACATTGGCGTTCTTAGATTGTGCAGTAACGATAGGAGGAGACCGGGGACTCCAAGTAGAAGTCTTCAGGAAGCCCACACACACAGACCAATACACCACCCACTGCAGCACAAACTGGGAGTTATTCGGACATTACAACACAGGGCCCAAGTGTAGTTATCTCTTCAGGCAGATATAGGCCGTGTCCACCAGCGTCGGACCAGTACTGAAGAAGCAGCTCGGTTGAAGCCTATTGGACCAAATAAACTTTTGTTCAGTTGACAAATTTAATTTCTCCTTTTGCCATGCCTTGTAAAGTGTTCTAATAAAAGCGCCTGCTTCATCAAACCTGCTGTGCAAACACCAGGAGGCAGATTCTCCAGCACTTTTATCCTCAGTAAGATAGGACAGTAAGTAAGATCAGGACTAAACCAGAAGTGGTTCAGTCCTGGTTCAGTCCTGGTTCAGACTGTCTGGGTGCAAATATTGTGTTGGAACTGTTTCTGTCTGCAGAAACTTTTGTCCTGAAATCTGCGTAATTAGATGGAGATAAAGTGAGAACCTCTGCACACACACACACACGCACGCGCGCACACACACACGCACGCACACACGCACGCACGCATGCACACACACACACACACGCACGCACGCACACACACACTCACGCACACACACACGCACACACACACACACACACACGCACACACACACACACTCACGCACACACACACTCACGCACACACACACACTCACGCACACACACACGCACACACACACACACACGCGCACACACACACAGACACGCACGCACGCACACACACACTCACGCACACACACACACACACGCACGCACACACGCACACACACACGCACACACACACACGCACACACACACGCACACACACACACGCACACACACACACACATGCACACACACACACTCGCGCACACACACACGCACACACACACACACGCGCGCGCACACACACTCACGCACACACACACTCACGCACACACACACACTCACGCACACACACACGCACACACACACACGCACACACACGCACACACACACACACTCACGCACACACACAGGTTATTTAGTTCTGTTTTAGTCCTGATGTAGTCCTGGTTTAGTCTTGGTGTAGTCCTGGTTTAGTCTTGGTGTAGTCATGGTTTAGTCCTGATGTAGTCCTGGTTTAGTCTTGGTGTAGTCCTGGTTTAGTCTTGGTGTAGTCCTGGTTTAGTCCTGATGTAGTCCTGGTTTAGTCTTGGTGTAGTCCTGGTTTAGTCTTGGTGTAGTCCTGGTTTAGTCCAGATGTAGGCCTGGTTTAGTCTTGGTGTAGTCCTGGTTTAGTCCTGATGTAGTCCTGTTTTTTTCTTGGTGTAGTCCTGGTTTAGTCTTGGTGTAGTCCTGGTTTAGTCCTGATGTAGTCCTGGTTTAGTCTTGGTGTAGTCCTGGTTTAGTCCTGATGTAGTCCTGGTTTAGTCTTGGTGTAGTCCTGGTTTACTCCTGATGTAGTCCTGGTTTAGTCTTGGTGTAGTCCTGGTTTAGTCCTGATGTAGTCCTGGTTTAGTCTTGGTGTAGTCCTGGTTTACTCCTGATGTAGTCCTGGTTTAGTCTTGGTGTAGTCCTGGTTTAGTCTTGGTGTAGTCCTGGTTTAGTCCTGATGTAGGCCTGGTTTAGTCTTGGTGTAGTCCTGGTTTAGTCTTGGTGTAGTCCTGGTTTAGTCCTGATGTAGTCCTGGTTTAGTCTTGGTGTAGTCCTGGTTTAGTCCTGATGTAGTCCTGGTTTAGTCTTGGTGTAGTCCTGGTTTAGTCTTGGTGTAGTCCTGGTTTAGTCCTGATGTAGTCCTGGTTTAGTCTTGGTGTAGTCCTGGTTTAGTCTTGGTGTAGTCCTGGTTTAGTCCTGATGTAGTCCTGGTTTAGTCATGGTGTAGTCCTGGTTTAGTCCTGATGTAGTCCTGGTTTAGTCTTGGTGTAGTCCTGGTTTAGTCTTGGTGTAGTCCTGGTTTAGTCTTGGTGTAGTCCTTGTTTAGTCCTGATGTAGTCCTGGTTTAGTCTTGGTGTAGTCCTGGTTTAGTCCTGATGTAGTCCTGGTTTAGTCTTGGTGTAGTCCTGGTTTAGTCTTGGTGTAGTCCTGGTTTAGTCCTGATGTAGTCCTGGTTTAGTCCTGATGTAGTCCTGGTTTAGTCTTGGTGTAGTCCTGGTTTAGTCCTGATGTAGGCCTGGTTTAGTCTTGGTGTAGTCCTGGTTTAGTCTTGGTGTAGTCCTGGTTTACTCCTGATGTAGTCCTGATTTAGTCTTGGTGTAGTCCTGGTTTAGTCCTGATGTAATCCTGGTTTAGTCTTGGTGTAGTCCTGGTTTAGTCCTGATGTAGGCCTGGTTTAGTCTTGGTGTAGTCCTGGTTTAGTCTTGGTGTAGTCCTGGTTTAGTCCTTTTGTAGTCCTGGTTTACTCCTGATGTAGTCCTGATTTAGTCTTGGTGTAGTCCTGGTTTAGTCCTGATGTAGTCTTGGTTTAGTCTTGGTGTAGTCCTGGTTTAGTCCTGATGTAGTCCTGGTTTAGTCTTGGTGTAGTCCTGGTTTAGTCCTGATGTAGTCCTGGTTTAGTCTTGGTGTAGTCCTGGTTTAGTCTTGGTGTAGTCCTGGTTTAGTCCTGATGTAGTCCTGGTTTAGTCTTGGTGTAGTCCTGGTTTAGTCTTGGTGTAGTCCTGGTTTAGTCCTGATGTAGTCCTGGTTTAGTCTTGGTGTAGTCCTGGTTTAGTCTTGGTGTAGTCCTGGTTTAGTCCTGATGTAGTCCTGGTTTAGTCTTGGTGTAGTCCTGGTTTAGTCCTGATGTAGTCTTGGTTTAGTCTTGGTGTAGTCCTTGTTTAGTCCTGATGTAGTCCTGGTTTAGTCTTGGTGTAGTCCTGGTTTAGTCCTGATGTAGTCCTGGTTTAGTCTTGGTGTAGTCCTGGTTTAGTCCTGATGTAGGCCTGATTTCGTCTTGGTGTAGTCCTGGTTTAGTCCTGATGTAGTAGTCCTGGTTTAGTCTTGGTGTAGTCCTGGTTTAGTCCTGATGTAGTCCTGGTTTAGTCTTGGTGTAGTCCTGGTTTAGTCCTGATGTAGTCCTGGTTTAGTCTTGGTGTAGTCCTGGTTTAGTCCTGATGTAGGCCTGATTTCATCTTGGTGTAGTCCTGGTTTAGTCCTGATGTAGTAGTCCTGGTTTAGTCTTGGTGTAGTCCTGGTTTAGTCCTGATGTAGTCCTGGTTTAGTCCTGATGTAGTCCTGGTTTAGTCTTGGTGTAGTCCTGGTTTAGTCCTGATGTAGTCCTGGTTTAGTCCTGATGTAGTCCTGGTTTAGTCTTGGTGTAGTCCTGGTTTAGTCTTGGTGTAGTCCTGGTTTAGTCCTGATGTAGTCCTGGTTTAGTCTTGGTGTAGTCCTGGTTTAGTCTTGGTGTAGTCCTGGTTTAGTCCTGATGTAGTCCTGGTTTAGTCCTGATGTAGTCCTGGTTTAGTCTTGGTGTAGTCCTGGTTTAGTCTTGGTGTAGTCCTGGTTTAGTCCTGATGTAGTCCTGGTTTAGTCTTGGTGTAGTCCTGGTTTAGTCTTGGTGTAGTCCTGGTTTAGTCCTGATGTAGTCCTGGTTTAGTCCTGATGTAGTCCTGGTTTAGTCTTGGTGTAGTCCTGGTTTAGTCTTGGTGTAGTCCTGGTTTAGTCTTGGTGTAGTCCTGGTTCGATTCCAGTTCCTATAGATGACTGCTGCCGTTGTGTCCTTCGGCAAGACACAGTGTCTGCTTACACTGGTGTGTGAGCGTGTGTGTGAATGGGTGAGTGGTGCCTTGAAGGTGGAAAAGCGCTATATAAAAATGTGACCATTTACCATGTACAGTATTCCTGGTTTATCTCTGTTTAGTTAAATCACACGGTCTTTAGTTCCATACGTCCCATAATTCTTAAACATTTCTTTTCTCTGCTCAGAGCTGCTTTAATGAGTGAGGCTAAATGAGAAGATGAAACACAAATTAATTACATCTCATTACGAAGAAAACAGAGATTATTCTAAAGAGGAAAATGCTTTACACAGTCAAGGGGCTGCATTCTAATTACAACAAAACAAACGCTGTTTTAATCATGGCTAATTACCTCACCTCATCTTCCAGCTACATCCTCCAAACCAGGATCCTATAGAACTATCCAAAGTATTGAAAAATCTCATACCAATCAATATCAAAACAGAATGGTATCAGAATCAGTATTGAGTATCGAGTCTATTCCTTAGCATCGGAATCAGGTTTGAAATGTTATTATTGTTATTATTGAGACATTACAAAGCCTGTTCACCTTCAGCGGATGTCTACGCCGAAGTTTACAAGTGAACAGGCTGATAGAGTTAACATGGGCGTAGTGATACGAGTGGAGAGAGACAATACGCGAATGTGAAAATACACTGCTGGATGTTTCGTGGACAACTGTTTGGGACGCAAATATGTCACCTTTCTAACAAATGTTTTGTTTTGAGAAGAAAAACAAGCTTTATTTCATGTTCCAGGGAAGTTACCGGACCTACTTACGTGGGCTCCAGAAAGCGAGCCGAACCGGGATCAGCTGAGACTGTCAGAGGTAAGCCGGTGTCAACACACGGAACTTTTAGAAGGAAACCCATACAGATTAACATAAAAAAACCTCACTATCCCTTTAAACCTTGTGCTGGACTATCTAAACATTGCATGGCATCATGGGACTCTGAGTCCTCTGTCAGCTCACACCAAAGCTGGAGCAGAAACAGCTTTAAATAAATGAGCAGAGCTAAGCCATGTGAGCGCTGACCCCACCACGCGAGCCACCCGTGCCCCCCTGAGTCACGTTGGGTCGGGATGATGATGTCATCTGTTTGTGACCCACAGAGAGGTGCATTGTGGGACAGAAATCACAGCTAGATTTAAATATCTGCCTCTTTACATAACGCTAAGGATTTAGAAATCATTCCACTGCATCAAACGTAAGGCTGGGACAAGACTAAACTTACACTTAGACAAACTTTATTGATCTACAAGAGAAATTATTTAGAAACAGTAGTTCACTCATCACAATATAATATAATAACAGAGATGATCAAAGGAGAAGTTCAATTTGTCAACTGGACAAAGTTTGTTTGATTGAAAACGTTTCGCCGCTCATCCGAGAGGCTTCGTCAGCTCTGGCCCTCATGCTGGTTCGACCCTGTTTATATCTAGCTGCAAGGGAGGAGCTAGCTTCCCTGAACAAAGCTCTGACCTATCCCCGCTACTCTCTTTTGTTTTACGAATTCCTCTGGCGTCTTGTATTAGCATATCTATCAGCCCGCTCACTACACTGAAACAACTCTGAAACCATCAGCTAATCTGTCTCTCTGTATTTCAAATTTCTCTGGCGTCCAATTCCCTATTCAAGACAACGACCCTCTCCTCTCCCTAGCATGAGGGCCAGAGCTGACGAAGCCTCTCAGATGAGCGGCGAAACGTTTTCAACCAAACAAACTTTGTCCAGTTGACAAATTGAACTTCTCCTTTGATCATGGATTCTACCTGGACGACTGAGGGACTTTTCACGCATAATAACAGAGATGTATGAAGAACCCCTCAGTCGTCCAGGTAGAATCCACGGCAAAAGGAGAAATTCAGTTTGTCAACTGGACAAAAGTTTATTCAGTTGAATACGTTTCACAGCTCATCCAAGCTGCTTCTTCAGTTCTGGTTAGAGTGCTGGTGGACACTGCTTATAACTATCTGCAGGGAGGAGCTAACTACAATGAAATTACTATGAAACTATCACACCTATTTGTTTTCAGTTTATGTCTGGGATCTTGTTAGCATAGTCATTTAGGACCATAATGGTGTTTTCACACCTCTGAACCTGACCAAGCTAACCCTATTGTGTTCTTTGTTTTTATTTAAGTTTGAGAATAGAGTTATAGATGAACAGAAATGGAGGGCTCAGACACAATTTGTCTCCCATCTATAACTCTATTCTGGGGTGGTCATGATGGGTGGGGGGCTCCAGCTCTCCTCAGTTTGCGCAGGAAGTAGAGGTGCCTCTGTGCTTGAGGGTGGATTTAATGTGTGCCATGACTCGCCGTTCAAAGCACTTCGTGATGATGGGGGTCAGTGCAACAGGGCGATAGTCATTAAAAGTGTCTGGAGTGGACTTCTTTGGCACAAGAACGATGGTAGTGGTTTTAAAGCAGGAGGGAACGACAGCCTGGCTCAGAGAAGCATTAAAGATGTCTGTGAAGACATCCTTGAGCTCCTCTGCACAGTCCTTCAACACACGACAACGGGGGTGGTCGTGGGGAGGTGGTGGAGTTTTTTGGGGCCGGGTGTCGTTTCCTGCCTCAAACCGTGCAAAGAAGCTGTTGAGGTCGTTGAGCAGGGTGATATTATTGTCACAGGTCTGTGGCGAGGGTTTGTAGTCTGTGATGTTCTGGATGCCCTGCCACAGACTCCGTGTGTCCCTGCTGTCTTTAAAATGTCTGGTTATTTTCTGTGTGTATTTGTGTTTAGTCCTGATGCCACGGGACAGGTTGGTTCTTGCTGCCTTCAGATGTGTGACATCCGCAGCTCTGAAGGCAGCGTTCCTGACTCTCAGCAGTCTGTGAACCTCCCCTGTCAGCCATGGCTTCTGGTTAGCCCTGGTGATGATGGTCTTGGAGTGTGTGACGTCATCAGTGCAATTGGTGATGTAAGAAATCACAGTGTCACTGCTAAGTATCAATAGAGCCAAGTCTATTTATTGCTTCCAAAATGTGGTAAATATCATATATCATTTTCCTTCTGGTGTTCAATAAGAGGGGAAAAGAAACAAGTATTGTCCATTTAAACCTACTCAGGGGCAGGTCCTGGAGCAGGTCCTGGAGCAGGTCCTGGAGCAGGTCCTGGAGCAGGTCCTGGAGCAGGTCCTGGAGCAGGTCCTGGGGCAGTCTGTGTGAAATTGGTTACAACCAAGTGTCATGTGACCAATGTATCATCAGGAAACACTCAGGGACATGTACCCACAATGCACTGCATCTGATCCCTCCCAAACACTGAGACCTGACAGCAACTTTCACACTTCCACAAGCACCTCCTATGTGTCAGATGTCAGCCCTCCCATCCCCCTATATGTGTCAGATGCCCTCCCATCCATATAATGTTGATCCCTCCATTGCATATTATTGTTCTGTCCTCAGGCATGTCACTTATCCTCCCCCATTGCTGTACTAACTAAAACATAAGCAGGACAGAAACATGGTCTAAACCAGGACCAAAAAAGAACTAAACCAGTGCAAGACCAGGACTAACCCCACCCAGACAAAACCAAGACTAAAGCAGGCCTAAAGCAGGACTAAACCAGAGCTAAACCAGGTCTAAAACAGTTCAAAAACAGGTTTAAATCAGGGCTAAACCAGGGCTAAAACTGGTTTAAAATAGGTCTAAAACAGGTCGAAACAGGGCTAAAACACGTCTAAACCTGGACTAAAACAGGGTTAAATTAGCAGGACGGACTTGGAGCCTAAAAAGTGCCCACCGCTGCGTTAGTGTCAGGTCACATGATCATCTCTCCCCCCCGGATGATTGACAGCTGTCCTGATGCATCGTGGGTAAAACGCTGGGAGTCATGTGACAGTAAACTGCTGAGGCAAGTTTTCAGCAAGAGGGCAAAGGTCACAGAAACAAAAATACAGCTGATATAGGGTAAAGACGGCAAGTGGGGTTTCGATATTTTCAGATTCAAAGTTGTGAAGTACAAATGATGTTCCCAAATCAAAAATGCAAAACAGGGAAGAGTGCCTCATTGTGATCTTTCTCACACTGTCACATTGTGATTCATGTTTTAATAATAGGATTCTGTCCAAAGTTCACATTTTAAACATGTCCAGAAGACGTAGACAGACGTAGTTTGTGGTGTATCTGCGGTTTGCTAGTAGCATCCATTCAAACTGCAGCCCTAGTTTAAAGCACTACATATTTAACACATGACAGAGATACCAAGTTATATTTAAAAAAGGTCAATTATTACAGAAAGAGAAGCACTTAAAAGGTTCTTTAACCTCCTGGGACCCGAAGAAAAAAAGTGTATCTAAATTATTATTATTATTATTATTATTATTATTTAAATTGTCTTTAATTTTATTTTTATTCATAATGTTGTAACGTGTCTTCTGTAATGGACGGTAATAGTGTTAAATCCAAGTGGTGTTAACAACCTGACGACCAATGTCTCTGACGAGCTTCTACAGTCACCTCAAAAAGTTTTTAGATTCCCTTTTAAGTTCTTATTTATTTATTTACTTATGTACACTCAATAAAAATATAAACGCAACACTTTTGTTTTTGCTCCCATTTTTCATGAGATGGACCCAAAGATCCAAAATTCATTCCAGATACGCAATATTACCATTTCTCTCAAACATTGTTCACAAATCTGTCTAAATGTGTGATAGTGAGCACTTCTGCTTTGCTGAGATAATCCATCCCACCTCACAGGTGCGCCACATCAAGATGCCGATCTGACATCATGACCAGTGCACAGGTGTACCTTATACTGCCCACAATAAAAGGCCACTCTGAAATGTGCAGTTTTTTTTTCTTTATTGGGGGTCTGGGGACTCAGAACCAGTCAGTATCTGGTGTGACCACCATTTGCCTCATGCAGTGCAACACATCTTCTTCACATAGAGTTTATCAGATTGTCAGTTGTGGCCTGTGGAATGTTGGTCCACTCCTCTTCAATGGCTGTGCGAAGTTGCTGGATATTAGTGGGAGCTGGTACACGCTGTCGTATACGCCGGTCAAGCACATCCCAAACATGCTCAATGGGTGACATGTCCGGTGAGTATGCTGGCCATGCAAGAACTGGGACATTTTCAGCTTCCAGGAATTGTGTACAGATCCTTGCCACATGGGGCCGTGCATTATCTTGCTGAAACATGAGGTGATGTTCATGGATGTATGGCACAACAATGGGCCTCAGGATCTCATCACGGTATCTCTGTGCATTCAAAATGCCATCAATAAAATGCACCTGTGTTCTTCGTCCATAACAGATGCCTGCCCATACCATAACCCCACCACCCCCATGGGCCACTCGATCCACAACATTGACATCAGCAAAGCGTTCACCCACACGCCACACATGCTGTCTGCCATCTGCCCTGAACAATGTAAACCGAGATTCATCCGTGAAGAGAACATCTCTCCAACGTGCCAGACACCATCGAATGTGAGCATTTGCCCACTCAAGTCTGTTACGGCGACGATCTGGAGTCAGGTTAAGACCCCGATGAGGACGACGAGCATGCAGTTGAACTTCCCTGAGACGGTTTCTGACAGTTTTTGCAGTTTGGTTATGCAAACCAATTGTTTCAGCAGCTGTCCGAGTGGCTGGTCTCAGACGATCTTGGAGGTGAACCTGCTGGATGTGGAGGTCCTGGGCTGGTGTGGTTACACGTGGTCTGCGGTTGTGAGGCCGGTTGGATGTACTGCCATATTCTCTGAAACGCCTTTGGAGACGGCTTATGGTGGAGAAATGAACATTCAATGCACGAGCAACAGATCTGGTTGACATTTCTGCTGTCAGCATCCCAATTGCACTCTCCCTCAATGCTTGTGACATCTGTGGCATTTTGCTGTGAGACAAAACTGCACATTTCAGAGTGGCCTTTTATTGTGGGCAGTATAAGGCACACCTGTGCACTAATCATGATGTCAGATCAGCATCTTGATGTGGCACACCTGTGAGGTGGGATGGATTATCTCAGGAAAGCAGAAGTGCTCACTATCACACATTTAGACAGATTTGAGAACAATGTTTGAGAGAAATGGTAATATTGTGTATCTGGAATGAATTTTAGATCTTTAAGTCCATCTCATGGAAAAATGGGAGCAAAAACAAAAGTGTTGCGTTCATATTTTTGTTGAGTGTATTTATTTATGTATTTTTATTTATTTTTTAATTTTATTTATACTTTTATTTATTATTATCTATTATTTTTTTTACTTATTTGTGCATGTTTATTTATTATTTTTTATTTATAGTTATTATTTATTTACTTATGTATTTTTTATTATTTTTTATTTATTATTTATTATTTATTATTTATTATTATTTATATTTATATATATATATATATATATATATATATATATATATATATATTTATCATAGTGCAGCCACAAACTAGAGTCTATCTCAAAACACTTAACAGACAGACTGGTTAACTCCATGTGCACTGTAAAGGACACAGATGAATGGGCCGGAGGGTCTCAGGAGGATATTATGCAAAATAGACTTTTAAAGCTTTGAGTCATGACATAATACTTAATCAAACACATATCCAGAGTTGTGCTTTGGTTCATTTACACATTTGAGTCAGGTTTTATTAGTCTGTCAACATCTCCAAAGGTCATAATGTTCTGTTCAACCTTGTGATGTCATGAAGTGGTAGGTGGGCATGTGATAAAACCATGGATTCAGCAGCACAACCTGCCAAAGCTTTCCACGGGGGACGTAGTAACTCAGCAGGGACTAATGTTAGCGAGAGTCATGGAACCAAATTCTCCGAACCGAACCGAAACTAGTGTGGCTTATCGAAATTAGTCAGGCTTTGCGCTTAGCGGCGTTGATGGAATATCCCTCAGATCAATCAGGCTGACCACGCCTACAGGAAGTAACAACAGCTGACCACGCCTACAGGAAGTAACAACAGCTGATATACGACACATCACCACCGACACTAGTGACAGTTCTGAAGATGGCTTGCAGCAGCAGCCGAAACATGTCAACAAGATAAATACACGTTACTGTATTGTCTTTAAAAAATAACCCAAGAAATTAAATACATGAGAACACAAAATGAACATCTTTGGATTAGTATTGATAACTGATCAAATGAGTATCTAGCTTTGCTGCTTAGTATCTGATTTTCAATACCTTTCATAAAGCTACTTTTAACTGGAAAAAAAAGTCTTAACATTATTGCATACTGTTTTTTGTTTTTTTGTTTTTTTCCCCCCCAGAATCAGCCCAGTCTAAAGTAAAGTGCAAAATGCAAAGTGGACTATTTCTCCCAGCCTTAGCTGTGGTGATTACATGTTGGAGCTGAGAGGGTACATGAAAAGCACACACTTTTCAGACACTTTTTCTTTCACAATAGTGTAGCCCTGCTTCCTCTGTTCTTAAAGGGACAGTGTGTAAGATTTTTACCCGTTAATTACAGAAATTGAAGATACCCATTCAAAAATACAGTGTTTTCCAAGCCTTTTCACTTCCATCATGAAATCAAAGTATTCTGTTGGACTTAGATATACTCACATAAAAGGGGGATCTTCCCCATGCAGAGGCAGCCATTTTGAATACGAGAGCCGCAGAAGGACATTTGGGCTCCGCCTTCGGCAAGGCTCGTGGTTTTGGATAAACAACGACAAGCATGTTGCCGGATCACTCGTCGTAATGGATCTAACACGTGTTTTGGACTAAATTGTTTTACTGGATTTTATTCGCTGGATCCTTACGGACAGATTGAGACCAAGTTTATGGTGAAATACAGAGTTTGACCTGTCCAGAGCCTTCAAAGGTAAGCTAAGTAACAAACCTCGTTTTGTGCTTTTCCGTATAAAAGCCCCATGTGCTCGGGGAGTGATTGTTGTGCCGGGAAATGAATTGCATAGTCAAAAAGAGGAGACTGTAAGGTTTCATTTGATGTGTAGATTGTCATGATACACGATCGGGAATGTGTGTTTTCATGAGAAAAGAAAAAAAAAACAGTAAACAGGACCACGTTTTATTTATACCGTAGTTGTCGGCGAGGGCTCGCACAGCGCCGGGTGCGCGGGTACGCGAGCTGTCCGCGTTACGGCGCGCCCGGGTGACCCTCGAGGTCTGCCGTAGCTAAAACAGGAAGTGCTATAGCCACTATCCACCTATGCGCCACGAATCCTACACACTGGGGCTTTAAGCCCATTTTACATGATGGTCCTGAGAGCTGTAATCAAAGTTTTAGAGAGGAACATGGACCAATCAGAGCCCCTGCTGACTGTGACATCACCGGGGGAGGACAGGATGAGTGTTTTAATTTATTCCATGTGTGCTGAGTGTGACAGGAAAAGTGAGGGAGAGGGTACACTTATACTTTTAATAGTCCTCGTTTAGACATGGTTTAGTCCTGGTTTAGTCCACTTCACGTTATTCCCTTTGTGTGTATGTACTGGAACTATGAGTTAAATGCACTAAAGTATGATAGTCACTCTAATTCTGTGTTTTTTTTTATTTTATTTAACAGATCCAAACAAAAATAAAATCTTCAACAACAAAAATAAATTACAAAAGTTATAACTGTGTCCCTGACTTTTTATCTCCTTTTTCATTCTCGTTTTAAATCTCTATGATTCTGCCAACAATATTGACAACTGCCACCTTTGATAAATAATAACATTCTTTTTAGGAGATTTGGAATATTTAAATGTGAACTCAGTGAACCTGGCACTGGAACAATCAAGGGCTTGGAGATGACAGCTCTCTTAATGATGCTTCTATTCATGGGCGTAATTGACGCATTCAGAGTATTCTATAACGTTTCAAATGGACATTTCACAGCCCAAAGCCTGATATTTAAGCAGCAGCTGACCACGTCCAGAAAAATTATGGCCCACTCACTCAAATAGAACAAAACTGCAGTCTGAAGGATTCTTTTCTGTGGTCTGTTTTAGCTCTTTGGAGACTTTGGAATCATTACGTTATCAGCTGAATTTGTGGGATTGTTTCTATCTTCCACCCTTTTCTTTTACCCTCTGTTTTATATTGTATATTATATTTGACGAGTGAGCTACCGTACCCAAAACAATTTCCCTTGTGGATCAATAAAGTTTGTCTAAGTCTAAGTTTAAGTTCCAGAGGCAGCTTTCAGTGTGCGGCTAAACCTCCTCAAAAGCCTGATCTTGTCCAGTCACAACTACATTACATCATGCTGGGGGTGTTCTAGATGTATCTCTATTGGCAGAATGTTACCATGGTGACACAATGCACACATTAGCAGTGGCAAAAAAGTTTTAAGAGTCAGAAAACTCAAGAAAAAAAAAAAATACTAAATTGATTTAAAGAGCATATTTTCAGGAGCCTGTGATCAGTCCGAGTTCATGGTCCTGATTATGCTAATGCTAGTTGTCTGGTGACTGTGATGTGATTTGACTTGTTTAACAGCAGAAATTGATTCACCTTTTGTAGTTACAGCTAGGTCAGTTCTTTGTAGGGATGTCCCGATCAGGTTTTTTGGCCGTCCGATCCGATTCCGATCATTTGATTTTGAGTATTTGCCGATACAGAGTCCCGATCCAATACTTACATAATACATAAAAAGGTACACTTACATTTATTATTGGGGCCAAGCAGGGAAGCTGCGAGGCACCCATAGTGTTTCTACTGATTCTTCTTCTTATTATTATAAAATATTCTTACGCCTCTGGGAGTCTATGGCAACCCCTAGAACCGTCTGGTAAAAAGTTGTGAAATTTTGCATGTACATTCCAGCCAGTCTCCTCATTACCCACAGCAATTTATAGGCCCCCACCCCAACCCTCTAGCGCCACCAGCAGGTCAAAGTTGCAGGTTTGATTGGCTGTCACGACAAAACAATAAGAGGTATAAAAAAATCCAGGCATATTTCTGATGAGGCTCAGTCTAAAGATGTTATGTACCAACTTTGAGCAAAATTGGTCCAAAATTGAGGGAGGAGAAGCATTTTGAGTGTTTCCGCACCATATGACGTGCCATTTTGAATTTTATGAAAAACACTCAAAATGCTTCTCCTCCCTCATCAAATTGACGTGCGTTTCAGCTCTCTCAATGAAACTTGGTGCTCAATGTACCATCCATAATTGTACCAGCCATAATTTACAGCTTTGCGTTTCATGTTTGGGTCTCGAGAGCTGAGAGCGACATCAGCTGTGACTCCGCACATGCGCACTGGCCTCCTCATCTACTCAAAACTATGGATAAATCTCGGATTACAGGCCACTTTTGACTCAAACGAAAGTGTAGACTAAGACATTGAGCTTCTATGATTTGGAAAGTGCTAAAGTTTGTGTTATTTGGAGACTGCAAACATATGCCCCAAGAACTCACATTACGGATATCACTAAACTAAAACATCTCCGGAAATGCTCCAAATGACACCAAAGTGCTATGGGTGAGTAAAACAACTTGTTTTATTACAGAAATAAGGCTCAGATTGTAAAAAACTTTAATTCTCCTTTAAAGGGGCTATAGGCCAGATACCACACCACAGCATCACAAGGTGGAACAGAATGTTTTCAGTTTGAGAGAAGAACTCAGAACTGAAGACGCAGCTGGGATGAGCTGCGAAATGTATTCGACCATGTATCCAGATGACAAATTTAATTTCTCCTTTTGCCATGGATTCTACCTGAACGACTAAGGGATTATACACACAACTCTGCCTAAGCAGTTTGTGTGTTAAACTTGCGTGAAGGGAAAAAAAACAGCTCCAGGTTTTGTGAAGAGGAAACAACATTATATCATATCAGAAAATAGCATAATATGAGCCCTTTAAGATGGAAAAAGGAGGAAGGGAAGGAGGAGGAAAAATAATAATTCTACAAAAAGACTCAAAATGCGATCAGTGGTATTAAAAATAGACAGTTTTGGTTCAGCGTTGCTCTTCTAATTATAACTTTCCCTCTTCCATAGCCACACCAGCGGGCCGTGGTGAGCCCTCCCCGGATCAGCGCTCCCTCCCCCGGCTCCGCTCTCCCTCCTCCGCCGCTCTCTGGACCAGCGCTCCAGCCATATTGGAGCTGTTTTTCCTTCGGCGGACTATTCCACAGGTGGCTGCTGCGTTGGGACTAACTTTTCTGGGTTAAAACTCACTCAAAACCCCGGTACCAGCTCCGAGATCACGTCCAAACCAGTCCGGTGAGTCCCTGCCGAATAAACCCAGACAAAACCCGGGAAATTAGCGGTTAACAACTCCGGATACTCACTTCTACTTTTCCCATTGAGGCTAACAGACGCTAACTTAGCAAAACAACATACCAAACATCGTATCTTATCGAATTTAATGTATAACACGCACAAATATAGACTTTAAACGGTCTATTGCTTAATTTGGGTCTTAAAACGAGCAGTTAAAGTTGAGTTATTTGATCAAATTGCAGTTTGAATCTTGCGGAGTGGAGTTGACAGTTGGCTAACTTTGGAGCTGGGTTGCTAATGCTAAAAAGTTGGACGCTTGACTGGAAACTCAACTAAAACATCATAAATCAGCGTTTTTTTCAGATTATATGGATCTAATGTGTAGGATATGCGTTTTGTGCGTGTGTTTGGGTGTTTTTGATTGCAGAATGAGACCAGACAAAGATACAAACCGGTTAAAATCGTGCGAAAGTGTAAAACATTCCACTTTTTCCCTTGCTTTTGGCCTTGCACGCGTGTCTAAGCGCACACCTGAGCCGTACCTGCCCGACCAGGTGGTGGAAGGGAGCGGGGATCCTGGCATAGTTTGGCCAGAATTAGGGAAGTATGTTTCTGCTTGTCTGCGGTGTGCAGGGCAGGGACCACGGCGCTTTCTCTACTGACATTCTCAATGTTCAGACAAGTCTAAACTCATGATTACGCAAAATAGCTGGGTAGTTTAACCACTTAGACAGCACAGTTTAAAAAGATAGAACTACAATTACTGTGGGAAGGGTTACCAAATCTATCCTAAGAGGGTGTTTTCTAGAAATTATATGAGTATATAAGTAAATGATTATAAGACGCATAATATAAAGCCAGGTGCCGCTAAGTAACATTAAATTACATCACAATTTTGATTTTTCAGACCAACTAACAAGGAATTTTAAAGGAGAATCAACATTTTTTACAATCTGAGCCTTACTTCAGTAATAAAACAAGTTGTTTTACTCACCCATAGCACTTTGGTGTCATTTGGAGCATTTCCGGAGATGTTTTAGTTTAGCGATATCCGTAACGTGAGTTCTCGGGGCATATGTTTGCGGTCTCCAAATAACACAAACTTTAGCACTTTTCAAATCATAGAAGCTCAATGTCTTAGTCTACACTTTCGTTTGAGTCAAAAGTGGCCTGTAATCTGAGATTTATCCATAGTTTGGAGTAGATGAGGAGGACAGTGCGCATTCGCGGAGTCACAGCTGATTTCGCTCTCAGCTCTCGGGACCCAAACATGAAACGCAAAGCTGTAAATTATGGATAAATCTGGGATTACAGGCCACTTTTGACTCAAACAAAAGTGTAGACTAAGACATTGAGCTTCTATGATTTGAAAAGTGTTAAAGTTTGTGTTATTTGGAGACCGCAAACATGTGCCCCGAGAACTCGCGTTACGGATATTGTTAAACTAAAACATCTCCGGAAATGCTCCAGATGACACCAATGACATGTGGTGCTTTTGTTTTGGCTTGATGGGGGAAGCCAGAGTGCCCGAAAAGAGAAGCTCCACACTGAAAGGCAGGGAGTCAAACCAAGAACTGCTTTATTGCTGTGAGGCTACAGTGGTATAGTAGTGCTGTATTTGGTTTGTATTGCAGATATTTCAAAATGCCATGTGACTTCCTATGACAAGAAAAGATTTACAACACAATATGACTCATCTTGAGTACAAGTAGTATCATTCTGACACCTTATCTCCATCATTTTCAGATTAGGGTACTACTCACTTGCATGTACTTGAGTAGCGTTTTAAACAAATTGTACTTTGCAGAGTACTTTTCTAGCAGCAACTGTAAACTTTTACTCCTAGTTGTATAATATTTTTTATTGAAGTAACAATGCTCTTAAGTAAAAGTAGTGGTTCCTCTTCCCACTGTGTGTAAGTCTAAAGTGACAAAAGCTTTAGGAAACATTCTGATATTATTTGTGTTTCTTGCACCTCCTTCAAATCTGATTTAGTTTGTCTCATTTTTGTGTCTGTCCCTTGGAAATACCACGTTTTTAAAAATTATTTAAAGTTCTGTCCTTCAAATTACATTAACTCATTGATGTATTATAGATCAGATGTTACGACCCAATGTTACGACTTGAGTAGTAGTTTTAAAAAAATACTTTTTACTCTTACTGAGGGCTGGGCGGTATTCCGGTGCATACCGAATGACCCACTGTACGGATCAATAACATGGCTAGAGTGTGTGTTGAGCAGTGAACAACATTATACGGTGAACTTGTACTGAAAAGAGGAGCCGTGTCAGTTGTGCAGAAGTACTGCAGCTTTAAAAAATCTGACGCTGATCAAACAAACATTCTGTAATGTTGTGGGGCTAAAGTTGTAGCAACTCAGACGTTGCTCAAAGACGCCTTTGTGAAGGGGACCGCCTACGACAAGAAAACCAAACGGTGGAACGATATTACCAACGTTATTACTGTCCATTTAGACATGGGACCACTTAGTCCTATTGAGAAAGGAGCTTTCTTTTCTTTATTTCATTCGTTAAAACAAAACAAAAATAACAGATGCAACACAATTGCATCTACACAATTCTAACTCTATGAATGAAAAGGGAACAGAAAGAAGCTTATGATATCTGCCCCTTATCAATTCAAAATTATATTACAACAAAATATTCAATATTACAACAAATAATAATAATAATAATAATAATAATAATAATAATAATAATAATAATAATAATAATAATAATAATAATAATAATAATAAAACATTTTTTACTGCACAGTACTACTATATTATTTCATTAAATCAAGGAGATGATTAAAGCTCTGGACCCAGATATGTTTTACCAAGTCAAATTTTCTGCATTAATTACTCTCTAAATTATTAGGAAATGGGGTTAACACCACGTCATGAATGAAAAAAAAAATACCGTCAAATACCGTGATACCGGGAATTTTTTTTGAATAATACCGTGATATCAATTTTTGGTCATACCGCCCAGCTCTACTCTTACTGTAATTTTCTGGAGCACTACTTTGTTTGTACTTGTAGTAATATTATTTTGAAGTAATGTTACTCTTACTTGAATCCACTTTTCGGCTACTCTGCCCCCTGTGATAGTTTAAAGAAACTTAAAGTAGTAAAAATTCACTTGTTTGAAAGACGATATAACAAGTTTCCCTTTAATGTGCCCCAGATCCTTGTGTGTTCCTGTGCAGCTTTGACTCAGGTGAAATCAAACTCTGTGGCTGCGTTTACCTGGTGTAGTTCTGTGTGATGTCAGTGGTCACATGATGTTGAGCTCCGTCACATGATCAGATCCCGGCGTCTCCGGTGCAGTCTCAGGTTTAAGCTCATTATCTTTGTCCAAAGTGCAGATTACAAACCTATTCCTGTACGTGGTGTACAAAGACTGGAGAGACCTGTCTGCTCTGAGCTTTATGACCTGTGGTCATTATTTTATCATAGTTGTAAATCAGTTAAGTGGCAGCTTGCAAAGTAAAATAAACACATGAAGTAGTAGCGCTGAGTAGAGCTGGGTGGTATACCAGTTCATACCGAATATTGGTGTTTTTTTTAATGATATGAATTTTTAATTTACCGCAGTACCGATGAGTGTGCGTACAAAACGTTGGGAACACAGAGCGGCGGAACGTCGCGTCGGGGAACTTTTTGCAATAATAAAAAACACTTGTGATTTTCAACATTAAATGGTAGTACTTTATTTTATTTTTCCCATGTGGCCTTCTGTGTGTAATCCTAAGTGGTCCTGTAGGTTCATAGTGCTCCATGGGTGTATACTAGTCTATGTGCTCTTCTGATTAGGGATGCAAATTATCGGTTAATTCATTAACTGATAGTTGATTGACCTTATCGGTCGATTAACGATTAACTGATAAGCGGCGTTTTTCACCTGAATTTGAGTGTTTCAATAGGGTCTTTAAGAATATAAGCTATAGTAACATAACACTGAGTCATAAATATATCATAGTATTATTATATTGTATATTCCTCAATTAATTATTCCTTAGTAAAAAGCAGACAAATGTATTGATGCTGAATAACAAAATACAGTAATCCCTCGCTCTATCCAATTTTTTTTTTTTTATAGTGTAACATTTTTTTATAGTGTAACATTGTGTTCTGTCCTGATTGGCTAAGAGACTAGACCAGGACTAAACGTGGACTGGACCAGGTCTGAACCAGGTCTGGACCTGGACTGGACCGGGACTCGACCGGGTCTAGACCTGGACTAGACCAGGATTAAACCACCACGTGCCGCTGCTGATTTCGCCGAGCCCCGAGCCGCAGGCCAGCTGCGCGGGGCTCGGGGCGCGGCGAAACCAGCAGCGGCACGCATTCCGGGTTCGATCTCGCCTCGCGCGTACACCCGGGGCTGCTGAGCAGTGCCGTTGGCGCCTGCGGTCGGCTGTGAGTCGAGCTTGGCGCAGCACGGTTGCCTTGTGTCATGACCGCGCGTGTCCGCGGTTAGCGGTTAATTACAATTAATGCATTTTGATCGACCAACGTCTTAATCGAATTAACCGTTAATCGATTAATTGTTGACATCCCTAGTTCTGATACAGCTCAACATCATTCTAAAGACATTCAGGAAAGGCTCATTTCTGTCTTCTGAATGTGACTTTTTAATAGCAATACCTGCTCAAATGAGGATCTAATTTTAGATTAGTATTTCTCTATCTCTACGTTTCTCATAATGGGTTCACAAGAGAACAGCAGAGTTACTAACTGTATTAACGTTTAGGGGAAACATCATTACAGATTCAAAGATTTTTACTTTAGAGTGTTTGTACCTTGTGTTTTTACTTAAACCCAGAGACATGATCGTAACAGATGAGGTTAAAATAAAAAGGGTTTGTAGAGATTGGGTAAACACCATGTAAATGACAAAACTGTTGAGAAAAGGGTCGGAGCATTTCCCAAAGCTACTGCTCTTACTACTGTTTTTCATGTACTGTTCTGAGTGGTTGTGTAAACCTGGTTTAGGCCTGGTTTAGAGCTGATTGTTTTGTGTGTCGAGTTAGTCCTGAGTTCTTAAGCTGCAGTGAATCTTATAACTTTTGAAGCCAAATGTTTGTTTTGAGATTTTTGCCAATTTAGTGCTTTATTGTTTATATATTTGAACATGTTTGAAGCCACAAAAACATGCAAATAGAACTGTCAAATACATTGACTGTTTAATTCCAGCACAATTAGAGAATACCATATGCCCCATGATATAGGCCTAAAAAAAATAAATGTTGGTTTCCGATTTGTTGACAGTTCTAGACATGGGTAGGTAGGGAATTTATTTTATTTTTATTTTTTATTTTTTTCCTGTGGGAATATGGAAATTTTGAAATTTTATTTTATTTTATTTCCTTCCACAGCAGTACTATTTCAATAAAAACTATAATTGACATTGGCATAATTTCCCAAAGCTATCTCAATACTAAGGGCATATTCTATACTTAAGTATAGTCGAACGAAGCTCCAACATGCCATGCGAAACCAGGTCGTTGACTGTACCAGAGTACATGTAGAATATATCTTACACTGTTACAAAAATACATGCTGATTTTGTATTGTTTTTTATGTTCTTCTTTCAGATGGCAGTCATTAAATTTAGAAGCAGTAAACAATTTTGAATACTACATTTATTTAACACGGTGTTGACATTGGTCAACTTAAAACTGGCACTGCATAATCTTAACAATGATATGTACAGTATACTTAACATACAGATATGCTTTAGGCCAAACAGTAGAACTCTACACAGTTTGTGCAGGGGGTATAGTGAGAACAAAAATCTGTTCTGTAGAAATTGTGGTGACAACACAGACTTAGTGACAACATTCATTCACCATTATAAAAGAAGAAATTCAATTTGTCATTCACCATTCTAAACATGTCCCATTACAGGCCAACAGAGGCCTACTGGAAGAAGAAGAACAAGCACAGTACAGTAAGAACAAGAGATGTATTGAAAAAGGTACAGTTAAATAGTTTCCTCCTGGGCATGAGTCAACAAACCTAATGCTGATGTAGGTTAGCTACTGTACTGTTGCAAGCAAACAGCTGTTGTATGTATGTATGTAAAAGCAAATGGGACACAACCCCACATAAAACTGTGTGTTTGTGTGTTCAAAACAGTCATTTCTCCTTTCCCAGACCCCCCAGGATTTCGCGGGCATTTTTTGTGATTGTTGCGGGCTAAAATCCCTGAATTTCCGGGAGCTTTTCCAAAAAGTTGCGGTGCTTTTAAGGTTTTTGTTGCGATTTTGTTGCGGGAGGAAGTGAAAGTAGCGATAAATAGTTGCGATTTTCGCTTTTTGTAATTAAAATTGAGTAATATTTTGAATAGTTTGAGTTAGAGTGAATATTTTGAGTTATTACTGACAAAGAATAATACAAAGACACAAAGATCACAGATATGGTCCTAAAACAACCTTACCAACATCGAAAATAAATGACTACTAGGAGGGGAACTGTTTCGCCCGGTCTTTTGCTGTTATTTTTGTGGGCAAATGGCGCCGCAGACATGTTTCTTTGCCATTAGAAGCCGTGTCCCAGTTCCCAGAGCGCGCGGCTCGGAGCGTGTCCTGAAGGGCATGTGCGTCACACATTTCGACAGTACACCGGCGCGACGACTGCTGTCCTACTTCTTTTTTGTCCCATGCGCAGTTAACACGTGGTCCGAAGACCGCAGTCGTTAAGCGGTCCGCGGACTGCAGTCGGGGCTGAGCAAGTGTGCACCTCCTTGACTGCAGTCTGAGCCCCCTTCGGGCCGCGCTCCGAGCTGTGCGCTCTGGGAACCGGGGACCCGGCCGCAGTTTCGTTTTGTCACACGGAAGTAAAGCAGAATGTGGCGGCTTCCAAACTCAAACCTTTTAGCCGCCGAGAATATGAGGTTGGGTCCTATGGCTCGCAGATTTGTGACGCGCAAAGAGGAGGCTGTGGTGACAGATACGCTGAGATCCAGATATGCGTTTTGTGCATTTATTACAAAAAGAGCGCACACAGCTATGACAGCGCAGCAGGATGAAATGGAACTCATGAAAACCAGCAGGATGAACAGATTAACGTGAAAGATGAATGAATGGTTTGCGTTCAACAAAAAATACGGCTACACCCCAACCCGGACTCTCTCCTCTGTGTGACGGGTGAGCGCGCGCTCAGAAGCACATTACATTACACATCGCAGCGCAGGCGTGGTGAATGACGTCGATTGTAGTCTCGCGGAAATCGAAAAATACAGTAGGCTATTAGTTTTCTTTCTTTCTTTTTTAACCGAAGCTTGTAAAATTAATTTCAGTATCAAATTTATTTTATTTTATTAAGTCCAATAAAATAATTTGGGTTGCATGCAAATCAACAGGGTCGGTCGGCAACTGGAAACTTAGATTTATTTTTTTTAGGCCATATCATGCAACTTCAGTCTGAGTTTTATTTCAACTCACTCTGACCAGAAAGAGCTGATTTAGCTGAACGAAAACAGGTGAGCTGATTTGTCCCTCGCATATTAAATTAGGGACTTACTAGCTTACAAGCTAGCCAACATTAGCCAACAGTTTCTCAATGAGTCAGACTACATCCACACGGCAACGCAACGCAGGATTTTTTCTTACCGGGTAAAAAAAATATCACGTCCACACTGGGAACGGATCAGTAAAATATCACGTACACATGGCAGTAGAACGCTTGTTGAAAACGACGCAATACACATGCCACGTCTCTATGTGCGCTGTAAGCCCGTCCCACCGGATACTCCAGAACAATAGAAGAAGTAAGGCGCATGCGCATACATCCCTTTTTCTACCTGCGCCAAACGCACGCCGGACACAACAACAAGAACACGAAGATGGCAGTGAAGATTGCAGCGACTACGCGAGGAAAAACCGAATCTCTTGTCTGGACCGACGATGAAGTGGAGTTACTCCTGGTCGCCGTCTTGTTACGAATGAATGTTGCGCGCAAGGCTGCTATTTGTTCTGGCCATGTGGTTCTGACGCACGCGCAAACAAATCCGTTCTACTCATCCAGACGACTCCGCAACGGTAACGTTGCCAGAGTTTTCCACTCTGGAACCTGTTCCCAAAAAATATAATTTTGAGGTATCCCGAACGCTGGTGCCATGTGGACGCGAGACCGAAACGATAAACAACTCCACAACGTTGCCGTGTAGACAGGGGCTCAGTCTCACCTCTTTGTTGTAAATCAAACAGGACCATGAACACTCGGACTGATCACAGGCTCCTGAAAATGTGTTGTATTTTTTGGGTAATGTGTGCATTGTGTCAGAAACTGTTGAACATTCCACCATAGACATACATGTAGAACACTGCAAAGTATCAGGCCCCTGCTCTCCATCTGAGCCTATGACATCCTCACATTGTAAAACATGAGCAGTGCTTCTCACTGTTGTGAGGGCAGCCCTGGACCAGGCCGAGTGCAGACGAGTGTTTCACTTGTGCTTGTGTGAGTCTGGGAGACACTTTCTCTTCCTCTTTTCACTGAGGCACTTTGAGTTTCACCCTCTCTCTTCACTACGCTCTGTCAAGTGAACAGTATACATGCTTTTTGTCTCATTTGTGTCCTTGTACATCCTCTGGAGTTTAAACAAATCATATGACCGCTCTGCATGTTTTTCCATTTATTTCATAGTTTTACATCAGTGCCAGTTTGAAGAAAATGACAGAAGGTAGTGCTGAGTTTAAAAAGGAATCTTTGTGTACTTTGTAGTGACATCATGCTGGGTGTGTTGTGTGTGTATGGTGACACAATGCACACATTAGCAAACACAGCCAAAAAAAAAGTTTAAGCTCAAGAAAACATACAAAATGGATTCAGAGAGCACATTTTCAGATGTGATCAGTCTGAGCGTTCATGGTCCTGTTTAGGAGTTTGATTTTCAACTAAAAAATGAGAGTGACTGAAAAATGTTGGCTAATGCTAGCTAGCATGTGACTAATTTTATTTGAGTCTTAACAGCACAAATCAGCTCACCTGTTGTAGTTCCAACTAAGTCAACTCTTTATAGTCAAATTGAAGGTCCATTGTGTAACCTGCCTTTCCCTATTCGGACGGGATTAGTTTTCCAGGAGGATGTAGAGTAATGTGGGTTTATCACAAGACCTCTGTAATATAAATGACCCCATTCACACAGGACAAGAAATGTCCCTAATATTTATTTGACATGGGAGGAGTTTGTTTACGCTCTGCTGTCACGTATTCGTCACCGTGCACGTCACTTCTTTGATTTGATTAGCCTATGTGAAATATTAGCGAACTATGCAAATTATCGCCCATAATCAGGACTAACAGAGCATACATGACCTAAAACAAGCTGAAGTTTCATGCCTCTGACGACTGATTTATACCTCTTGGGCTTTTTCATTGGTCGATGTGTGCGTTTGTTTGAGAGTACCGGTAGATCATTTTGTTTGCCGGCAAAACAAAGCACTTCAAGCTCTTCCATGTTTGAAAATTGCGGTAAATTATTTCTTTAAACGGATGTGATGAAATATTACATACATCTTTACTGAGGGTCGCATTCTCACGGGGTTAATATTACCTATGGTAATTCCTCCAGACCGTTTTACAGAAGGTGAAAGTCGCTGTAAGAGACAGACATACTCCGTTATGTTTACGGACATGGCGCGTTCAGACAGGACTAATTAAATTACTTCACCCCATGTCACTCCATAAAACTAATCCCGTCTGAATAGGGCTTTAGTCACAGGTTAGATCTGTGGAGAGACAACCCCGCTCACAGTCAGGATACCGGTTTTTCTAGGTATTTTTGAGCTATAAAACCACCTGGAATTGAGTAAATGTAAGGTACATCTGTTTAATGTCATACTGTGGAACACTTGAAGCAGCGTATGATTTGTTGTTCTAAAATACGCATATGAATCTTCTATTTCCATCCATCCATCTTCTTCCGCTTTTCCATTTCTGGGTCGCGGGGGCAGGAGTCCAAGCAGATCTGCTGCCCAGAACACAATACACCAGCCCCCATGAATCCTCCCGCAGGTGGTGGGTCCACAGGAGGACGGCCCACAGGTACTTCTGCCATGGGGGCTACCAGTGTCCACAGACACTGGGGGCGAGGTGGGGTTGCCCAAGGACACAACGGCAGTGCTCATCTGTGGGGATCACACGCGGTCAACCCGTCAAGAGCGGGATTGGAACCTGTATATCAGGCAGTAGTAGCTTGCATTTCATCCGTTTCAATCAAGTTGTCACTGACGTTGACTCTGCCGCTGAGCCACAGATCCACAGAGATGTGCATGAAAGCAGCCAATCAGAGCACTTCATGTCCTCCCAGCTCCCCCGCTCTGCCTCGCTTCACGCCACAGTTCAGATTCAGGGATGCATGGCAGCCAGCACCAGCCGGTCCCCTTTCACCCATTGAGCTGAAAAAAGTAATCTTAATATGTAGAGTTAGCCCTACATTAACCCGATGGGTTAATGGATTAACCACTCGTCAAGGTTACAAGGTTCATCTGTTCATTGTGTGTTTTGCAATGGTCACCGCCACGTTTCCCCGTATTCATTGCAGACCAAAACAGTTTTAGTTTTAAACTGCAAGGCTTGCGTGACATGGCTGAACTGCAAAAAAAAAGACTAGGGAACCACAAAGATTTCTTGACAGCTATCAGGAGAGAATGCCTCGCCTTAGCATGTCCAGGCTGCATGCATTTTACACTGTGTGCAAAACTGACGTGGACATCCACCAAGGGGCACACACACACAAATACCCCTTCCACAATGTCCATATCACACCTGTCATCTGTAAGAGGAGCAGTTAGGTGAAATGTGTATAAAGTTTTAGACAGGCTAGGTTGTCCGATTGTAAAAATCAATACTAGCCTATAGCATAGCCCTATTGCTTGAACATTATGATTAGCCTATATATATACACACGTGGACAAAATTGTTGGTACCCCTCAGTTAATGGAAGAAAAACCCACAATGGTCCCTGAAATCACTTTAAACTTGCAGAAGTAATAATAAATAAAAATGTATTGAAAATTAAACAATCAAAATCAGCCATCACTTTTGAATTGTTGATTAACATAATTATTTAAAAAAAACAAACTAATGAAACAGGCCTGGACAAAAATGATGGTACCTCTATAAAAGATTGAAAACTATTTGACCAGAGTGACATGATTAACTCAGGTGTGTCCTTTAATTGACATCACAGGTGTTTCCAAACTCATAATCAGTCAGTCTGCCTATTTAAAGGGAGACAAGTAGTCACTCTGCTGTTTGGTGAAAAGGTATGTACCACACTGAACATGGACAACAGAAAGCGAAGGAGAGAATTGTCCCAGGACATCCGAAAAAAAATTATAGACAAACATCTTAAAGGTAAAGGCTATAAGACCATCTCTAAACAGCTTGAAGTTCCTGTGACAACAGTGGCTCATATTATTCAGAAGTTTAAGACCCACGGGACAGTAGCCAACCTCCCTGGACGTGGCCGCAAGAGGAAAATCGATGACAAATTGAAGAGACGGATCGTTCGAATTGTATCCAAAGAGCCCAGAACAACCTCCAAAGAAATTAAAGGTGAACTCCAAGGCCAAGGTACATCAGTGTCAGATCGCACCATTCGTCGTTGTTTGAGCCAAAGTGGACTTCATGGGAGACGACCAAGGAGGACACCACTGCTGGAAAAAAATCATAAAAAAGCGAGACTGGAATTTGCAAAAATGCATGTTGACAAGCCACAAAGCTTCTGGGAGAATGTCCTTTGGACAGATGAGACCAAACTGGAGCTTTTTGGTAAGGCACATCAACTCTATGTTCATAGACTCAAAAACCAAGCATACGAAGAAAAGAACACTGTCCCTACGGTGAAACATGGAGGAGGCTCAGTAATGTTTTGGGGCTGCTTTGCTGCATCTGGCACAGGGTGTCTTGAATGTGTGCAAGGTAAAATGAAATCTGAAGACTATCAAGGCATTCTGGAGAGAAATGTGCTGCCTAGTGTCAGAAAGCTTGGTCTCAGTCGCAGGTCATGGGTCTTCCAACAGGACAACGATCCAAAACACACAGCCAAAAAAACCCAAAAATGGCTGAGAGAAAAGCGTTGGACTATTCTAAAGTGGCCTTCCATGAGCCCAGATCTGAATCCCATTGAGCATCTGTGGAAGGAGCTGAAACATGCCATTTGGAGAAGACACCCATCAAACCTGAGACAACTGGAGCAGTTTGCTCATGAGGAGTGGGCCGAAATACCTGTTGACAGCTGCAGAACGCTGTCAACAGGACAAATACAGAAATCGTTTAATTGCAGTGATTGCCTCAAAAGGTTGTGCAACAAAATATTAAGTTATGGGTACCATCATTTTTGTCCAGCCCTATTTCATTAGTTTGTTTTTTTAAATAATTATGTTAATCAACAATTCAAAAGTAATGGCTCATTTTGATTATTTAATTTTCAATACATTTTTATTTATTGTTACTTTTGTAAGTTTCAAGTGATTTCAGTGAGAATTGTGGGTTTTTCCTTCTTTAACTGAGGGGTACCAACAATTTTGTCCACGTGTGTATATACTCACACACACACACACACTGTAATTTCTGGGCTACAAGCCGCTACTTTTTTCTCACACTTTGAACACTGCGGCTTTTACAACGATGCAGCACATATATGGACTGATTATTCGTTTATGAACACAGCGGATGTGTGTGCACAGCCTGAGTGCAGAAAGCGCCGCTGTCTGTGTGGTGAACGTGAAGTTGCAGCATTGGCGAACGCTGTTGTCAGCGCACTAAAACAGTTTATCGCTGTGTGATAAAATAAGTTCTGATGCTAAATGAACATTAGTAAGTGAGATACGTCTTAATGACCCGTATGCGTTAAACGCAGGTGAGTGCGTAAATGACGAGAAGAAACATCTGAAATTTCAGTAGTCGGACATCCACTGATACCTGATTGCGACACCTATCCCCGCCCCCCGGGAGAGCCTGAAATCTGCTGAAATCCTATGAGACATGATCCCAGAGACACGGACATGATCCCAGAGACGCCGACATGATCCCAGAGACGCCGACATGATCCCAGAGACGCCGACATGATCCCAGAGACACGGACATGATCCCAGAGACACGGACATGATCCCAGAGACACGGACATGATCCCAGAGACGCCGACATGATCCAAGACACTGACATGATCCCAGAGAGGCCGACATGATCCCTGACACTGACATGATCCCAGAGACGCCGACATGATCCCAGAGACTGACATGATCCCAGACAGTAGAGCAACAATTGAAGAGGTGCAAGAGCGAGACAGACGGGCGAAGAGGCGATGCGATGTGGGGCGTAGCAGTGGGCGCTGTGATTGGGAAAGTTGATTGGGGGGATATGATATAATATGATATTATATTAATTATATATTATATTTATTATATTATTAATATAATAGCGGGTGAATGTACTAGCACATTTTATTAAAGCCGATGTAAAGCCAAAAGCAATTCTATTTAAAAGTTTATATCTTTGTCATTCCTGGGTCTATCGACATAAAATAAAAAGTGAGTGAAAGATAAACTCCACCTCTGTTAGAATATCTCAGCTGTAAGTCCTATGGAGCTGTTTTCCTGCTGCATCGAAGGAGGACGCCGCAATAACTGTTTTCCTTTGGGACCAAAATAAATGACACAGAGGGCATGGAGGAACACGTGTGTATTTAACAAATACGTGTATTGAACTGACACCAGTCAAAAAAAAATCACAATTGGACATTTTTCCCCAAATAGTTTGGTGTGAAAATGTGGTGTTGGAGAAATAAACGTGTTTGAGTAAGTGCTCCTGATGTGACAGTGAACCCAGGACATGTGCTTTCATGGTTTTAGCCACAAAGGTGAAAAAAGCCTGTTTGTCTAACTCTAATCTCCCAGTGTGTCAGATGCCCTCCCTCTGACTGTTGCTGTAGTCTCAGAGGAAGAGCAGAGATAAGAGTAGGACGGTCATTAGAGTATCTGCTGTATCAGGGAGGAGTCCAGATCCTGGTTTATTTCATTCATCATTTACTGTTTTGATGTGCGCCGTGTGCTCCCAACCCATATTTTATGTATGAAATATTGTACAGAGTTGGAGAAGAGGCTAATTATCAGGAGTTGGATCTGTCCCACTTTCTGTGAGGGCTGAGACACTTCAAACGAGCTCACAGAATCAGAAGAACGGGAAACCAATGGGATAAATGGGGCATATGGTTAGGCCTAATTGGGATTTGAATGCTGGTATTACTGACCTGTGTAGTGACTTTAGAGGAATTCTGCAAGAGGAATCACAATCAAAACCAAATCACTATTAGATGTCCACGTAATTAGCAAATCTCAAACACTGACAGTTTTAAAATCATTTCTCATTTCCTCAAACCACAAAATCTCCTGTCTTATTTAGCATAAAAATGGCTAACCCCGTAGATCTGTACCAACGTTCTAAACTGACTCTTGTATTAGTTTGTCAGTTCAGATTTCAGTCTTTTTGACATGTTTAAAATGTGACCTTTGAACAGAATCCTTTTATTCAACATGAATCACAAATCTTATGGCATTAAACATGTGTATTTCTCTGTAGACAAACTGGTAATGAATGTTTGAGAAATAGAAAATGTAAAATATTACAAAATTTAGTTTAATGTCATGGTGTGGAACATTCTGGGCAAAGCGGGCAAAACATCGCTATGGCCAATGAATTCCCAATTGAAAAATTAAATAGATGTACCGGAGGACTGAGTCAGATCTGAGGTTCCTCAGATCATTGGTGTTAAAGGTCACTTGTATGTCTGTTTCCATGGAGATGTTGGTACTTTACTAGAATATAATGACCACAGACTGTATAAAGACTAAGGGAGTATGACGTCATCATAGGATTCACCAAATGAAGCTCACCGATCCGACAGTTAGGGGACGAATTTGGAGCCAGTTCCATATTGGGAATAGGAATTGATTTACAGACATAAAAACCCCAGGATCACGTAGAGCGGCTTAAGACGAACAGTTGAAGTCTAGAAATGAGGAGTCTGTTTTTCAACAGAAAGTGAGAGTCGATGGAGCCGGAAGCACGCCAATGCTCACTTTCATTGCTTTTTATTTTTCACGTTTTGCAAAGATTAAAATATTAACTAGGGATGCACGATATATCGGCATTAACATCAGTATCGGGCGATATTGCCCTAATTTTAACATATTAGTATCGGCCCGATGTGTAAAAGTGGACCGATATTAACGACCGATATTTGTCAGTACAGTAATCCCTCCAATTAACCTTTTCTCACATTTCACTGTCGTTTAAACACTCAAACTTTCTTAGATTTTCAACAAAATGTATTACAGGGATGAAAGAGTTCAGTTTTTTTAGCGGATCTCCGCTTTTTTTTCAGCCGCGGGGTATTTTATTTTTTTTTATTATTATTATTACATCTGTGCAAATTCGTTGAGAAAGATTTTGGGTGTATATATATGTATAGTTGTGTTTAGGGTCGCCAACTGTCCCTTGAAAAACAGAATCGTCCCGTATTCAGAACAAAAGTACATGTATCTCCTGTTAAACTTCGTATTAAACTGTGGGCCGCGCGAGCCCGTGTCTGGAGCTGTGGACCGAGCGAGCGCAGCTCTCGTGTACACAGGTTAAACTTTATAAAACATCCTATACCTCATCCTACCTGCCTGTGCCTCACTTAACGCGTCGCTCCTCGCTTTTTCACCTGCGCCTTTTAGCGCGCATAAGCTCCTCCTCAATGCGCTCTGATTAGACAAAGTGCAAAGCAAAAACAAATCCAATATAGTAGGCCTACCTGTTAATGAAATGTGACGCCGTGACTTTCCGCATTTTTCATTATTGGCCACTAGAGTTGGGCGGTATCCAAATTTTGATACCGTTAAACCGTGTCCACATTTTCCCGGGGTATACGGTATTACCGTTGCTAAGGCTAAAAAAAAAAAAAAAAAACACTTAGCACTACCCTGGAGTCACCTCGCCAAATGGCAGCTTGCACCTATACCGTTCAGAAACAGAATAGCAAGCATTACATAGGCCTAATGATACTGAAAACATAACAAAACAGTTACAAAATTAGTAACTTTTATTAACAAATGTTTAAAGTGCAAATACACCAGCCAACCGACGGGACGAAATAACAAATTGTCTGTGGTCTAAAGCTAACAAACCAACAGGAATAAAAGAAAAGAAAATCTGAACAATAAATAACAAGACATAACGGAAAATGTGCATATATAACCCTGTCCTGAGAACGCAGTGGAAAATACTGCTCGTTTGTATATTTTTAAAATCTATTAACATGAATCAAATAAATTAAACGTACAACTATACAACATCCCGGACCGTTTTCGTCCATCAGAAAAAGCTGCTCCTTATTGAAAATAAAAATATTAAGCTATTGAATGCAAAACCAGCATGTTCACTTTTTCCGGCTTGAGTAGGGCACGTTGTGGATTGACAACTTTGCCCGCGGTGCTGAAGACCCGTTCCGATGGAGCTTGTGGCACAAACGCACAGGTATATCGGGCAACCCTCGACAACAGAAAAAAGCGCCTGACTCCATTGGATTTCCACCAATGAAGGGGGTCTTCATCTCCCAGAATAACAGCCTCGGGTGGAAGTTGCGTTTGTAATAAGAAACCCGAAAACTTCTCACATTTCAGACTCAAAAACGGAGAGTTATTATCAGAAGCAGTGACTTTATAACCAAGTGCTTAACCAAGAACTGAGCAAAACCCGCATGGCAAAGCTGTAACAACACAGTTAAGAAGGTGAATTATGCATACATTCACGAGTGCACTACACTCGTGACAATATGCAGTTGCCTCTGCTCCTCCACAGTGCCGCTGTTATCTCTCGACGGGTACGATGTTTCACCAGAACACCGCCACCGTCTGCATGCACGTTTTACACACAGCCTCGTTGACATTTCCCGGCTCTCCCTTGTCATTTGGCCGAAATCCGAAATGCTGCCAAATTGCAGACGTTGTGTTTTACTTTGGGACCAACTTAGCGCGGTCTGTCATGTTGTCTTGTTTTTCTCCTCCTCCTTCTGAGCGGTAATGTCACGTGACGTCGCAACACGTCATCTCTCCGATAGTAATATTTGTTTTAAACTGTAATAGTATTAAATTAACAAACACAACCACACATACATAAGTGCTGGACAAACACTCTTTATTTAGGCATTAAATTAATTATAGTTAATATTATATTGGGGCAAGATTTTTATTTTTTTTTAATGACGGTAATGAATCTGATACCGTTGTATTACCGTATTACCGCCCAACCCTATTGGCCACTTTCATCCCTGATTAATAACATCAATCGGCAAAGGTCCCTTAGCCAATCAGGAAGCAGAACACAATGTGACACTATAAAAAGGAGTCGAAAATAAAAGACATTCAAAAATCAATTTTGCATGATTTTCAGTCTGTATAAATAATAATAAAATAATAATACATTTTATTTATAAAGCGCTTTTCAAGACACTTAAAGACGCTGTACAAGAGGTAAAATCAGTAATAAAACAAGTAACAAAACAAACAATCAGAAAAGCATTAAACATTAAGAAACATTAAAAGCAGTTTTAAAAAGGTGAGTCTTGAGCAGTTTTTTGAAGGTGGGGAGGTCAGAGCAGTCACGGGGAGGTTGCGGGAGTGAGTTCCAGAGGGTGGGGGCGGCAATGGAGAAGGCTCTCCATTGCCGCCCCCTCAACTGTGATCTCAGAACCAAAAAATAAATAAATATCGGTATCAGCCAATATCAGCAACATTAATATCGGATATTGGTATCGGCCAAAATGTTCATATTGGTGCATCCCTAATATTAACATTGTAATACAGTGTACTGTCGGGGCTAATGTCGGTGTTAGTCGGCGTTTGTTTATGTAAACATGGTCGCTACAGATGGTTTCAGAATGATCAATCACAATGCACAATATGAAATACGTACCGGCTGTGAAATGTGCTGAGCGTATGTGAATGTTGTTGAGATTTTTCCCATTCAAGTTCTGTTTGAAACGATCCACAGTCTCCTCCTTTCCTTTGATAATCGCTCTGCTCACCCTGGTCACTACTTAAGGTAAACGACAGACCTGCAGGTGTTTTTCTCTGTCCGCTCTATTGTGACAGCCTAGGACCGCACAATAGTTGACCATATTGCTTTTTTTTTGTTTTTGTTTTTTTTCCTTTGCGGCATAAATGCGTGATTATGACGTCACGTGAAAATGCTCTATACATCCATGCTTTTTTTGATGCCTTGATGATCATAAAAACCCACTTTCTTTAGACAATAGAATGTGATTTTCAACATTAAATTGTAGTACTTTCTTTTCTATTCCCATGTGTCCTTACCTGTGCACTCCCTCAGTGGTCCTGTGGGTTCATAGTGCTCCATGGGCGTATACTAGTCTGTGTGCTCTTATATTTGTTCTGATATGGCTCAACATCATTCTAAAACTCTTCAGGAAAGCTTAATTTCTGCCCTGTCAATGGGACTTTTTTAGTATCAATACCTGCTCAAATGAGTATCTAGTTTTGATAGTGTTTCTATTGATTATCTGAATTACTTCAGCGACCCTGGTATTTTTAATACCTGAAAGAAGAGAAGACATGGACTGCTCAGTGAATACAGGAGCGACATACGCTGAGTGCACACAACAAACTGGAACCTGATTTAAAGATCCCATGACATGGTACTTCTTGATGCTTTTATATGGCTCCTTAATGGTTCCCTAATACTGTAAATGAATCCTTCTTCAAAATCAACACTTAGTGCATGGGAAAGACACATGTACAGAGTCAGAGTCAAAAAATAACTCTCTGAATGACTCATTCTGGGCCTTGTTGCTTGAATGCAAATGAGAAGGAGACATATTGGTAAGAGGAAGGGGGGGGGGGCAAATGCGCCGCTGGTTCCTTGTGTTAGCGGTGCGCTGTGTGCTGGCCCCACTTCCGCGTGTGTAAGCACGAAAGAGGAAAGGAGAGCCTTTTCAATGAAAAAAAACACATTTGTACAGAAAATAAAATTAAACCACTGCTGTTTCAGAGGTCCAGAGGGTCGGGTAAAGGACTTCCAAGCCTAGAAACACTCGCACGTGCCTCCAGGCAAATAAAAAAACGCATTTCGCATTGCGTAGCTCCTCCGCGGTCCAAACTCTCTGGGCGTGATTTCCAGAGACAGGGGGTGGAGATCCAGACGATGGTGGAACTGCATTTGCATTTCTTTTTTCGATCTGACGTCAATAAGGTGCCTTGTCCAGAATCGCCCATTTGAGCTGTGTTTTTTTCAAACGCAGAAAAGGATCGCAAATGCTCAGTTTAGACATTACGCAACTTTTAGCCATTGGGGGGCCCTAAACAGGGTAGGGAAGCTCACATTAACGTTCAAAAACCTCAGAAAGTGAAAATTTCATGCCATGGGACCTTTAACATTCTCCCTGGACCAGTGTTTGAACCCTGCCCTTCTATTACTGAAACTAAAGAGCAGTGATATCACACATCTCCCCCTTCTTCCCCCCAGAGCAGGGGAGGGGTCAGGTGCAGCAGGGGAGGGGTCAGGTGCAGCAGGGGAGGGGTCAGGTGCAGCAGGGGAGGGGTCAGGTGGAGCAGGGGAGGGGTCAGGTGGAGCAGGGGAGGGGTCAGGTGGAGCGGGGAGGGGTCAGGTGCAGCAGGGGAGGGGTCAGGTGGAGCAGGGGAGGGGTCAGATGGAGCAGGGAGCAGGGGAGGGGTCAGGTGGAGCAGGGGAGGGGTCAGGTGCAGCAGGGGAGGGGTCAGGTGGAGCAGGGGAGGGGTCAGATGGAGCAGGGAGCAGGGGAGGGGTCAGGTGGAGCAGGGGAGAGACTTAAGCCGCCTAGCCTCATAAACGGACTGGGGACATGATCCCTCCCTTGTGGAAGTTTGAAACTGTGGGGAAACCTGGACAGGTAATCAGCCACAACATTCATGTTGCTGGCACAGTGTCGAGTGGAGAACCCGCCAAGCTTCATAGACGGACTCGCTCTGTCACATACTGGAATAAAAAATTCTTCTCCTGACTGCACCTCTTGCTCTGCTCCTCTGGCTCTACCGTACTTTTCAGACTATAAGCCGCTACTTTTTCCTCACACTTCGGACCCTGCAGCTTATAATCAGGTGCGGCTTATGTATGGATTAATTCTTTATCAAGACAGCGAATGTAGTGTGTAAACCTAGCTCCACTGCACGTGTCAGCGTTTGCCGCAGTATTGCAATAATTAAAAGGACCCGTTCGGTATTTATACCACTACATATATATGACAGTGACAGTGTGGTTAAGGTTTTACATTATTTTACTTCGCATGAAAGTAAGACACTTTTTGTTTTTAATTATGGCTGGGTTGAGCATTGATTTCCATGATTTTAATGCAGTTGTTTAAAGGTCCCATGGCATGAAATTTTCACTTTCTGAGGTTTTTGAACGTTAATGTGAGCTCCCCTACCCTGTTTAGCCCCCCCATGGCTAAAAGTTGCGAAATGTCTAAACTGAGCATTTGCGATCCTTTTCTGCGTTACACAAAACCAGTGCTCAAACGGGCGAGTTCGGACAAGGCACCTTATTGACGTCAGATCGGCAAATGCAGCTCCAGCCCCTTCCTCTGTCTCCGCTCAGCGTCCCTGTACAGGGGGTCCTCGGGTTACGACGTAGATCCGTTCTTAAGACGCGTCGTAACCCGAATTTCGTCGTAAACCGGATTTTGCCTTTGATCTTCCAACCAAAGCACCAATAACCTTTCTATCTCAATAATTAGACCACTACGCTGCTTGGTTATCACTGCCGCTTTCATAGGAGCAGATCAGAGCCCACATCAGGTACTTCCGCCCACATTGGGTACGCACATGAGGCTGTCTTCTTCTCCCTACAACCACAACAGAGCGTATTCTTCCGCTGTGCGCCGCGCGCTGTTCGCGTTTGTTTACATCTCTTACCACGCTAAACCGCGTAAGACGGAATGACGCGTAATATATACATGTTTTTTTTTATGGGGGCGAGTTCGTAACCACGAAACGTCGTAACCCGAGACCGTCGTAACCCGAGGACCCCCTGTATATCCCGCCCATAGAGTTTGGACTGTGAATGCGCTACAATGCGAAATGCGTTTTTTTATTTGCCTGGAGGCAGCAACACCCACAATAAAGCATTTTAGACACATATCTAGCCTCATGAAGACTGTCAGAGTCATATCTCATGCACAGTGTTGATTTTGAAGAAGGATTCATTTACAGTATTAGGGAACCATTAAGGAGCCATATAAAAGCATCAAGAAGTACCATGTCATGGGATCTTTAATGCATGGGGCTGACGCTGACCTGATGTGCTTTGTGTGTGTAGCTCGCTGTTTTGGTATTTTATTCTGTGCGGTTCTGTGCTGGCATGAGGCTACAGAGTGGACATTTTACAGTTGTTTTACTGTGTTTCTGCCGTTGTGTTAACATACATGAACACAGACAGTGGCTCCCTCTTTTCTGCATCACTCGAGGAAAAACTAAAACTAAAACACAACACTACACACAGGTGCTGTTCGAATGTACCGGTATTTACGTTAATTAAAATAAAAAAAACCTTTTGTGTTCCATCTTTCTGCGTAAATATCTCAAGTAACAATGTGGACACCTGCAGCTTATAGTCAGGTGCGGCTTATATGTACAAATTAGGGATGGGCATTCGGTAAAGTTTTCTTCGTTGATCGTCGGGAGAATTAATGAGTAATAATCGGTTAATCGTTAACCTAATTTGTATTAAAAAGACAACAACCATTCACTCATGTGTGTCCGCTTTTACTATGTCTGCCGAGGCTGTGGGAACAGGCGCTTCTCCACGGGAAAGTAAATCTGCAAATCAACATGCGTAGAGGTGGATTAAAGCGAGGCCACACGCATCCTGCAGCCTCTGCTAGCGCGCTCGGAGTTAGCCGCTTTGGGATCCGAGCTAACCGCTGCTAGCCCACTGTCTGTCCTACCTCCTCCACACAACCCAGCCGTTTCTGCAGCAATATTTTATTAAGTCGTGAAAACCTTTGTCCTCCACGGCACTGATGGGGAGCATGTCTGTTTCGATCATCTTCACTATCAGTTCGGTGACCTTCTCTGCTCGTTGAGCACTGCAGCTCCTCCTGGTCTGTGCGAGCGCAGAGTCCAGGCTAGCCTGTGATAGAGATGATGAACCGCCGCCACCTTCTTTTACCAGACTTGGATGCGCGGTGTTCAAATGATAAATCATTTGTGTTGTCGATGAGGTATATTTGTATGTTGCATTGCAGTGCGCTTGGTCATTTTCTAAATTAAAGTGGTCCCACACAACACTTCGCCGCGACCTCTTCATGTTTTGGCGATTGACCTACGGAAGCTCGCATATATCAACTGAGGTGTGCCAACTGAGGCGATTGTTTTTTGTTTTGTTTTGTTTTTTAATCGGTTTGTCGACGAAAATGAACTTGCTCGGTGAAATTCTTAATGATCAATTATCGGTTAATCGATTAATTATGCCCATCCCTAGTACAAATCTTAATTAAAAAAAAAAATTGGTTGGTGCGGCTTATAATCAGGTGCGCTCTATAATACGAAAAGTACGGTACTTGTCTGTAAAATACATTTCTTATCTGGTCTTAACCCTGGACTTTCCTGGTCAGACCAGTTTAGATACTTTGTGGTTTCCTCTTTCATAAATTACTATAATTATGTTCTGACTCTGCTTAGTTATAAAGGCACTGTCCTCATTCTCCAAGGCACTGCTCTCATCGGGCTTTAGTCCAGTAACTCCTGAGACAGTGAACAGGTCTTTCACATTCACAGGAGAAACGCGTCACTTTGCACCCATGGTATGTTGTACGTTAAATTTGCATAACACACTGCTCCGTGCTGTTTAAAGCTTCTTCAATCCTGGTGTAATTCTAGTTTAGTCCTGACCACAGACTATATATTTAAATGGGCATAGCTAACCTGCAAGCAGCAGACCGTGGGCATGCGTCCGACTCCATGAAACTGTCGCCCCTTTCTCTGTGAATGCTGCTGTGAGCCTCGTCGGATTAACCTGCTCTACAGGTACATGATCCTGGTGTTTTTACCTCACGGTTTTGTCCACAAATTCAAACATGAACTTTAATAAGCCGCTTTTTCCACTCTTGTGTTTAGTGTTTTATAGGGATGCACCGATGTGAACATTTTAGCCGATACCGATATCCGATATAATGATACTGACATCGGCCGATACCGATATTAGCCGATGCTGATATTTATATATTTTTAATTCTGAGATAACATTTTATACAGACTGAAAATCATGCAAAATCAATTTTTGAATGTCTTATTTTCAAAACGTGTTTTGACTCCTGATTTTTTTTTTTTTTTTAATAGTGTAACATTGTGTTCTGCGTCCTGATTGGCTAAGAGACCTTTGCCAATCAATGTTATAGATGGGGGACGTGGGGGGGGACCGGGACCAGACTGGAACTAGACCAGGACCAGACCAAGATCAAACCGGGACTAGACCAGGACTAAACGCGGACTAAACCAGGTCTAGACCAGGTCTAAACAAGGTCTAAACCTGGACTGGACAAGGACTAAACCTGGACTATAAACCAGGACTAGACCAGGTCTAAAGCAGGATTAAACCACCGCGTGCAGCTCTTTGCCTTTGCTCTTTTCGGACCAGTCCAAGCACATCAAACCTCGACATGAACGAATGCAAGAGCTGCACAAAACCAGGCAAAGAGCCGCACGCCGTGGTTTAATCCTGGTTTATTATTTACTATGAATACATTTTGTTGAAAATCTACGAAAGTTTGTCTGTTTAGACGAGAGAGAAATGTGAGAAAACGTTAATTCGAGGGATTACTGTACTGATATCGGTCGTTAATATCGGCCCACTTTTACACATCGGGTCGATACCGATGTTAAAAATTTGGCAATATCGGCCGATACCGATGTTAATGCCGATATATCGTGCATCCATAGTGTTTGAACCTGGTTTGAACCAAGAGTCTTGCACGTTTCCTCCCAGAGCCACATCTCACATTAGAATGTTCTGAAATCATCATCCGCATTCAGAGCATTTTTAATGGGCTGTGCTCACTGTTCACAGTAATTATTATAAGTGAAAAACAATGATTCAGAACTGATAGTCATTGCTGTCGAGCTGTTATCGAGAGGTGGGTCTTATCAACAAAACTAATAACATCACACACATCTTGAATATAACATACATTTTATATTTCTGACTGTAGAAAACTTGGATATTTGTGTTTGCTATGATGTCATTCAATATCTCTCAACGTTCTCAAACAAGATGAAGTTACAAAACTGTTTTTCAACAGTCAGAAGTATTTAAAAAATCAGATACTAAAACTAGTATCGAAACTAGATCCTCATTTACAGGGCAGAAATGAACTTTTCCTGAAAGTCTTTAGAATGATGTTGAGCTGTATCAGAACAAGTATAAGCACATAGACTAGTATACACCCATGGACCACTATGAACCTACAGGACCACTGAGGATTACACACAGACTGTCCCCTCCAAAAGTATTGGAACAGCAAGGCAAATTCCCTTTTTGTTGTTCACTGAAGACATTTGGAGAGTATGAGACAAGAGTTCAGAATGTCAGCTTTTATTCCCTGGTATTTACTTTTAGATGTGACACCACAGCATTTTTAGGAAGGAACAAAAAATCTTAAAGTACATAAAATGTAATATTTGGTGGTAAAACGCTTGCTTGCAATGACCACCTCAAGCCTGTGACCCATCGACATCACCAAACTGTTGCACTCTTCATTTGTGATGCTATTCCAGGCTTTTACCGCAGCTTGCTTAAGTTCTTGTTTGTTTCAAGGGGGTTTCTCTCTTCAGTCTCCTGGTGAAAGGTGAAATGCATGTTCTGTCGGGTTAAGGTCAGGTGACTGACTTGACCAGTCTAAAACCTTCCACTTTTTCCCCTGATGATGTCCTTTGTTTTGTTGACAGTGTGCTTAGGGTCATTGTCCTGCTGCATGATCAAATTCCTCCCAATTAGTTTGGATGTATTTTTCTGTACTGTACTTTTCGTACTATAGAGCGCACCTGACTATAAGCCGCAGGTGTCCACGTTGTAACTTGAGATATTTAAACAGAAAGATGATACACAAAAGGATTTTTTTATTTTAATTAACGTAAATACTGGTACGTGCTTTTTTCGAACAGCGCCTACGGCAGAAACACGGCAGAAACACGGCAGTAAAACAACTGTAAAATGTCCAGGCTGTATCCTCTGGAAGCCTTAAAATAAAGTTTCAAGTTTGAGTTCAGGGGGTTTACCCTTAAAGTTAATCTCACAGAACCTGTGTAGGAGGTTTTAAGTGGCTAAAACAAGGCTTCATTAATTCATAAACTCGCCTCACTTATTTACCGTAGGCATTTTCACCTACCAGAAAAGTCACTGATCGCTATCTTCTTCTTCCTCCTGTGCACTGAAAGTCGTCATCTTCAGTGTTGGAATTGAACAGATTCAGCATGTCTTCATCACACACTTTCTCAGTCTCTCTTTCGTTGTCGCTCTCAGTGTCACTTCCTTCTCCGGGTAAATTCTCCCTTGTGTGTGTGCTGTCCTCTTCATCACACGACAGTCCAGCCTTACGAAACCCGTTGATGATCGTGGATTTTTTCACACGGCTCCACGCTCTTGGGATCCACTCGCAGACTTTGGCAAAAGTTGCTCTTCACATGTTTTGGTAAATGATTTCTCTCCGCTAGTCATCCAAGCCTCCCACTCATCTCGGGAGTTCCACCTTAAATACACGGATCACACTGATGTCGAGTTGCTGCAAATACTTCGTTGTGCCCCCAGGAATCACAGCTGGAATTGAGTTTGTCCTCTTGATGGCTGTTATATGGACCCTCATGCTGTCGAAAACGAGCAATGCCTTTTTTCTGAGAGTCTCATGCTCTCTCCGTATGCATCCTGCTGGAGCTGCCGGTGGAGTCGCCCTCACATCGATGCGCGGCTGTGGTTTCGTCAGGGTATGCGCGTTAACGCTGACACGGTTACGCGCTACATTCGCTGTCTTGATAAAGAATTAATCCATACATAAGACGCTGATTATAAGTCGCAGGGTCCGAAGTGCGAGGAAAAAGTAGCAGCTTATAGTCCGAAAAGTACAGTACATTGACAGACAAAATATTTCTGTACATTTCTGAATTCATTCTGCTGCCACCATCATCAGTTACATCATCAATAAAAATGAATGAGCCTGTTCCAGAAGCCATGACACGACCTCCACCGTGCTTCACAGATGAACTCGTATGTTTGGGATCATGAGCAGTTCCTTTCTTCCTCCACACTTTGGCCTTTCCATCACTTCGGTTTCATCAGTCCATAGGATTGTGGCTCATCTCTGTACTTCTTTGCAAGTTCCAATCTGGCCTTCCGATTCGTACTGCTGATGAGTGCTTTGCATCTTGTGGTATGTGAGTTATTACTTTTGATTTGATGATTTTATGATAACAAGTAACTTGTTTCCCAATGTGCTCAGTGATCTTCTTTTACTAGTTGTTGTTTAAGCATGCCAAAACTGTTTACGTGGCTATAGCCAGTTGTCTCTCATTTGTCATTCTATGAGTTTCTGGGAAAGCTATACTATGGGGTTTATTTTGGTGGCTGTTTACCTCAAGAGCTGTGCAAAGCTAAAATGCCATGTATGGAGTTAGACGCTAAGTCAGCAGTGTACTGTCTATATAAGAAAGAGTTTTTCCTGTTGCAATCTGTGAGTGCGTGCGATCAGTGCTATGTAAACCAAATGTAATTGGCTTCAAATCTATTAAACCTGTGTGCTAAAATCTCCGGCTACCTCTCGTAATTCTGATTCCAACAGGTATGCCCTCCATACTTCTGCTCCTGAGTGTTCGAACAGTGGCTTGTGATTCCTCCACACCTGCACTGTGGAGGTTATTGTTGTTTTGGGGTTTTCCTTCACAGCTCGCACAATATTTCTGTCATAAACTACTGTTGTTTTCCTTGGCCGACCTGTTTGACATCTGGTACTCAAAACACCAGTATTTATTTATTTTGTATTTTTATTATTTATTTATTTATTGCAGGACATTCCAAATTATTGTGCTTGTTATGTACAATGTTTGTCCAATGGCTCTGACTGATTTTCCTTGTACCAGTTTCAAAATGGCTTGCTTTTCTTCCACAGCTCTGATCTTCATTTTACTAGTGATGCAGAGCTATTTAAAGCCTGAACAACCAACCTTAACCTCTTACAGGGCCTTTTTTGAGTAATTGTCCCTAAAAAGACCTCTAAATTAAAATCATACCTGTTATTGAAGTATATGGATTATATACAAGAAGAAGAAGAAGTGAACTTTATTGATCTCACACTGGAGAAATTCTTCTCTGCATTTTAACCCATCCTATATATATATACATATATTAGGAGCAGTGGGCAGCACACACATTAGGGCGCCCGGGGACCATCTCCATGATCTTCTTGCTTCGGCTTGGTCAGGACCTAAGCTGGAGTACCTATGGTGCATGTTTTGGGTTGGTGGGGGAAACCGGAGTGCCCGGAGGAAACCCACCCAGACACGGGGAGAACATGCAAACTCCACACAGAAAGGTCTGGGCGACCCGGGGATCGAACCCGGAACCTTCTTGCTGTGAAGCGAACAAATGTTTGGTCTCTGTGTAAAGGGAACATTCTCTAGTTTTACCCTCAGCATTTACATTCACTCCAAAAGTTACACACCTTGGAACACCAAATAAAAAGTGTTTTTTTTTTTATCCTCGCCTAATTTTTTTCTAAATGTAAAAGGTGTCTATAGCTGCTGTTCATAGCTGAGGCCTAAAATACACTATCTTTCAATACAATAAGTTGTTGACCACTCAAATTTCAAATTGGGAATCAATAGCTGTAAAAATAAACTTTTTACTCCACTTTTTGTTATACTTTGTCCAGGCGTTTTATACAAGTGTTGAAAATGAAAATATGTACTGAAAAATTCTATAACACTGCACACGTGTTATAGATGTTTTCAAAAAACCATGGACACTAAACGTTCCACACATATTTACAGGTATTTACACACTAAGAGTCTGGTGTGTTCCACTGACTGTAGCAGTCCCTTGTTTGAATAAAGCAGAGTGCAGTGTCACAGGTAGAACATTTTACAGCTGTCTTTGACTGACATCTTCTACACTTCAGCCTGCCATTTGTGCGCTCACCACTGCTGCCCATCCGTTCTTTGTTGCTCCGGTCGTGGTAGGGCTCCTTATCTGCAGAAGAAATGCAGTACATGCTTTTAGGGATGTCAACAATTAATTGACTTACGATTAATTGTCGATCAAGACGTTGGTCGATTAAAATGCATTAATTGTAACTAATCGCTAGAGGGCGCTACTCTGGAATGTGAACACGAGATGTGAACCCACTCGTGAGAAGGACCATAGCGTTACATCCGCGGCCGGATCTAGAAGCAGTGCAAAATGTTCTCCTGCGAACCCAATTTTTGCGGCTTGGTTCGCTCGGCGTCCCGCTGTCTGCGTGAACACGTGCGCGGCGCGCTGCACGTGCTCCTCCGCTCCGGGCTGTAGCAGGCTCCACGTGAAAGCAGCCCGCTGTCCGGTCCATGTGCCGGGGTGTGTGCGACTGTGCGTGTGTGTGAGTGAAATGTTTTACCCGATCAATTCATTTTTTTATCATTTCATATCACGGAGCTCTGCGTCAAGTCAATCACATCACAATAAAAGCGCAAGTTTCGTTTTTACAAAAAACTTCCTCAATTTATTTTCAATAAAGAATGTATTTTGTTATTCAGCATCAATACATTTGTCTGCTTTTTACTAAGGAATAATTCATTGAGGAATATACAATATAATAATACTATGATATATTTGACTCAGTGTTATGTTACTATAGCTTATATTCTTAAAGACCCTATTGAAACACTCAAATTCAGGTGAAAAACACCGCTTATCAATTAATCGTAAGTCGATCAATAAGGTCAATCAACTATCAATTCATGAATTAATCGATAATTTTTTAATTCTTATAGTGCTCATTATAGCGCTCTTCTTCTCTCCTCTCTGTACTCGCGCTTTGAGCTTCGAGCTGCTTCTGTGTATTTCACCAATATTGTGTCGCTGCAGGTGTTGATGTTTCTGTGTGGAGTCTGACTCTGCCACCGCATAACCACAGATCTCATCTAGAGTATGTATAAAATAATATATATACATCCTGATCGGGAGGTAACATCTGATTCTGATCGAGTCCCAAACCACGTGAGGGGCCGATTTCGGGGCCGATTTCCGATCATGTGATTGGATCGGGAAGTAAATACCCCCTCTTTAATGCAGGACAAGCGGGTCACAGCCTCCCCCTACAAAAGTTCCACACACGGTGCCAGCTCCATAGAGCTGAATGATTTTGGAAGGATTCTTTTTCTGTCCAGCAATTAGATTTGTAGTTTAGATTAATGAAATTAAACATTTTAAACCTGTTCAGGAGCATTCAAGTTTGAGAGAAAACTGAAATTTTCATTTAAAACTTTAATTAAAGAATCTGGTGTATTTCAGAACATGTTTGCAGAGGTGTAAATGACAGGGCGACCCCACGGAGCCCCAGGGAGGGCATCTGATACACGGGGCAGGGCACCTGACATACAGTTGGTGGAGGTCTAAACTACAGGATAATTGATTTTATGTGATTTTGTAATTGCGTTATTCAAATTACGATTTCAGTTGCATTTAATGCCCTAGGAGCTGTGGCACTCTGGGCCCACACCTTTAGTTCAGATCCCAACTCGTCTTTGGAGTGTTTTCCGGAAAGGTTCATTCTGTCCTGTGAATGTGACCAGTTTTAAAATGACTTTTGCCCTAATAAAAGACTCATGTGTGGACTGAATGTCTCTCCTCGCTCTTTCCAGGTGGTGAAGATGGTGGACCGTTTGGCTAACAGCGAGGCTAACTCCAAACGCATCGCTGTGGTGGAGAGCTGCTTCGGCGCCGCGGGTCAGCCGTTGGCCATTCCCGGCCGTGTCCTGATCGGGGAGGGCATCCTGACTAAACTCTGCCGCAAGAAACCGAAACTCCGCCAGTTCTTCCTATTCAACGACATCCTGGTCTACGGCAACATCGTCATTCAAAAGAAGAAATACAACAAGCAACACATCATCCCCCTGGAGTCCGTTACCATAGATACAGCCCCCGACAACGCCGAGTATGATCTACGGAACGGCTGGCTCATCAAAACGCCGACCAAATCCTTCACAGTCTTTGCCGCCACCGCTACGGAGAAGTCGGAGTGGATGAATCATATTGGGAAGTGCGTCGGCGATTTACTGCAAAAGAGTGGAAAAGCGCCAACCGGCGAGCACGCGGCGGTCTGGGTCCCCGACTCTGAGGCGTCCATCTGTATGCGCTGCCAGAGGGCGAAGTTCACCGCGGTTAACCGCCGCCACCACTGCAGGAAGTGCGGCTTCGTGGTGTGTGGCCCTTGCTCGGAAAAGCGCCACCTGCTGCCCAGCCAGTCGTCACGACCGGTGCGAGTCTGCGATTTCTGCTACGACATGCTAACGGCGGCTAACGGGGCGCGACCGAGCAGGCACGACACGTTCAACAGCGCCGTGTCAGAGGAAGAGGACGATGAAGACAGCAGTGATTAGTAGTAGTAGTACTGGCAGTACTGTGCAGTACTGTGCAGTACTCTGGACTCAGACTGTACGTGTAGAATGAGGCGTCCGTTTCAATCTGGAGTCGTGGATCCAGTTTTAAGGTGCTGTACCTGATTTTTACACACGTGTTCTGGACTTTTCAGAGCTTTTAACCATGTCAGAGTTTGTTCTTCTCATTGACCCTCTGAAGTTGTATTTGGAGCGATGCTGCTTCGCCGATCGACTCCCCTCATGTGCAGTCGTGATGCTCCGACTGGCACCACAAGTCTTCTTCAATTTCTGCATTGTGAGCATCCTGTTCACCACCTTTTCACAACTCTGAGAACAGAGTGAAGTTAACATCATCTAGCATGCTAACGAGCACTTCCAGTACACAGTGGACTTATTTTCAGCTCAACAACTGCTTATACAAAAACCAGGTACAGCCCCTTGAACCCTTTTCTTCTCCTTCATGTTCTCATGTAAAAACACTTGGGCTCATAGGTTTTTAATGAGACCTCTGCTAAAGCTGCACTGTGGAACTTTTCTAACGGAGGGCTTGTCACAGTGGAGATTGAAATGATGCGTGGTAGTGTGGCGTTATGTTACAGGTCAGATCTGTGGAAAGGTGAATGCTCTTGAGCTTTTTAAAACAACCTGGATGTTTAATGCCATACTGTGGGACATTCCAGGCAAAGCAATAACACCTCCCCCCAAAATGTTCTGTAGTGCATCTTTAATATTTGGAATCATGGCTGAACTGAAGTGTTTTTGCTTTACAGAAAAGTGTAGATTTCTTTTCATCAGCAGAAACTTTAAAGGTGCTCGTACACACTTTAAAGGTGCTCGTACACACTTTAAAGGTGCTCGTACACACTTTAAAGGAGCTCATACACACTTTAAAGGAGCTCGTACACACTTTAAAGGAGCTCGTACACACTTAAAAGGTGCTCTTACACACTTTAAAGGAGCTCGTACACACTTTAAAGGAGCTTGTATACACTTTAAAGGAGCTCGTACATTTGAATGGGACTTCCTTTTAAAGGGCTCGTACTTCACTTCTGATCTCTGTTCTCATGTAGTTTCCTGTTTTGTTTCATTCACACGTTTAACACACAGACGTGCAGATTTCCTGTTTGTTCCACACTGTAATGCCCTGTGCTCATACAGGAAGTGTTCTACCGTGAAGGTGTTCACTTCATGACATCACACATTTTTAATTCTGAGATAACATTTTATACAGACTGAAAATCATGTAAAATGAATTTTTGAATGTCTTTTATTTTCAAAACGTGTTTTGACTCCTGATTTTTTTATTTTTTTTTCAGTTTAATTTTTTTATAGTGTAACATTGTGTTCTGTGTCCTGATTGGCTAAGGGACCTTTGCCGATTGATGTTACAGATGTTCTAGACCAGTACCAGACCAGGACTAAACGCGGACTAAACCAGGTTTAGACCAGGTCTAGACTGGGTCTAAAATAAGGTCTAGACCTGGACTGGACCAGGACTAGACCAGGTCTAAGCCAGGATTAAACCACCGCTTTTGCCGCTTTTTGCCGTCCGCAAGCGGCTCGGACTGCGTGCCCCCCCTCGGGGCCGTGGTGAGCGCACGTGTCCGCGCGATGGAGACCGATAAAGTGTTACTCAAACGTGTGAATGAAACCAAACTCCAGGAGGTAAAAACATTCTAACCAGAGGCACTTCAGTGTAACAGGACCTTTTCAGTCTACAATATTGTGGCTCTTTCCTCGGAAGTGCAGCATTCTGTTTATTCTCATCACTTTTATTTGGTGATTTTGTGGCCAGTGTAAAGTTCCTGGTACTTTGGACTTTACAGATGTAGAACATGGGGAATAATGAAATGAAACATGGATTCAATGATCCTTTTTGTTCAGACCATAGAAACATGCACAGACTGATTCTCATGTTCATGTGGTGAGATCTCACTTTTGTCAATAGCAATAACAATTTTACATTGATCAAGAAGCAATTTGTGAAGACGAGTAGAAAACTATTGAATATATTGACGACATCATACAGGGAGAATTGTGTCCAAAAGTTAGTTCCCATTTACACACACCATTTTTTTTCTGATACCAAAAGGTTTCTAGATAAGTTCTGGATTTCCTCAGCGTGTCTGAAAACTAAATGAATGAAATATGTGATGTGTTTTAATATTGTACTGAGCACTTTAACATCCACTCAAACCCCACACGAGCTCATGAGGCCGATCATGTGTGGACTTGAGCTTCTTTCACTTTCTGCTTCCAGTTTGAGCACTTTTCTGTGATTTCAAAAACATTTCCACACAAACATAACTCTGAGATACCATGGACTTTTCATCATCATGGAATTTTGGATGTCCTTTTTCCATTTTTGGAAATCTGACTTCGGAAAGAACATTTAATATTTGGTTGTTTTGTATTTTTGCTGACAGAATGTTCATGGCCCATACGTCAGTGATCAGGATCATGGATCAGACTTTTCCAGTGTCGTGTCGGCCTGTGTGATCATTATTACACCTACTTCAGTATAGAAAAGGTGGAACTATTTTGGGGCTTAATATTTATCGTGCGATCGTTCCAAATAGAAGTGTTCATGGGGCACTTCACTTTCACAGACTCCAGTTCACTTTGTGTGGAAAAAAACGTTGCCCCTCTGTAACTGCTGCAGTGACACTCGTCATTTTGGTCTGACAATGTTCGTACGAACCTGTTGTACATGATCCTTGGATTTTTTGTCCATAAATAATTTCTTATTCCTAATAAAAATCAGTCACAAAAACAGTTCTCAGCCCTGTGTAACAAAACTCAAATCAACAGATTATTCCCTCAAAGGACAAAAACATGACTCCAAACACCTTCTATCACCAAACGGAGGATCTTAAACATACATTTGGATGAGATTAAATGACAAATTGTAATGTGAAATTTGAATTTTCTTTTTAATAATCTTTTTCATATTATAAACATTTTTGCTGTTGTTTTTTGAACAAAGGCTTCCTCTTGACGTGGAGCAGTTTTGTTCAGATGTAACATTTCTTTAAAGAGAATCGTGTCATTAATGGACTTCTAATGCTCAGAGCTCGGCTTTTTCACTTGGTTTGAATGACATTTTATGATGTAAACTGTTGCTCTCAAAGTGGTTTCTCTGTAGATGTTTTAATAGACCAAGAAATCACACACTAAACTCAAACTGAGCAAACATGAAAACTACAGATGTAATGATACAAATACTGGTATAGAAAATACTTTAACTGGAGTATTTGCAGATACATAAAGTCAAAGTATCAATAATGGTATCAGAACTGAATCCCTACTTAAACTATGCACGAGTTTAAAATCTCCTTTGTATTCTTTTTAGTTTGTTTTAACAATAAACAGGACAGACGCTCATCCAAAAAAAAAGTTTCATACATTTGTGGAAATTTGTACATTTTACTTTTAACATTTTTTAATACAAAATCAAGCACTATTTTCCAGAGACATTGAAAATGACTAATGCCCTTAAAAAGTACAAACTTTCATTAGAGGAAACGTCCTTTTTCCATAAACAAGACTTTTGGAGAAATTCAGACCAGTAAAACCCAAATTGTACCTGAGATTTGTATTTTGGACCAAAATGACAAGAGCCGAGGGTTAAAGGGAATCTTTAGTTTAAATGCAGAATTCTAATAGTTTTAACTTCCTTAATTCCACTAAATGTGTTGCTTTTGTGTTTGTAAATGAATGTGTATATAAGAATTGGGGCATGTGGATTTATTTGCATAGTTTTGGATTTTGAAAATGCCATTTCAAAAATGTAACTTTAACATTTGCGGCTTTTTAACAGAGAAATATTTTGGACTTTTAAGAGCTGTGGAGAAATGACGTAAAGCAGCTGCTTTGATTCTCAGCTGCACGTGTCAGAAATGGTGAGATGTATTTGGTTTTGTCTGTAGTTGAAATGCTCCGACTGTAAACAGTTTGTACTAAATCTGCCCTGTGCATAAACATGATTCTGACAAACCTGTTTAAGCACATGACTTTTATTTTCACATACAAATTTAAAGAGCAAAAATGTACCTAATATATAAAATAAACATTAAAGGACATTTCAGAGGTTTTAAACCGTGTGATTGATCTGACAGGGACAGACGGCAGTGGTGGATGATGATGATGAACAACTCAGTCACTGAGTGTTTTTTTTTTTTTTTGTCGTTAAAGGAAATCGTAGACAATTTCTTAAAACTAATCAGATTAAACACAAGTGACGAGTAAGTATATTAAGGGATGGATATAGATCACATTTTCACCTTATGTCTGCAATATAAGATGAGACTTTATTGATCTCACAGGAGAAATTTACTTGCCACAGTAGCTCCAGGCAGGGACAGTTTGAACAAGAAAAGTGCATGCAGCAAGAATGGAAATAAGTAATAATACAACACTAACTAGGAGAGTATGGAGAAAAGATATTTCCCGTCTGGACTCTACAGTGGAGTTGTACAGTCTGATGGTGGTGGGGATGAAGGATCTGCGGTAGCGCTCCTTCTTGCACTGGGGGTGCCTCAGTCGGCTGCTGAAGGAGCTGCTCAGCTCCTCTACAGTCCAGAGGGTGAGAGGTGTCGTCCATGATGGACGTAAGTTTGTCCAGCGCCCTCCTCTCAGCCACCTCCTCTACAGAGGACAGCCCAGGACAGGTGCTGGGTTGGGTCCGGGTGAAGGGGGAGGGGGATGTGGTCACTGGCCCGGGGAGGTGTGAAGAGGAGGGGGGAGTCGGCAGAGGGGCAGAGGGGGTGGGGGGCGAATCAAACCTGTTAAAGTAACAGTTTAATTTGTCTGCCCAGCGCTGATCACCATCAGCTGTCCCTCTGCCACTCTGTTGTTGTTCCTCAGTCCTCCACACGCCCCGTGTGTTCTGGACCAGCTGCTCCTCCATCCTCCTCCCGTCGTCCTTCTTGAACCGTTGGATCGTCCACTGGAGCTCCTGCTGGATCTGCTCATCGGGTTTACTTTTCACCCTCTTATATCAGCAATAAAGGTCCTTGGAGATGTTTGTGAAAAATGTTCTTTATTATAAAGCCCTGTACATATGTTTACTGATACTGACAGTTTAAATGATGTGAAATAGTGAAAATACGACATGCTCTAATGTTGTAGATGCAGAGCAGCTAAATCACTCATGTCAATATAATAAACACACAAACTACTGATTGAACTTGAGCTGTGCCGTGGGTGAGCCTCCGGTCACTGCTCCGGTCACATCAGTGATGTTACTGAGCCTCAGGAGTGACCTCAGGTTCATTCACCGGAGATCACGACATAATCTGAGTGTTCACGAGAGCAGAGGTGACACACACGAGCTACAAGAACATCACCGAGCTACAAGGACATCACCGAGCTACAAGAACATCACCGAGCTACAAGAACATCACCGAGCTACAAGGACATCACCGAGCTACAAGAACATCACCGAGCTACAAGAACATCACCGAGCTACAAGAACATCACCGAGCTACAAGAACATCACCGAGCTCAGACCAACAGCACCAGCTCCCATTTCCTCTGCAGTGGGAGAGGGAGAGGAGGAGAGGGAGAGGGAGAGGAGAGAGGAGGAGAGGGAGAGGAGAAGAGAGGGAGAGGAGAAGAGAGAGAGAGGAGAAGAGAGAGAGAGGAGAGGGAGAGGAGAAGAGAGGGAGAGGAGAAGAGAGGGAGAGGAGAAGAGAGGAGAGGAGAAGAGAGGGAGAGGAGAAGAGAGGGAGAGGAGAGGGAGAAGAGAGGGAGAGGAGAAGAGAGGAAGAGAAGAGAGGGAGAGGAGAAGAGAGGAAGAGGAAGAAGAGAGGGAGAGGAGAGGGAGAGGAGAAGAGAGGGAGAGGGGAAGAGGAGAGGAGAGGGAGAGGAGAAGAGAGGGAGAGGAAGAGGAGAGGGAGAGGGAGAGGAGAGGAAGAGTAGAGGAAGAGGAGAGGGAGAGTAGAGGAAGAGGAGAGGAAGAGTAGAGGAAGAGGAGAGGAAGAGGAGAGGGAGAGGAAGAGGAAGAGGGAGAGGAGAGGAGAGGGAGAGGAAGAGGGAGAGGAGAGGGAGAGGAGAGGAGAGGAAGAGGAGAGGAAGAGGAGAGCGGGGGGGACTAGACGTTCACTCCCATGTTTGTGAGTTTCGGTGGATCTTCCAGGAGACCTGCTCTGGTTCATCTGTGTGGAGCGGGGGAGGGGCCTCACCTGCTGCTCTGTGATTGGTCTGTCCTCACCTGCTGCTCTGTGATTGGTGGTTCCAGTCCCACAGGTGCACAGAGGCGTCACTTGCGGCCGACAGCAGTGTTCGTGGTCGCTCAGGGTGCCACAAATGACTTATAGTGATGACATCATCTTCAGGAGATGAGATCATGTGACCCCTGTGTTCAAACTGAGCGTGTGCGGTCTGAAGCTCCGCCCCCCAGAGCGACGTGTCGTGAATCTGCACAAACCCGCTCACACCTGAAGCAGGAAACCAGAGAGATACAAGCAGGTTAAACTTCTGATGTGTGCCAGATGCTCGTCTCCATGGAGATGTTACTACGTTAAGTACTTTAAGCAGTAAGTACTTTACTACGAAGTTTTCCATGTTTGTTGTGAAGAGTCCTGAGACCCGCCCACTCATGTGTCCTTTATAGTGCACATGCCAAGTGTTTAGAGATACACTCTAGTTTGTGGCTGCACTATGATTAATAATAATGATTAATAATAATGATAAATAATAAAATAATAATAATAATAATAATAAATGATAACAGGAGAAGTTCAATTTGTCAACTGGACCAAGTTTGTTTGGTTGAAAACGTTTCGCCGCTCATCCGAGAGGCTTCGTCAGCTCTAATAAGAATACTGGTAAGACACTTGCTTATATCTTGCTGTAGGGAGGAGCTCCTCCCTACAGCAAGATATAAGCAAGTGTCTTACCAGTATTCTTATTAGAGCTGACGAAGCCTCTCGGATGAGCGGCGAAACGTTTTCAACCAAACAAACTTGGTCCAGTTGACAAATTGAACTTCTCCTGTTATCATGGATTCTACCTGGACGACTGAGGGACTTTTCACGAATAATAATAAATGAATAAAAATACACAAATAATTAGTTAAATAAATAAATAAATAATAAATAAAATTAATAAATAAACATGCATAAATAAGTAAATAAATAAATAAATACAAATATAAATAAAATAAAAAATACATAAAAATACATAAATAAACATATAAATAAGTATATAAGTAAATAAATAAATACATAAGAAATTAAAATGGAATCTAAAAACTTGTTGGTCATCAAAACAAAAACAAAAGTTTTTGTGAGGTTGTTAACTTCACGTGGATTTAACACTATTACAGCCCATTACAGAGGACATGTTACAACATTATGAATAACAATAAAATTAACAAAAAAATGTAAATGCTGAGGTGTTCATTTACCTCCAAATAGAACATTTCAATAATAATAATAATAATAGTTATTAGGAGGACATGAAGCCTGTCACAGACCTGACAGGGCGATGTGATGCTGCAGCACTGGAGACCACGACACGTTCAGGGACCCTCGGTTTTTCCCATCGCTCGCTGAGACCAGCGCCTGAGCCACACACGAGTCCATCCTCCGCAGATCTGACACTACAGTTTGTCCAGAGGCCCTCGAACGCACCATGAGGCTGCCGCACACGTCCATGCTCCAGGGGGCGGAGGAAGGGGCGGGGCTACACACAGAGGGGGAGGGGTGGCAGGTGGGCGGGGCAGGGGAGCGAGAGTCCACCTCCAGGACGCTCCCGTTTACAGAGCCGCACACAAACGCTCCATCGCCGAGGAACTGAAGACAGGACACGAACTCTGGTCCGGCACAGGCTGAAGACGAGAGGAGCGAGAATGAAGAAACACTCGACTCAACACTCGAATCAACACTCGACTCAACACTCGACTTCAGGACAGAGGAAAAGAGTCGACGCTCGACTTCAGGACAGAGGAAAAGAGTCGACGCTCGACTTCAGGACAGAGGAAAAGAGTCGACGCTCGACTTCAGGACAGAGGAAAAGAGTCGACGCTCGACTTCAGGACTGAGGAAAAGACTCGACGCTCGACTTCAGGACTGAGGAAAAGACTCGACGCTCGACTTCAGGACAGAGGAAAAGAGTCAACGCTCGACTTCAGGACAGAGGAAAAGAGTCAACGCTCGACTTCAGGACAGAGGAAAAGAGTCAACGCTCGACTTCAGGACTGAGGAAAAGACTCAACGCTCGACTTCAGGACTGAGGAAAAGACTCAACGCTCGACTTCAGGACAGAGGAAAAGAGTCAACGCTCGACTTCAGGACAGAGGAAAAGACTCAACGCTCGACTTCAGGACTGAGGAAAAGACTCAACGCTCGACTTCAGGACAGAGGAAAAGACTCAACGCTCGACTTCAGGACTGAGGAAAAGACTCAACGCTCGACTTCAGGACAGAGGAAAAGACTCAACGCTCGACTTCAGGACTGAGGAAAAGACTCAACGCTCGACTTCAGGACAGAGGAAAAGACTCAACGCTCGACTTCAGGACAGAGGAAAAGACTCAACGCTCGACTTCAGGACAGAGGAAAAGACTCAACGCTCGACTTCAGGACAGAGGAAAAGAGTCAACGCTCGACTTCAGGACAGAGGAAAAGAGTCAACGCTCGACTTCAGGACAGAGGAAAAGACTCAACGCTCGACTTCAGGACAGAGGAAAAGACTCAACACTGATTAAAAACATGCTTCATTACTGAATGTGAACAGGATTTTCAGTATTAAATGGTCGTACTTTCTTTTCTCTAAGTGCTCAAGATTGTTCTAAACACATTCAGGGAAGACTCATTTCTGTCCTGTCAATGGGACTTTTTTAGTATTGATACTTGCAAATGAGTATCTAGCTTTGATACTCAGTATCAACTAGTATCTGATTTTTCATACTTCTGACAACCTTAAGTAGAACTGATTCATTTGTAATGCATAATGAACGGGTTAACAGCTACATTTTACCTTTAGTTCACTACAAATGAGTAATTCCAGGTCTGAAATTCTCTAAATGATTCTAGTGAAGATGTATGAATTTTAAAAACACAGTAGAGCACTTCCTGTATTATCACATGACATCACAAGGTGGAACAGTGTATTCTGATTGAGAGAAGAAGTGCAGTGTAAATGTGCAGGGTTTGTGTTTGTGAAGAGGAAACAGTGGATTATATAATATATATAGATATATACAGATATATATATCGGCTGGTTAGCTCAGCTGGTAAGTCAGGGGACTTTGACAGGGGGACCAGGGACTGGCTTGCTCATTGCCCCTTGGGGGGGCAATGAGCAAGCCAGTGTGGGTCCTTGGGCAAGACCCTTCACAGTATAGACCACCTCACACAATGATGAGAGACAATGAAACTTAGGAGAGTGGCCCGCCCAAACAAGGTCTGCATCAGGTGCTGAGGAACCAGAGCACCTTGATGAAAAATGGGCAACTGGAACAAGGCGGAAATGGGCGAGATGCGAGAACAAGGCTCTGTTGGATGCTACTACTCCAGTGACCCTAGGCAGAGGGGTTACATGAACAGGATGTGGGCTGAATGGTTCATACGATACCCACAGTCCAAACTAACGGCCAAACAACTGGTAGCTCAGTGTTCCAACATCCACAAACAGCAACTGCTATCACAACTAGAGATTGACGAGGTACAACACAAATGTTACGGCAAGGGGGAGCCAGGACGCCAGGTCAGAGGGGAGCTAACACCAACTCCCCAACCAGAGATTACAAAGCCCAAATATCACAGCCCGAATGAACACAAGGCAACCCTGAAGCCAGTTACAGAGGCTAAGTGAAGTAACATCTGAAAGTCTCCTAGAACAGGTGAATACCACAACCACTTCAGCAGCAGTGATCCTAGAGATGCTGGGCTATAAAAACAACCATGAGAAAAGACAGTCATGTGATAAAAAGAGAAGTGAGCCCAGAAACGTACAATGAAAAAGCAAGTACCCAAGTACCTGAAGCACTCGAAACGACAAATAAACCGGTTGTTCGCAACACAACCTGCGAAAGTGTATGCTCAATGGCAGGGGGATAACATGGACAAGATGGCGGCATGAAAAATTGGACAGCACCAGTGCCCATGGTGATCGGAGCACTTGGGGCTGTAACCCCCAAACTGGAGGAGTGGCTACAACAGATCCCAGGAGAAACATCAGACATCTCAGTCCAGGAACAGCAAAGATACTGCAGAACTCTCAAGCTCCCAGGCCTCTGGTAGAGGACCTGAGCTGGATGAGATAGAGAGACCAACCACCGAGGAAGGTGAGGAGCACTTTAAAAAAAAAATTAATATATATATTTTGGAGAGGGGGTAAATATTGGATCTGTTTAACATCACAAATGTCTTTTCTTTTTTAAAAAGGAATTCCTCTATCTCATCAATACTGAAAAATTCCAGAATATAATTCAGGGACAGTTTACATGAAAGAACTGCACAGTTTAAACATGAATTTCATAAAATAAAGCTGTTATTGCTTATTATAAAATATATTATTGTTATATTATTCTATGTATTATTTTTCTGTGTGACTATTGTGTCATTTAGAAGAGATTTGGTCCTTGTTCAATAAACTTCTCCAACTTATGGAAACTAGATTTTAGCATAACCTCAAACATAATAATAAGTAATCGCAATAGTTCTATTAAATATTTTATAGTGGTGTTAGTATTGGTAGTAGTAGACTGTTCCTTTTAATAATAGTAGCAGCAGCAGTAGCAGTAGTAGTAGTAGTAGTAGTAGTAGCAGTAGTAGTAGCAGTAGTAGTAGTAGTAGTAGTAGTAGCAGTAGTAGTAGTAGTTTATTGTACCCTGTATTGTGTAGAGTTGTTTCCCAGTGTTGATGTCGGTGAGTTGGACGTCGTTGGTCGTTGCTCCGTGAAGAATTGTCGGCTCGGAGCTTGGAGAGGGAGGAGCCGCCACTTTCCTCCCTCTGCTCCACTCTGCTCCTCTGTCCTGCTCCTCTCCTCCAACCAAAGACTCACATTTCACTTTGATTTGTCCTGTTCGTCTGATCAGATCTGACACAACGAGAAAACACACACAGACATCACATCTTCTGTTTCAAAGTGTCAAACTGCTGCTGCTGCGATGGGCTCAAGGACTGCTTCAGTGTCCCATTTACACACTGGACTTTCTTAACCCATAAGAACCCAGGAAAATGATGTGGGATAAACCACAGACCATTAGTGTCCATGACCATGACCATGTTATTGGTGAGATCAGGTTTTTCATTCTTATTTGAAAGCTAAAAGCCCGATGTGACAAATATGTTACAGTGATATTACTTTTTTTCAACAAATCTGGTCAGACCAGGTTGATTGTGATACAGGACATGTTTTCAAAGCACTGGAACTGTTAAATGTGTTTGAAATGACCTGTAGTATCAAAAAACTGCTTTTTAAAATGAGATGTTTCCTTGAAATTTGCACACAGGAAACAGTAGCATTTTGGCGAGCCCACTTCCTGTTCGAGTCACATGACTGTCACATGGTCATCATACCAGGATGTTTAGTATAAGACATATTAGCAGTGTCTCAATTTGTAGTGTGCGCAGTTTGGAGTGTGGTTCTAAGGGTACTCAGGAGTGTGCATACTTGCACAGTCCTGAGTGCACTTCCCGGACTGCATAGGCGTCGGCGAAATGGGACAGGTCCCGCAAGTACCAGATGCAGCCGCCGACTCCGGTGCGGTGCATGCTGGGATATATGACTGCATCTTCACACAGTCAGTCCACGCCCCGATTTCCATAGAAACGACTGCAGTTTTCAGACCGCATTTTAACTGCGCATGGGACAAAAACGAAATGGGACAGCAGATGTCGCGCCGGAAGTGACGTATGCACCGTTCAAACCACACTCCGAACTGTGCACACTGGGAATTGAGACATAAAGCTTCAGAAGGAAAAGTCTGGGACATTCAAAGTGTTTGTTACACTGGTGTCACCATGGGAACCATATGCAGCCTACACTTTCAAAAATGGTTCTACAATCCCAGCTAGGGATGCAAATTATCGATTAATTCATTAATTGATAGTTGATTGACCTTATCGATCGATTAACGATTAACTGATAAGCAGCGTTTTTCACCTGAATTTGAGTGTTTCAATAGGGTCTTTAAGAATATAAGCTATAGTAACATAACACTGAGTCAGAAATATATCATAGTATTATTATATTGTATATTCCTCAATTAATTATTCCTTAGTAAAAAGCAGACAAATGTATTGATGCTGAATAACAGAATACAGTAATCCCTCGCTCTATCGCGGTTCACGGATTTTTTTTTTTTTTTTTAAATAGTGTAACATTTTTTTATAGTGTAACATTGTGTTCTGTCCTGATTGGCTAAGAGACTAGACCAGGACTAAACGTGGACTAAACCAGGTCTAAACCTGGACTGGACCTGGACTAAACCAGGACTGGACCAGGTCTAGACCTGGACTAAACCAGGATTAAACCACCACGTGCCGTTGCTGGTTTCGTGCGGCTGGTTTGTGGCTCAGGCTGAGACGCATTCCAGGCGCCGCAGTTCGATCTCGTGCTCAGTGCGAGGCACCGGGCAGTGCCGTTGGCGCCTGCGGCCGGCTGTGAGTTGAGCTTGGTGCAGCAGGGTGCGCGGTTGCCTTGTTTCGTGACCACGCGGGTGCGCATGTCCGCGATTAATTACAATTAATGCATTTTGTTCGACCAACGTCTTAATCGACAATGAATCGTTAATGGATTAATTGTTGACATCCCTAATCCCAACTGAACCTGTCCCTTCACCTGCAGATAGAGACACATCCTCAGTGTGGACAGGCCGTGCTTCATGTGAAAGCTCAGAACCTCCAGAATTCTCCCCCTGACCCAAAGGAGAGACTCATGTGAAGCTCCTTCTGCTTTCTGATTGGATAATCGTCTTGAGAAGCACCAAATGATAACACAGATAAATAGGTCATCATGTCCAATGTTTTTGTCATGTAAAAATTAATAAGTATTACAATTATCCTCAGAGAACGTGAACATGCTTATGTCGTGTTTATGAAAATGTGCTTAAACTGACCAGTGTGGTCTCCCCCGAGGTCCCACAGCAGCAGAGAGCAGCTCTGACCGCCACTGGACACAGCACACCTGCACAACACCACAAATACTCATGACCCCAAAACTCTGAACAACTCTGTTCTTTTCATATTTCTGCCATCTTAATGTTGGCATTTCATCAGTTCAAACTTAAAGATCCACTGTGCAACTTTTCTGGTGGAGTCTTTGCCATCTATTTGTCTACATGGAGATGTCTCTGTGGAGACAAGCAGATCATGCCGCCAGGTGAAGTTACAGGTCAAATCTGTGGAGAAGCAGCTCACAGTAAAAATACATGTTTTTCAATGTATTTTTGAATGAGAAATAAAAAATTCTGCAACTGAATAAATGCGAGATGGAAAAGTCTGCCACACTGCGGAACATCTCAGGCAAAAACGGAGACAAGCAGGTGGCAGACTCTACACTTTAAATTTTAAACAACAAAAAAGACAGAACGATGAACAGAAAAGTGACACAAAGCATCACTTCATGACATCAGCAGGTGTGCTGTTGTATGAGGAAACTGTTTTATCAGATTAAAGTTCAAAAAGAGGAGGATCTTGCCTGGTTCCTGGCATGTGTTTGAGGCTGTGGATGGGAGCATCTGAGAATCCTCCGTGGACAACTTTGAAATCCCGCTCAGCGCAGAGACCCTCAACACAGGAAAGGTCGTCTGTTACACAGTGTTAGGGCTGGGCGGTGTACTGGTTCATACCGAATACCCGTGTTTTTTTAATGATATGAATTTTTCATTTACCGCAATACCAGTGAGTATGTACGTACAAAACGTTGGGAACACAGAGTGGCAGAACGTCGCGCCGGGGAACTGTTTTGCAGTGGCATGACAGTGGTGGAAGCGTAAGCTGTGTCGCTGCTTTTTCGGGTGCTTTTTTGGCCGCTCCAAAGGCTGCAGCCCTTGAACTACCATCCGCGGACCGCAAGGCCGTTGCCAAAATGGGACAGGTCCACGCAGCGCCCAGACACGCTGCTAATGCTAATGCTAACAACACGCACCACGCAAATTACGCACACGGATCAATAACCCTCGAATTGGGACACGGCTACAGTGTGTGTTCAGCGGTGAACAACATGGACGTTGTTGTTAGAAACAGGAACTTATACTGAAAAGAGGAGCTGTGTCAGGTGTGTGGAAGAACTTCAGCTTTAAAGGTCCCATGACATGAAATTTTCACTTTCTGAGGTTTTTGAACGTTAACATGAGCTCCCCTACCTAAGACAGAGTACATGTGTGTAAATGATAGGGAGAACAGTGGAACAGTGAAGTTACAAGGAGCAGAGGTGGTGAAGGTGGAGGATTTTAGATACTTAGGATCATCTGTTCAGAGCAGTGGAGACTGTGGAAGAGAGGTGAAGAATAGAGTGAAGGCAGGATGGAACAGCTGGAGAAAAGTGTCAGGAGTGATCTGCGATAGAAGAGTGCCAGCTAGGGTGAAGGGAAAGGTTTACAGGACAGTTGTGAGACCAGCCATGATGTATGGATTAGAAACACTTGCAATAGGCAGAAGACAGGAGGCAGAGCTGGAGATAGCAGAGTTAAAGATGCTCAGATTCTCTTTAGGAGTGACAAGGATGGACAGGATCAGGAATGAGGTCATCAGAGGGACAACACAGACAGGAAGGTTTGGAGAAAAAGCTAGAGAAGCCAGATTGAGATGGTTTGGACATGTTCAGAGGAGGGACAGTGGATATATTGGTAGAAGAATGTTAGAGATGGAGCTACCAGGTAGGAGACAAAGAGGAAGATCAAAGAGGAGATTTATGGATGCAGTGAGGGAGGACATGGAGGTAGTTGGAGCCAGAGTAGAAGATACAGAAAACAGGGCGAGATGGAAAAAGTTGATTCGCTGTGGCAACCCCTGAAAAAGGGACAAGCCGAAAGGATAAGAAGAAGAAGAAGAATGTGAGCTCCCCTACCCTGTTTAGCCCCCCCATGGCTAAAAGTTGCGAAATGTGTAAACTGAGCATTTGTGATCCTTTTCTGCGTTTGAAAAAAAGACAGCCCAAACGGGCGATTCTGAACAAGGAAACTTTTGACTTTTGACGTCACACACAAAGGTTTCCACCCCCCGTCTGGATGTCCACCCACCGTCTCTGGAAATCACGCCCAGAGAGTTTGGACCGCAAACGAGCTACGAAATGCGAGATGTGTTTTGTTTTTTTTTGCCTGGAGGCACGTGAGAGTGTTTCCAGGCTTGGATGTCCTTTATCTGACCCTCCAAACCTCTGAAACAGCAGTGATTTAATTTTATTTTCTGTGGAAATGTGTTTTTTTTAAATGGAAATCGTTTCATATCTTCCTCCGCTCTTAAAATACGGAAGCGGGTGACAACGCACAGCGCACCGCTAATCCAGGAAACAGCGGCGTATTTGGCCACACCCCCACCCGCTGCACTGGCCTGTCTCTGTCCTCCTCATTTGCATTCAAGCAACAACGGCCAGAATAAAGTGTTTCAGAGACATATTTAGCCTCATGAAGACAGTCAGAGTCATATCTCATGCACTGAGGCTTGATTTTGAAGAAGTACCATGTTATGGGATCTTTAAAAAAATCGGACGCTGATCAAACAAACATTCTGTAAATGTCGTCGGGCTAAAGTTGTAGCGACTCAGATGTCGCTCAAAGACGCGTTTGCTAAGGGGACCGCCTACGACAAGAAAAGCAAACGGAACGATATTACCAACACTGTTACTGTCCACTTCACCTAAGACATGGGACCACTTAGTCCTGTTGAGAAAGGAGCTTCAGGGACCCAGAGATGTTTTACCAAGTCAGATTTACTGCAGGAATTATTCTACAAGTTATAAGGCGTTATTAGGTCATGCATGGAAAAAAAAAAACAAAAAAAAACCTCAAATACCGCGATATCGATAGAATTTTTAAAAAATACTGTGATATCAATTTTTGGTCATACCACCCAGCTCTACAGTGTTATGTTCTTTTTCACACCTTTAAAGGAGAATTAAAGTTTTTAAAGGGACAGTGTGTAAGATTTTTACCTGTTAATTACTGAAATTGAAGATACCCATTCAAAAATACATTGTTTTCCAAGCCTTTTCACTTCCATCATGAAATCAAAGTATTCTTTTGGACTTAGATATAGTCACATAAAAGGGGGATCTTCCCCATATAGAGGCAGCCATTTTGAATACGAGAGCCGCAGAAGGACATTTGGGCTCATCCTTCGCCTCGGCTCCTGCTAGCGCCTGCTCATGTGGGAGAGAAGGAGCGAAGGAGAGAAGGGGAAGGGGAGGGGGAAGGGGGGAGCCTCGTGTAAAGAAGCATGCTGCTGTATCACACATCGTAATGGATATAACACGTATTTTGGACTAAATTGTTTTACTGGATTTTATTCGCTGGATCCTTATGGACAGATTGAGACCAAGTTTATGATGAAATACAGAGTTTGACCTGTGCAGAGCCTTCAAAGGTAAGCTAAGTAAGCTAAGTTTTGTGCTTTTCTGTATAAAAGCCCCATGTGCTCGGGGAGTGATTGTTTTGCAGGGAAATGAATTGCATAGTCAAAAAGAGGAGACTGTAAGGTTTCATTTGATGTGTAGATTGTCATGAATCATGATCGGGATTGTGTGTTTTCATGCGAAAAGAAAAAAAAAAAGTGAACGGGGGACCGCGTTTTATGTATACAGCGGTGCGCGGTTCGTGCGCGCGCACGCGCGATGTCGGCGCTACGTCGCGCCCGGGTGACCCTCGAGGTCTGCCATAGCCAAAAGAGGAAGTGGAATAGCTAGTAACCACCTATGCGCCACGAATCCTACACACTGTCCCTTTAACAATCTGAGCCTTATTTCGGTAATAAAACAAGTTGTTTTACTCACCCATAACACTTTGGTGTCATATGGAGCATTTCCAGAGATGTTTTAGTTTAGTGATATCCGTAACGTGAGTTCTCGGGGCACATGTTTGCGGTCTCCAAATAACACAAACTTTAGCACTTTTCAAATCATAGAAGCTCAATGTCTTAGTCTACACTTTCGTTTGAGTCAAAAGTGGCCTGTAATCCCAGATTTAGCCATAGTTTGGAGTAGATGAGGAGGACAGTGCACATGTGCTCAGTCACAGCTGATTTCGCTCTCAGCTCTCTGGACCCAAACATGAAACGCAAAGCTGTAAATTATGGATAAATCTGGGATTAGAGGCCACTTTTGACTCAAACACGTTACTGTTGTTTCGTGAGTTTTTTCGAGTGTGCTCATTGCAACTTTATTCATCGTTATTCATCATGGGCCCCAAGAAAGTGATTCCCAGTGCGAGTGAAAAGAAGAAGGGCTCTGTTATCAATAGAAGTAAAACAGGAGATGATACAAAAATATGAAAGTGGTATGCGGTTGAGTGATATCGCAAAGGAATATGGGCGAAACCCGTCTACCATCGGTACGATATTGAAGCAGAAGGAGGCCTTAAAAGCGACGACCCCTTCGAAAGGCCTCTCTGTGATATCGAAAAAGAGGTTGTCACTGAACGACCAGATGGAGAGACTGTTACTCCTTTGGATAAAGGAGAAAGAAATTGCAGGAGATACAGTGACGGAGGCGATGATTTCTGAAAAAGCAACCGCCATATTTAGTGACCTTGTTAAGGGGGTGAGGGTTCTTCGGAACAGCAAGCACCCCCGGACTTTAAAGCATCGCGTGGGTGGTTCGAGAAATTTAAGAAGAGGACTGGGAATATTTTGAAATTAATATTTGGGGATTTTTACTAACTAAGGAGAGGGAGAAGAGGCAGAAGGACAGACGAGAAAGAGGGAGAGAGGGAGGGAAGAGAGAAGAGAGACACTCAAGGAGAAGGAAGAACACTGAGCTGCCCTTGTGCACAGTGGACAATCATGGACAATCTTTTATGTGTGTGTTTTTTATGCTTTTTATTAACTTCTCCCCCTTTTTATTAACTGTTTTTATTAACCCCCTTTTTTATTAACTGTTTTTTATTAACTGTTTTTATTAACCCCCTTTTTTATTAACTGTTTTTTATTAACTGTTTTTATTAACTGCTTTTTATTAACTGTTCTCCCCCTACACATTAAAAGCCGAACAGGGACGGAGACTGCAAATGAGCTAATGGCTCTAAGCCTTATGTGCATAGACATCGGTGACCTGTTGGTGGCAATGTTTAATGTACTGTCCCTGTCAAATAAATAAATAAATAAAAAATAAATAAAAGAGGGGAAAGCAAAATGAGACATGGCTTTTGTGTCATGTGGTTATATAGGTAGTGCTCCACTGTGTTTTTAAACTCTATAGATCTTCACTAGAATCATTTGGATCATTTCATGGATTTCCCAATTTCTAATAGACAAAAAATAAAAAGGTGGAACATTTTGAGCCTTGGAGATGTGGATAGACTAATAATAAAGGGTTACTCAAACATGTGTGAATGAAACAACACACAACTCCAGGGATGATTCTGAGGAGGGAACAACATTCTAACATGACTAAAAGCTCCAAGAATCATGAGGAATCAATTCTGCATAATCTAGGACCTTTAAGGACAGTTGGATTGTGTATTTGAGTAGTTTGTTTTTCCTGTGTCCCGAGCTCCTCTGGCGCCCCCAGGAGGCTGCTGTGAAGACACAGAGCAGGGGCACTTTTGTCCTTAGGACTCTTACTCTCCTTAAACTGCCCTGACACTGGATCTGATCACTTGAGCTGCACTTTTCTATTCTTTTTTTTCTATTCGTATGTACTTGTATCTATTTGTATCTATTCTATTCTATTTGCTCAGAGTGCTTAAAAAGCCCCTCAGGGACAAGTAAAGTCTGACTGACTGATTTACCTTGTTCTGTTCGGCCAAAAGTCGAAGTGGTAAACTCAGCTCCAAGATTTCATTTTTAGAAGAAGAGAATCCGGCCACACACACGGCTGTGGACAGATGAAGAAACCTGTGATTATATCCGATGGAGTGAATCATTGAAATGTGCTGAAGACTTTTGTTTAAACATGTTACTTGTGGCTGAGGTCCATTCTAACACACGTGTGGCCTGTTCCAGCTCGTACACATGCAGCTCTGTGTAACTGTGGGAGAAGCACAAATCAGCAGGTTTCATTATGATTATATAATCATAATATAAGCATAACCAGCTTATGCAGCTGATGTCACCAACATGACCTGTGGCTGTGATGCTAACTGAAAGCACTGCTCTGTTAAAAGCTCTGTTACTCTAAAAAAAAAAAACATTACAGTCACAACCTAGCTAGCATTAGCTGTCAGATTGTCAGTTAGTCCCTATAAATAAATAAATAAATAAATAAATAAATAAATGTTATTTATGTATACAAATGTGGACATGTCTGAGGTGGGAAAAGATGCTCCTGTTTTAATGGATCAGCAGGTGCACTAGTGCAGCAACAAAGAGACAGCCCCTAAAACAGGACACGTTTTGCCTGTGTAGGTTTCAAGTTTCTCCCTCTTGGTCTTTTTTGGCTGTTTTTCCACTAGTGCTGCTGTGGCTACAGTGATTATCACTACTGGGAGTGTGAGGCCATTCCTTAACCCTACAGAAGCTGTACAGATTGTCCAGCTTCTCCACGATGGCACATCTGGACATTCAGTGTGTCTCCCAGCACAATCTCCAGAACATAGAGGAGATTTCAAGAGACAGGAGATACTCTAGAAGAGTTGGACAGGAATCTAGAAGGTCTTGCAGGACGCATATCTGCTCCATTGTGTAAAAATGAACAGGTGGAGCATTGCCTGTGTCCTACAGAATGACCTCCAGCAGGCCACTGGTGTGAACGCCTCTGCCCAAACAATCACAAACAGACTTCATGAGGACGCCACATCCTGTCGTGGGCCCTGTGCTCACTGCCCAGCACTGTGGAGCTTCATTGGCATTTGCTTGACAACAACAGAATTGTTAAGTCCACCACTGGTGCCCTTTGCTTTTCACAGATGAGAGCAGGTTCACCCTGAGCACCTGTGACAGATGTGAAAGAGTCTGGAGAAGACAAGGAGAAAGCTCTGCTGCCTGTAACAGGGTTCAGCATGAGCAGTTTGGTGGTGGGTCAGTGATGGTCTGGGGAGGCAGATCCATGGAGGGATGCACAGACCTCTACCTACTAGAAAACTGGGGTCTGACTGCCATTAGGTATCGAGACGAAATCCTTGAAGACCCTACGCTGGTGCAGCAGGTCCTGGGTTCATACTGATGATGCAGGAAGTACCTGGAGGATGAAGGGATTGATACAATTGAATGGCCCTCGCGATCACGTGATTTAAACCCGCTAGAACACCTCTGGGACATTATGTTTGGGTCTATCAGGCGCTTCTCAGACTCTACAGGAGTTCAGTGTTGTCCTTACACACATCTGGGAGGACATCCACAAAAAACATCTGTCAATAGGAGCATGCCACGATGTCAAACATGCAGACAAGCACTGGGGGTACACAGGATACTGAGAAGCATTTTGAGTTGCAGAAATTAAATTTTGGACTAATCTGCACATCGTTTTTTCACTTCGATTTTCAGAATGTCTCTGTGGCTGAACATGTCATTTCCATTAATAGAAGTGGCATCTTTTTATTCCCAAGACATTTCTCTGTCCATATTTGTAAAGATATTGAGATCTGCCGCGTTTTCAACGACTTCCTGTCATGTTTTGGAGCAGTGTACATTATTATTCTTATTAAGATAAACGCTCACGTTTTCAGAGACTCGATGAACCAGTCGTCCAGAGCCTCTTCTTCACTCTCCTCTTCACTTTGTCGCATCTCCATGTTTTTAAAGTGTTTTTTGTTTCAGAGTTTTAGTTCGTTCTTTTAATACGTCCAGTACCAGTGTGTTTACTTCCGGGTCTGACGTAGTGACGTAACGTTTGCACACGGCGCCCTCTTGTGGACACGCGCCGCTACTGCAGATTTAACCCAGGACTGACCGAGGTCTAAAAGCAGGACTAAAGCAGGACTAAAGCAGGACTAAAGCAGGACTAAAGCAGGACTAAAGCAGGACTAAAGGAGCCAGGACTAAAGCAGGACTAAAGCAGGACTAAAGCAGGACTAAAGCAGGACTAAAGCAGGACTAAAGGAGCCAGGACAAAACCATGATAAAGTAATCATCCAGGCTGTCAGATGGACATACACTCCCCGCAGCGTCTGTGAGAGTACAGTAGTGGCAAAAGGAGACATTCAATTTGTCAAATGGAAAAAAGTTTATTTGGTCAAATCCGTTTCTCTGCTCATCCAAGCTGCTTCTTCAGTTCTGGTCAGATGCTGGTGGACACTGCCTATATCTGCCTGAAGGGGGGAGCTAACTATCATATCATATCAAATATCATTAGGTTCAATATCTCTCAGGTGGAGTTTGCTGTGGAACTGTCAGGTGCAGATGAAGGTTCATGTCTCTGGAATTCCTGGGCCACATGAAACAAAAACTGGCACAAAGTTCAGCGTCTTCTCTGTCAGGAGAAATAAACTAAAGTCAAATGATTTTTTTCACAACAGCTTCAGAAAATGGTGCCATTATTCAACCCCAAAGACAAGAGTGTCTCTGCTGAAAGATGATATGACAAGTTGTGGAGCTGACTGCACACAAATAATGAGGAGAAACATCAAATGACCAAGCAGCTGTACCTGACCACAACCTGCATCAACAAGTTCAATAAAATACAAGAGAAAAATTGTGTTGTATGTTTTATTTTTTTCATCTGTAGTCTTGGTTTAGTTCTGCTTTAGACCTAGTTTAGTTTGTGAGTTGTGCAAAAATACTTAAATATAATATACATTATTAACACGTTAACATGGGACACTACAGTGAAGCAGGTACACAATAAAATCTCTGCTTTGATTCTGGTTCACTCTTTTAGTTTGGACCCAGCTCAGATCTGGTTCAGTCCGCGGTTCAGACCCGGTTCAGTCCTGGTGTTTCCCGGCACACACCCATGTTAGGGGCGGTGTTAGTGTGAGCTCCTTTATCTCGCTGACAGACGTCCAGCTGCACTGACAGCAGTACGAGCGGACCCCACGCCTCCTCCTCAGTTTGGGCTGAAGTTTGGAGTGCTCCGGCACGTTGTTCCTGAACACAGAGAAAAGTCATGTTAGAATGTTGGTTCCTCCTCAAAAACAGACCTGCAGTTGTGTTTTATATCACCTGAAGAAGAGATAGTCACAGCTCTGGTCCCACTCGCAGTCGTCAAACGCCAAAACACCAAAGTCACATGACATACACCGCAACTGGTCACATGACCTGAGGACAGGAGGACCATCTTCATTATTTAAAAATAATGTTTTGTCTTGGTCATAAATATTATTTTCAAATGCGTGAAAAGTCCCTCAGTCGTCCAGGTAGAATCCATGATAACAGGAGAAGTTCAATTTGTCAACTGGACCAAGTTTGTTTGGTTGAAAACGTTTCGCCGCTCATCCGAGAGGCTTCGTCAGCTCTAATAAGAATACTGGTAAGACACTTGCTTATATCTTGCTGTAGGGAGGAGCTACCTAGCTAACTACTTTCCGGAACTATCTCATTGGTTTCGGTCTTTTGTTTCTCTGGCGTCTAGCTTAACGATCCCTATTCATCCCTACACGCCTGCTTTTTCACACCTCTGGCCCTGACCTGGCTAGCCCTATTGTTTCCCTGTTTGTTTGATCTAGGCTTAATAATGGAATTGTAGATGGGATGCAAATTATATCTTACGCCACCATTTAGATGTAGATGTGGTCTACTCCATTCAGTGTAGTGAAGACTGCAGTGAGCGCTATATTGGAGAAACCAAGCAGCCACTTCACAAGAGGATGTACCAACACAGACGGGCGTGCCAGAGTGGACCGTCTTCTGCCGTATATCTTCACCTAGAAGCCACGGGACATTCTTTTGAGGACAGTGAGGTTCAGATCTTAGCCAGGGAAAAGAATTGGTTTGAGAGGGGAGTTAAAGAGGCTATTTTTGTCAAAAAAGAGAATCCTTCTCTGAACAGAAATGGTGGCGTAAGATATAATTTGCATCCCATCTACAATTCCATTATTAAGCCTAGATCAAACAAACAGGGAAACAATAGGGTTAGCCAGGTCAGGGCCAGAGGTGTGAAAAAGCAGGCGTGTAGGGATGAATAGGGATCGTTAAGCTAGACGCCAGAGAAACAAAAGACCGAAACCAATGAGATAGTTCCGGAAAGTAGTTAGCTAGGTAGCTCCTCCCTACAGCAAGATATAAGCAAGTGTCTTACCAGTATTCTTATTAGAGCTGACGAAGCCTCTCGGATGAGCGGCGAAACGTTTTCAACCAAACAAACTTTGTCCAGTTGACAAATTGAACTTCTCCTGTTATCATTATTTTCAAATGATCTGCTTTTTATAAGTAACAAAAAGAAATAAAAAAATATTTAATCAACAAAAAATATTCATTCGAATATCAATTTCAAGGTTCATGTAAATTAACACACGACTTTATTAGTGACAAATAAGTAGTAGATAGTAAATTATGGGGCTTACTGCAGCATAGGATAGTCAAAAGTATTGAAAATCAGACATTAAAACTAGAGCTGAAATCATTGTTGAAATCCTCATTTGAGCAGATACTAAAGCACATTGTGCTACATTTCAGATGTAAAGTGCTATACAAATAAAGTTTGGTTGACTGAATGACAGGACAGAAATGAGTCTTTCCTGAATGTCTTTACAACGATCTGGAACAAGTATAAGAGCACACAGACTAGTATACACCATGGAGCACTATGAACCTACAGGACCACTGAGTACACAGGTATAAGACTACTGGAAATAGAAAAGAAAGTACTACTATTTAATGTTTAATACTTGTCTAAAGGAAGAGTGTTTTTTATTATCATTGTGGTATCAGAATCTGTATCGAAATCGAGTTTGTATCATGACGACACTGCAGCAGTCTCACCTTCTGGATGTTGCGGTTCCGATTCCACTTTGGACTGAGCTGCCTCCGATGAAAACTGGACAACATCTGAACCACAGAAATGTCAGAGTTTGAATACACACTCTCATTCAGTGTTTTCATTATTTTTACTGCTTCTACACAGAAGACATAACATATATGAAACAAGATACAGTCATACCTCACCTTACGAAAGACCCAACTAACGAATAATCCAAGTTACGAAACGCCTTTACGTAAAATTTTCGTCTCTGAATACGAAAGAAAATTCAAGTTACGAAACACGAAATCTCAAAAATTCAAATAATGCGTGCTCGGCTTCGCAGCCGCCCGAATCCCCCATTACGAACGAATCCCTACTTCCCTACTTACGAAAAAAATCACGTTACGAAACCACTTCTGGAACAAATTAATTTCGTAAGGTGAGGTATGACTGTATATGGAGTTATGTTGCAAAGAAAAAATTTATACTTTTTTTAAATTAAAAAAACTTACATTATATTCAAATCCTCAAAGCATCCACCTTTTGCTTTGTGAATTTTTTTTAGTAGATTTATTTCTTTACTACACAATTCCAGTACATCTTGCTTCATATATCGGATGTCTTCTGTGTGTATCTAAAATGTAGAACGTAGTAAAAATGGAGGCATGCCCAAACTTTTAATGAGTAGCACATATGAGAAAACAATATAATATAGAACATTTATGATACAAAACAAATCCACTGCAGTGACAAACACACATACTTTCTTCCCTTGGGATGACTGGAGCATTTCTTCACAACAGCAGCGCCTTTTGGGGAGGTCTCTGTCTGTTTGATGAAATTAAATATTATAACATCACTTTTTTCGCCTCATCTGTTTAGAGGTAAAAATATATTCTGTGCAGTAAATATTTGTGTTCACTGACTTTTGTAGGGGTGAAAGCCCCGCAGTCTTCCTCCAGTAGTTTGTCTATAAAGGCATCCAGATCGTCACTGTGGCCGCTCACTGGGACTTTACACTTGGAACTAAAACAAAAGCCAAAAATGAGATCAATGTAAAATGTGCAGAGCATTTCAATAGTGTCAGGCGTCAGTATATTATCATTATATGATACTAAAACTACAAATTCGATTTTGAGATTTCATTAGAAATAGGCTCGATATTCAATACCGATTCTGATACCACAGTGATAATAAAAATATTCTTTATTTACACAATGGAATTTACAGTTTCTCTCATGGCCTTATACCTGTGTCCTCCCTCAGTGGTCTATAGTCTGTGTGCTCTTATACTTGTTCTGATACAGCTCAACATCATTCTAAAGACATTCAGGAAAAGTTCATTAAATGTAAAATACATTTGGTGTAAGTAGTGTTAAACATGGACACTGAAGCAAAATACACAGTAAATCCTAATCTATAGAGCATCAGGAGGGAGCACCAGTTCATTACAATTAAGGGATGTTATTGATCATAAATGACTAGTCAACAAAACAATAAACTTTTACAAAATTGTTAGTCAGATATTCAAATGTTGTATTTTAATTTAACTGAATTTACGCTTTTGTCAAATTCAACCTGAACTAAAACTCTGTAAAACTGTGGAAGTTGCAGATTCTTTCAGTTTGATCAGAGTTCTTGATACATGTTCCGTTAGTGTTAGCACCTCGGCTAACTTAGCTTAGCATCATGTTTACCTTCTTTTTCTCTGCTCGTCCGCTTTGTTTTCGAGATGTTCGTGTTCGTGTCCGTCTCCTGCGGTCACCGACACCTTTCCACAGAACTTTCGCTCCACTTCGTCCAGCAGCGTGTCCAGATCATCACCCATTTTCACCAGTCTCACCCATATACCAGGGATCTAGCATCACAGCTAACTAGCATGCTACAGCCACAAGCGCAGTGTTTACCGTTGCCAAGTAACACAAGAAGTAACACAAGAGGGCGATAAAGTATAAACAACAAACCTACAGATAAAACATGAAACAAACTGATAAGCGTGTTTATTTTATGATGTTTATAATAATGATTATGATGAAGATTGTTATATTATTATTATTATTAGTAGTAGTAGTAGTAGTAGTAGTAGCAGTAGGAGTAGGAGTAGTAGTAGCAGTAGTAGTAGTAGAAGCAGTATACAAACTACACACTGAGGCCTTTGACTGAAACACAAAGGACACTGAGACGAGCAGTGTAAATGTTGCTGCAGCAAAACTTTCCTTCAGGATCAATAAAGTCTCTCTCTGGTGTTGTCTCTTTTATAAGTTTATTATGATAATACAATAAGGACCATTGTGACTAACATAAGGTATTTATAGAAACCCTGTTATCTGTTTGTTAAAGGAGAATTAACATTTTTTTACACATCCATATCCATAATTTACAGTTTTATGTTTGGGTCCCGAGAGCTGAGAGTGAAATAAGCTGTGACTCCGCGCATGTGCACTGTCCTCCTCATCTACTCCAAACTATGGATACGTCTCAGATTACAGGCCACTTTTGACTCAAACGAAAGTGTAAACTAAGACATTGAGCTTCTATGATTTGAAAAGTGCTAAAGTTTGTGTTATTTGGAGACCGAGAACTCACGTTACGGATATCGCTAATCTAAAACATCTCCGGAAATGCTCCAAATGACACCAAAGTGCTATGGGTGAGTAAAACAACTTGTTTCATTACCGAAATAAGGCTCAGGTTGTAAAAAAAAAAACGTTAATTCTCCTTTGAACGTGGAAAATGAATAAATGACGTTGTCGGCAGGATTCGAACCTGCGCGGGGAGACCCCAATGGATTTCTAGTCCATCGCCTTAACCACTCGGCCACGACAACATGTTCTACACAAACCTGTGAGGAGCTCTCTTAAAGGGACCGCGCACACTTTTCCAAAGCCTGAATTCAATTATTGTCAATTATTATTATTATCAATTAGAAAAGGTTCGCAGACAACATACCCTCAAGTAATTAGATCAAAGGTGGTCAACGTTTTACCAAAATTGTGCTTAAGTCAGAGTACCATTATTTAAAAATAATATTAGCACTGGTTACTGATTTGCCTTCAGCCGAGTTTTCCTGTCAGAAGGAGAAGGTCATACTGAACAGCAGGATTAATTGCTTACGTGTGGGTGTGTGGTTATCTGAAAACAAAAACAAGAAAAATATATATTTGGAAACAAACTAGGAAAAGAATTACGTACTATAACACAAAGGAACCACAAGTGGGCGCTGCAACACAAGGAAACACCCATAGAACGTGGAAGCGCCGTAAATTAGCCATAGCTCCTTTTACCATTAAGATGCGTGAAAAGTCCCTCAGTCGTCCAGGTAGAATCCATGATCAAAGGAGAAGTTCAATTTGTCAACTGGACAAAGTTTGTTTGGTTGAAAACGTTTCGCTGCTCATCCGAGAGGCTTCGTCAGCTCTGGTTATTGTACTGGTTAGACCCTGCTTATATCTAGCTGCCGGGAGGCGTGTCTGACAATGACAAAAGCTCTGAAACCGATCCCCCTAATCTGTCTCTTTGTTTTTCAAATTACTCTGACGGCTGTTTCGACCCCCTATTCAACGTCTAACGACCCTCTCCACCCCTCTGCCCTGGCTCTGTTTGACTGGTCTAAGAATCCCATTATAAATGGGAGACAGGTTATATCTCACTCCCCCATTTCTGTTTAATGACGGATTCTCTTTTTTGACAAAAATAGCCTCTTTAACTCCCCTCTCAAACCAGTTCTTTTCCCTGGCTAAGATCTGAACCTCACTGTCCTCAAAAGAATGGCCCGTGGCTTCTAGGTGAAGATGTACCACAGAAGCCGGTCCACTCTGGCACGCCCGTCCACAAGAGGATGTACCAACACAGACGGGCGTGCCAGAGTGGACCGGCTTCTGTGGTACATCTTCACCTAGAAGCCACGGGCCATTCTTTTGAGGACAGTGAGGTTCAGATCTTAGCCAGGGAAAAGAACTGGTTTGAGAGGGGAGTTAAAGAGGCTATTTTTGTCAAAAAAGAGAATCCGTCATTAAACAGAAATGGGGGAGTGAGATATAACCTGTCTCCCATTTATAATGCGATTCTTAGACCAGTCAAACAGAGCCAGGGCAGAGGGGTGGAGAGGGTCGTTAGACGTTGAATAGGGGGTCGAAACAGCCATCAGAGTAATTTGAAAAACAAAGAGACAGATTAGGGGGATCGGTTTCAGAGCTTTTGTCATTGTCAGACACGCCTCCCGGCAGCTAGATATAAGCAGGGTCTAACCAGTACAATAACCAGAGCTGACGAAGCCTCTCGGATGAGCGGCGAAACGTTTTCAACCAAACAAACTTTGTCCAGTTGACAAATTGAACTTCTCCTTTGATCTTTTACCATTAACTATAAACTACAAGATAAGATTGATCTCACGCAGGAGAAATGTACTTGTCACAGTAACTCCAGGTAGGGACAGTTTGAACAAAAAAGAAAAGTGCATGCCGCAAGAATGGCATAAAGATAAGTAATAATAATGATAAAATAAGTAATAATCGAATACGTAATAATAATAATAGAACAGTGACAAGGAGAGTATTGAAAAAAACGATATGCCTATTGCACGATAGGACCACACAGAGCTAGACATTCAAATACAGTAATCTGCCAAATATATATAGGCTACATTCGCACTCAATTCCAGACAATACTCACTTGTGAAGAACGCACACGGCACTCACACACACAAACCAACAGGACCCGAGAGCAGCACGAGGAGCCGCTCCTTATGCAACAAAAAAACAGCGCACAAGAACTCCTGGGGCCCGAGCATCAGGGAACTATCGGCTACAGGTGCATCATGGGTAATGTAGTCCCATTCCAGACTTTTACCACTAGTAGACAAAAGTAACAATCTGAGAAATGAGTCAAGTAAGATGTCAAAGAAATGATAAGATTATGTTCAAATATATTGTAAATCCACTGTTGGTCTGACCCACATATTATGATATCATATAAATGAACAACAAATAAACCAATAAATAAAATAAATAACAAAAAGAAACAAAAAGGAATTTCTAGCGCTTGTAACTTCCCTACATGACGTCCTACGTGATGTCCCTACATGCTACGGAACGGTCAAAAGACTGAAAGCTTCTGTAGCCCAAAGGCTTCTCACCTCTTCCTTCGCTATCTACCCTACACCCCAAGTTAACTGAAATTAAATCAAAGATTAAAGATCAAAGATTAAAGTACAAGATCAAAAAATCAAACTATAACATAGCAACGACATAGCAATGTAAATGTTAACTTTAACTAACACAAAAAATGGCTCTAACAATTGTCCTTGTCTCTCTTGGTTTTGCTGAAAGCCCATTTAGCATCTCCACAGAGCTTCTCTGTTTGTGGTAGTTTCAGAATAATTTCAGTGTAGTGAGCTCCTCCCTGCACCTAAATATAAGCAGTGTCCACCAGCACTCGAACCAGAACTGAAGAAGCAGCGTGGATGAGCTGAGAAACGTTTTCAACCAAATAAACTTTGTCCAGTTGATAAATTGAATTTCTCCTTTTACCATATATATGGCACATTGCTAATAGCTACCAGCTAGCAATTCCAGGTCTGAAATTATTCAAATTATTCTAGTGTCTAGTGAAGATGTATGAAGTTTAAAAACAAAATGGTGGAACAGTTTTCTGTTTGAGAAGAACTCTGCCTAAATATGCAGAATTTGTGTGAATGAAACAAAATACAACATTATAGCCTGGTTTAAATGTCACAAGAGTCGATTTTCATTAGTATAGGACTGTGAACAAGGTTAATATTACAATTATAATGTGAAGATGTGAAAACTTAAAATCTCAAGCAGTGCTCTGTGTTTACTTACATTAAAAAATATATATTACATGTTTTTCATTGTGATGTTTTCATATAAAAATAAGGTATTTTGGGGACATATAAAACAAAAATATGGAAAGACACAGGTTTAAATTTGCTCTTTTGTTGACATATCAGATACAAAAATATTTACACAGGGGATTTTGGAGAAAATGAAATCTTACTGAAAAATTGCTAAAAGGTTCAGTTTCATTTTTTAGAGTTAAAAAAGCAAAAAATAATTAATAAAATAAAATGTAATTAAAATCTTGATCAAAAAATAAATATTCATTTTCCCCAACTTGTTTTTCCTCATATTTATGAATTTTCTTCTGAATTTCCTGCACACAAACATCAGAAAAAGCAGAATATGGGCCAAGTGAAGCCAAAAAAACCACAATGAACAACAGGAACATCTCGTGCTTTAAAACAGAACACAGCAACTTTTAAAGTTTTGAATATATTTAAACATTTAAATGTAATTCTGGATTTCTCTCTCCTGATAATAGTAGACAGATCTGATTCATGATCTTTGATGTTCAAGACTTTTATAGACTGTATTAGGCTTGTCAAAGGTATCGACATTCAGATACAAGTCCATTAGAACCAGTATCAAAACTACATACTCATTTCAGTGGGTATTGATAATAAAGTCCCACTGACAGGACAGAGCAGAACCTTTCCTGTCTTTAGAATGATCTGAAGCTGGATCAGAACAAGTATAAGACAGTCTTTGTCTAAATAAAGACTGGTTTTAATTATCATTGTGGTCCTGGAATTAGTAGAGTCTTGCTTAGTATCGAAATCACATTTTAAGTTTGTGTCGACGATTGTCTGTAAATATAGGATCAATACTCAGATTTTGCACTTTCAAAACAATCGTGAATATTTCTTCAACATTTTTTGCTCACTGCTTTAGAACCTTTACTCGTGTTTTTAGTAATCGAGATTTGTCAATATTCTTTGAAAACTTCTAAGTCATTTATTAAGTTTCAGAAACAGTGTGCTCCCCTGAACGGGGAGTGTGCTCAATGTTACCTAAATTTATCCTTAAAACATTTTAGAAGCTCTAAGTAAAATAAAACCCTATTCCACAAATGAAACAGATTTGACAGTGCTTCAGTAAAAGAATCCAAAATAGTGGTACTGTGCAGATGGCACCAGTGAGAAGCCCTCGTTTCCAAAGATTGTGCACTTAAACGGTGATTAATTTTGAGGTGCACATTTTTGAATTTGACGGGAAAATGAAGTTTGTGAAGATGAGTTTGTGTTTTTCCAAAGGACGGGACAGGTCCGGGTACAAAGGGTGCTCTACGCTCTTCTTTGGGTTGTTCCACTGTTTTTTCCTCAGGCAAAACTGTGGACAGACACAACACAGGCTGCATGTCAGTAAGGGGCATGTGTAAGGGAAACACAGTGTACACTCAGTGTAAAGGCTTGGGAAGAAGCAGGATTTCATCCAGCAGAGATGGAATCATAATTTTAAAATGTTTCAGTATAAGGAAATGCTTCATGTGAAGCTCAGAAGCTCCAGAATTCCCCCCCTGAGCTGCACAGTTATAATAGATTTGTCTCTTATTTGGTTGAACCAGGGCCAGATTATGAGGGGTCTGGGCCCCGGGGCCTGCTCTTCCTTCTTGCAAAGTCGTCCACAGGGGCCCTCTGATTGCCGTACCCCATAGCCCCCCCCCACACACACACACACTGACCAGAATCCCCTCACTGATTCCTTTCATTTCTCCAGAACAGAGGCAGTCGTTAAAGTGAAGCAGATTCTGACCTAAGCCTGGTTACTCTGTGTCTCTGGAGTAAAGGTGTAAAATACTCACTAAAATCAGAGCAAAACCCAGAACCATGAACAGGAGCAACCCGGCTCCCAGGACCAGCAGCTGTGAGGGGCTCCGAACGCACACAGGGACCACGGGGACCACGGGGACCACAGGGACCACAGGGACCACAGGGACCACAGGCTCTTCTGTGGAGCAGCCTGGAACAGAGGGAGAAAGAAAGACTTCATCAAGGCTGCACAATATACTGCCAATTACTGGGTTTCAGATGACATCAGAGTATTGTACTGGCCAATCATATTTAATACAGACAGTTAATAATAATAATAATAATAATTCACAGCATTTATACAGCTCCTTTCATGACGCCCAAAGCTCTTTACAGTTCATGGTTCATTCACTCCACACTTGGTGGTGGTAAGATACTTTCTGTAGCCACAGCTGCCCTGGGGCACACTGATGGAAGGTTAAATAAATCAGCATGTTAACAATATCTGTGTTTGGCTAAGCCAAAAGTTCTAGTCACTAATTGATCAGGTTCAGCATTTGTGAATTTACCTTTTGGAGATTTTGAGTAACTATCATGTGTTTAAAATACAAATACAGTGGTCCCTCGCTCTATCGCGGTTCACTTTCCACGGCCTCGCTGTTTCGCTGATTTTATTTTTTAAGATGCGTGAAGAGTCCCTCAGTCGTCCAGGTCGAATCCATGATAAAAGGAGAAATTCAGTTTGTCAACTGGACAAAGTTTGTTTGGTGGAAAACGTTTTGCCGCTCATCCGAGAGGCTTCATCAGTTCTGGTTCTAGTGCTGGTTAGACCCTGTTTATATCTAGCTGCAGGGAGGAGCTCCCTACACTGAAATAGTTCTGAAACTATCTCCACTAATCTGTTTCTTTTGTTTTTTTTAATTTTTCTGGTGTCTAGTTTAGCATCCCTATTCAACCTAACGACCGTCTCCACCCCTCTGGCCCAAGTCAAAACAGACAAAAGAAAAGTCAGGGTCAGAGGGGTGGAGACGGTCGTTAGGTTGAATAGGGATGCTAAACTAGACGCCAGAGAAATTCAAAAAACAAAAGAAACAGATTAGTGGAGATAGTTTCAGAACTATTTCAGTGTAGTGAGCTCCTCCCTGCAGCGAGATATAAACAGGGTCTAACCAGCACTAGAACCAGAGCTGACGAAGCCTCTCGGATGAGCGGCGAAACGTTTTCCACCAAACAAACTTTGTCCAGCTGACAAATTTAATTTCTCCTTTTATCATTTTATTTATTTATTTTTATTTTATTTCAATTTTTTTTTATAGTGTCTGAACATTGTGTTGTGCGTCCTGATTGTCTTCTCCTCCGTGTCTCCTGTACAGTACAGAATGTGTTCAGTTTGACACATTTATATAGATGTTATAGAGGGGGGACCCGGGGGGGATCCACGAGGAGCCGACACATGAGGCACTGGATCTGTAGGAAGTCCAGACCGGGACTAAGACATGAGGACCAGACTGGGACCAGACCGGGACCAGACCGGGACTAAGACATGAGGACCAGACCGGGACTAGACCAAGGACCAGACCAGGATTAAACCACAGCATGCGGCTCTTTGCCTTGTTTCATGACCACGCTCATCGAGCGGGTGCACGTGTCCACGTACCCCCCCCCCACACGCTTCACTATTAATACATTCTGTTGAAAATCTACAAAAGTTTGAGTGTTTAAACAAGAGAGAAATGTGAGAAAAGGTTAATTCCAGTCTGAGAAAAGTGTAGAATGTGTATGGTGAGGCGTTTACAGCCTTAAAACATGTAGAATAATTGTAAAATATAAAGTTGTCCTACTTTGCGGATTTCACTTATTGCGGAACTTAACCCCCGCGATACCTTAAGTCAACTCATGGAAATACCCAGTGTTTTGTATCTGCTGCACTTTTTCAAAAATGACACACTGCAGCTGTTTTGTTGGCAACATGAGCTGCCATGTTGAGAGATCTGACTCTGTCCCTGTTCAGCTGTGACTTTATAACAGTATCATAAAGGTGTATATTATAAATGATTTATTATAAATGTATATTGTTCATCGTTTACCTGTGACACTGAGGCGGACCCGCCCCTGCCTGTTCTGCTCGCCCACAGGTGCGGCCAGGTAACACTGGTACACTGCCTGGTCAGAGCAGGTCACTGTGGGCAGCTGCAGGTTCAGAGTCCCCTCCTCCAGAGAGATCCGTGTGTCTGCGCCCACGTACCACCTCATCTGACCAGCAGGGAGCGCTCTGGACACCAGCCCAGTCAGACCAGGGACTCCAGTCTCCTGCACAAACAGCACTGTTAGGTTGGCAGTGCAATTCCAGCTCCAACTGATGAATATTGTTGTTGTATCTTTAGGACATCAGTTAAGTCCTGGTTTAGACCCATTTCAATCATAACCAGACTGCACACTTGACCTGAATCATACAAAGACCCATGTAGTCTGAGAGTCGTACAGATGCTTCATTCATAACAACGCATGCATTTTTGTGCAGAATTCTGAACTTAAGCCTAAACTTTGTAAATGAGTGAAGTTCTAGATTTGGTTGTGAATGATATGAGGAGATGGCAGAGAGCATTTGTGTTCTAAATAAAAGGAGAAAATAAAAGGAGAAATTCAATTTGTCAACTGGACAAAAGTCGAATACTTTTCGCAGCTCATCCAAGCTACTTCTTCATTTCTGCTCAGACGTTGGTGGACACTGCCTATATCTGCCTGAAGGGAATGAAATTACTTTGAAACTACCACACTTATTTGTTTACACTTTCTGTTAGTTAAACCATAATAATGTGGCATTTAACCACAACTCACAAGTTCTGTTAGACATTTTGAAGAAACTATGAGATCATAGTAAACAAAATTAAAATGACTAAAATGAATAAGCGTACATAGTTTTTGTTTTTATTTCTTGCTTCAAATAGTGGTGTAAAGAGGTATTACAGAGAAAGTGAATGTAAAACTGAACTTCTAAATGAAATTACTAAAAATAATAATAATAATAATAAGTGCAGACAATCCAGGACAGAGGGTGGAGAGGGTCGGGTCGTTAGGCGTGAATAGGGAGGCGAAACGAGTCGCCAGAGTAATTTGAAAAACAAAGAGACAGATTAGTGGGGATTAGAGGTAAGATCGGGCCTAAAAAATCCAGCCCGACCCGACTCGGCCCGCGGGTATTAAAGCCCGACCTGGCCCGAGCCCGACCAATTAACTTGATTTGCAGGCCCGAGCCCGAAGCAAATCCGAAATTTCATATTTTATTTGTGAGGGGCGTTTTTTTGAAACAAATGATAATATAGATGTTTGACGATCATCAATTTTGCTAGTACAGCTGTTTAAATGCCTGCTCAGCGTCGAGGTCAATGTTCCCCCTAATGTTTTATGTGTCTGAGCAAACACACCAACTCCCTGAGCGCTCCTTGTGCGCGACATCCGACATGCCCCCCCGCTACACGCACCCCCGCTACACGCGGAAAGAGCTGCGCGTGCTCGCGGCTTGCGCGTGCTCGTGGCTTACACCGGTAGAAGTTTAATACGAGACACATACTTTTGTTTCTGAATACAGGACGATTCCCCCGTATTCAGATGACCCCGCGGCTGAAAAAAAAAGCGGAACTCTTTCATCCCTGCGCTGCATAGGTTTTCTTGTGCGCTGAGAATGTGTGAGCAGTGCGCAACTGCACAGGCGCGCAGCTTAGAGGGAACGTCGAGGTGCCAGTCTTTTTGCTCTCGTATGAAAGCAAAGCGCCACATTGACTACATTCAGCGAAGCCAACGCAAGTTTCTGTAGCATTTTCAACAATCAATTTGAAGCTTTTCCACACCTCACTCTTACCGGTGCGTGTTTGTCTTTTCAGTTCTCCTGTCTTTAGTTTATCCTTAACTTCTTGCTCCTCCATATTGGGGATACCAGGTCAAAATAGATGCGGACTTGCGGAGGGGAAGATTATTAAGAGCGGCTCCTGTTTAATAGTTAAATAGCAATTACCTTACAGCGCCTTCTCTGTTTTATCCAAATTATTTATTTTAAAACAAGTATTCCTTAGTTTAGTATCCACACATCGTTTTATTATACATTTTTATAAACATATATATATATTTTTTTTAAAGTCAGCGAGAGAGAAGCACGACCCGAGCCAGAGCCCGACCCGAAGCAATGATTGACATTTTAGGCCCGACCCGACCCGAATTTCGGGTCGGGTCAGGTCGGGCTCGGGCTTAAGATCTTACCTCTAGTGGGGATGGGTTCAGAGCTAGTTCAGTGTAGGAGCTCCTCCCTACAGCTAGATATAAGCAGTGTCTAACCAGTACTAAAACCAGAGCTGACGAAGCCTCTCGGATGAGCGGCGAAACGTTTTCAACCAAACAAACTTTGTCCAGTTGACAAATTGAACTTCTCCTTTTATCATGGATTCTACCTGGACGACTGAGGGACTTTTCACGCAATAATAATAATAATTAAAAAGGGACAACAAAACCAATGTCTAACCCACAACTCAGCCATGTCTACAACAAGGGTTATAAAGCAGGATTAATGTCTCTGGCCTTGTAAAACCTGTTTAGTTTCAAATTCCCACAGGGAAAAATAAAGGGTTACCACAAGGACAAATTCCAAAAGATAACATTCAAAGCTGTGATCAAAGGAGAAGTTCAATTTTCACGCATTCAAAGCTGTGTTATTTGTCCCCCCTGTTCAAACTTTTACTTTATGTTTTTTTTTTTTTAAAGTTACTTCAATTGTTAAATGATAGTTCAATAATGAAAAAATATATATTCTACCTTATACCAGCGGCATGCCCAGTACTGCAGGCCTGGCTTTAGCTCAGCTGTACAAGGCAGGGTCACATTTTGGCCTGGACTTACTTCAACTGCAGACACAAAACTGAAAGTGAAAGCTGTAACAAAAACAAAGCTGAGTTAGGACATGAGCACATTCTCACATTACCGTAGTTGGTTGAGCAGTTCTTAAACTGTTTTACATTTTTAAGTTCACATTTTGGGATTTCTATAAGTACTCACTTGTAAATACATTTTGTGTTAAAAAGCAAAGCATGCATCTAATAGAGCCCTTTACAGTTAGTAAACAAATGTGACGTCACTGGCATGTGCGCGCAGTTCTGACTCAGAAAACCATGGCGGAACATAGCGGATTGTCTAATTATTGCAAATCATTGAATATTAACGATAGGGAGGGCTACATTCAAAAGCTCACGTTGAGCAACGGGGTTCGACTACCAGATCCTTATGCGATCACGGAGTGGCAGTACGACTGTAGCCAGATATCCACTGTTATTTAGTGGAGAAGCCCAGTGTATATACGAGAGAAAGTGTGCGCGTATGGGGAGTTTCTCCGTAGTATCTTCCTTCCTACTACCGGCTTTCCCAGTCGGCTTCTCCGCCGCGGCCTGGGGCCCCGTGGGGGCTGACATTGCGCCGTCCGCCCAGGGGTGAGCAAAGCTCGCGGGGAAAAGAGAAAGCCCCCCCCTCCTCAGCCGGGATACCGGGAGGAGGTGAACTGACAACCCAAAGGAGGGGAAAAGCCAAAATAATCTAAAAAGTTCAAAGAAAAAATGAAAAAAAAAAAAAAAACACCAAACAAAGACAGCCCTAGGGAGCTCACCACACATACAACCGTGTACAATGCTTGGGCTATCATCAACAAGCTACGTTCTGGCCGCCAACTGCACTTGTGTTGCGGGATAACATACTACGACTTAATTCACGAGTCACAGATGTGATCTCAGTCATGTTAAATGCCATTTATGATGGTCATGCGGAAACTTATCATGCATTTTAACAAAGTTATTCGTGTTCGTTTACATGTGTCTGTCGTAGAGGTTCCCCGGTTAATATGTCTGTGAGCTTTGCGGTGTCCTGTGCTTGCTCGTTAATCAGCATGATTAAACACCATTGAACACCTGGGCAAATGACCCCAAACAAGCAGCAGGTGTTCACTTGTGTGTATGTCAGTTGAATGATATGAACTATCATTTATTCCATCTGTTTCTCTTTATCTGAGTTCTTCTCTTCTATGTCTTCTTCTATATCTACGCGCGCATTCAGTGATGATGTAGCTTTGAAACTGCTCTATAGTGATCTGGTCTATACAGGCTGCTCCACTTCAAATGCAGCGGAGTAAAACGTTCAAATATACTCAATAAGTGATCGATTGTTAAAATAAGTAGAGGGAAGTATGCATTTATAATCTTTGCAGAGTAACCGTCACCGATGCATTGATAAATAAAGGAGGCCAAAGTGTTTCTTTGCAGCTGCGTGAGTGAAGAGAATAAATAAAGAATAAAACTCCTGTAGGACGAGTGAGCTCAAGAAAACGCACAAATAAGTATGCACATCGTACTTACACAGAAGAATCACCCAAACTAGAATCATATTTCCGATGCAGATGTCGCAGTAGCCTAGTAAAAACAAAGTTGTTTATCTGTTCAGTTGGCCACTCCTTCCTCCTCCTCCTCCTCCTCCTCTGTGAACGCGGCTTTACAAAATCATTTTATTTCAACAAATATTAGTATTATCATCATATTAAAGTTAGATTCTTACCCATTATGTTGTAGAAAATATTTTAAAAGTGAAATAAAAAGTTTAGCCGGACCTGTTTGGCGCATGCGCAGAAACAAACGCCGCTCGGGTTTGGTTTGGTTTGGATGAGAACTGCTCCGGGTCAGAACACCCATAAAGAACCAAAAAGCCTGAAAAAAACATCAGAGATACAAGATCTACGAATCTCCACGTGGAAACTGTCTCTTAGGAAACTTTATAAAAGTGTCAGACCGCGGCATGTGTCTGCGGGGGTTTTTTACTTCTCTTCTCATTTTAACAGGTGGGTTTGGAGCAAATCACTTCAGTTTCTTATTTTACTTTCTCCATTTGATCCTTGATGATGATATTCAGCTATTTGCTGTATAAATATAAATAAACCTGCGTTTATCGCTTCGCTTTGGTGATATTAACTCGCTGTTGTTGCTATCTTCATTCATTTTGTGACGTATGAACAAATGCCACCATACACCAGTGCAGATGAGGAACATCTCCTCATCTGCGCTGGTGTCGGGGAAACACTACGTATTGGTTATTAGACCTGCACGATTTATCGATTAAATCAGTTAATTCGACTTTACAGTTCAGGACAGTTTAGTTATTTTTTAGAGGCGGTGGAACTAATGCGCGGCCACGTTTTACACGGGTAAGTTAGCGGGGCGTACCCAAACATTGTACGAGCTAGTGCGGCTAGCGAGTGAGCTAAAGTCGGAGCTTGTACCAAACAAAGGTGTTAAACATCTGTTTTATGGAACTGGTTCGGTTTTCTTGCGTCGGACTTAGAACAAACGAGTGCTCGCTGTGAGGTCTGTTCTAAAGCTGTTGCACACAGCGGAATGGGAGAAGTGCAGGTCCGAACAGAATGAAAATAACCACCGTCCAGTCCCTAAAACATTTTCGAACTGTTTGCAGTGTGATAAGCACGGCCCAGGACAGAAGGCAATCACACACACTGTTGTATGTTTTACCAAAAACATGATGTATGTTGTAAAGACATGGTGCCCATATAAACAGTGGAAAAGCCCGGATTCATTAACATGGTGAAAGTTTTGGACCCGAAGTATTTTTCTGAAGTTGACACAGCTGTATACAGACTGTATCTTTATGCTTGTTGTGTTGTATTTTTATACTTCTGTAGCCGGGAGTCCATCAAGATTTCGTTATACTGCATAATGACAAAGAATCTTGACAAGCTCTCACACACACTCACACTCCAGTCCATCTTTCCCACAATCAGGGAATAATTTAGCTCCATAAAATACTTCTTTATAAAAGAAATATATTTATATAACTGATTAAAAAAACAAAACAATAACAGCTTAATTGATGCAGGTGTAATGTATTTGTTTTATAAAAGAACATTGCATTGTTTTGAGACATTTGTCATCTGTTATAGACCAGTTTCAAAGCTACGTCATCACTGAATGCGCGCGCAGTTCCGACTAAAAAAAAAGCCACTGCTGCCATAAAACCCCCAGCGAAGATATAGAAGAGAAGAACTCAAATAAAGAGAAACAGATGGAATAAATGATAGTTCATACCGTTCAACTAACATACACACAAGTGAACACCTGCTGCTTGTTTAGGGTCATTTGCCCAGGTGTTCAATGGTGTTTAATCATGCTGATTAACGAGCAAGCACAGGACACCGCAAAGCTCACAGACATATTAACCGGGTAACCTCTACGACAGACACATGTAAACGAACACGAATAACTTTGTTAAAATGCATGATAAGTTTTTGCATGACCATCATAAATGGCATTTAACATGACTGAGATCACATCTGTGACTCGTGAATTAAGTCGTAGTATGTTATCCCGCAACGCAAGTGCAGTTGGCTGTCAGAACGTAGCTTGTTGATGATAGCCCAAGCATTGTACATGGTCGTATGTGTGGTGAGCTCCGCTAGGGCTGTCTTTGTTTGGTGTTTTTTTTTTCTTTGAACTTTTTAGATTATTTTGGCTCTTCCCCTCCTTTGGGTTGTCAGTTCACCTCCTCCCGGTATCCCGGCTGAGGGGGGGACGCTTTCTCTTTTCCCCGCGAGCTTTGCTCACCCCTGGGCGGACGGCGCGATGCCGCGGCGGAGAAGCCGACTGGGAAAGCCGGTAGTAGGAAGGCAGATACTACGGAGAAACTCCCCATCGATATCATGGTATTTTACCTCCTGTACATGGCCACATACGGCAAACTGGTAGGCATCCATGATTTGTAAGCGCACATTCTCTCGTATATACACTGGGCTTCTCCACTAAATAACAGTGGATATCTGGCTACAGTCGTACTGCCACTCCGTGATCGCATAAGGATCTGGTAGTCGAACCCCGTTGCTCAACGTGAGCTTTTGAATGTAGCTCTCCCTATCGTTAATATTCAATGATTTGCAATAATTAGATGATCCGCTATGTTCCGCCATGGTTTTCTGAGTCAGAACTGCGCGCGCATGCCAGTGACGTCACGTTTGTTTACTAACTGTAAAGGGGTCTATTTGTTTTTGAGTAGGGCAGAGAGAAATCGATTAAAATCGGAAATCGGATTTTTTTTTTTTTTTAATCTGAGATTTTATTTTTAAGCCATGTCACCCAGCTCTATTGTTATGTTAATATTTTAATTCATTTGTAAAAGGCAATAGTGAAACGTGGTGAAACTCCCCGAACTTTCATGTCAGAAAACGGCACTAATAGAATCTTCTTACCGCGTGTGTTACACACTGAGCAAAGTGAACATTGCCACTTCTGATTTTCACACAACATGCAACATAAATAATATCTTAACACATTTCATTTAGATTTTTTATTCTAAAACGTGCACTGTAGCTGACGACGATGTCAGTATTTATGTTTTCATGGCATCAAGTCCTAAAGTTATTGTTTTCTGCTGTTGAGATGTGTGGGAACGCCACTGCTGTTTTTTATATATTTTATTTGTGCAATGTTTGTTTTAAGTCATGTGACCTTTACCTCGCCCCGGAAGTGGTTAGAGAGGGAGCGTTGTGAGAAAGCAGTAAAGAGTGAAGAAAGCACTCCAAGCTTCAAAGTTCCTTTTAGTTACCGCTGGTGGCGTATAGGCGAACACGTTTTCACGATGATCGGTGATCTGTGAACAGTGATCAAGTTTATTTATTTATTGGTTTATTTGACAGGGACAGTGTACAGCAATGAACACATCTGTAAATGTACCAGAATTTGTTGTCCCTGGACAGATCTTAAAATGGTCTCCCTAAAAACAATGATAACAAAATAAGATTACACAGTGAACAATATACAATTATTAACAAGTAGTAAAATTTTAGCTAAAACTATAAATCCAATTGATAAATGCAGTGTAGCCTACATAAAACTTTAAAATTATTGACAGTTAAAAAATCCCACACACATCACAACAAGACACAACAAGACAGCAGAGACACAAGAGGCAGCACAGTGGAGTTTGAGGAAAGAAAATAATAAACATTAGTGATGACAGGTCTGGTGTGTTATGAACCAGTTCTTTGATGTTTTTTATACAGGTTGTATGTGGACAGTTCTGATGTTTGAGGGGACAGAGTTCCACTCCTGGGGGCTGTAACAGAAAAGGCGCTCTGAGTCTCCTCGGCCGCCCCTCTGGTCACTCTGGTCACTCTGGTCGCTGCTCCTGATGTTTATGAACTGAGTGGAGCAGATCACAGACCAGGAATGATTTTGTATATTAGACAGAGATTTGAATATTTTATGACATTCTCCC
>JAVJIX010000027.1:6867500-7140000 GCA_036785185.1 Paratrypauchen microcephalus | reverse complement strand
TCTGATCTTCTAATGACAGTCTGAACGACACAGATCCGATTTTTTCAAATGTGACCCAGGCCACTTGGACATGTGCTCCTAAAACAGATACATATCCGATCTTTTGACATGCGACTTCAGTCTGAACGGCCAGGTCGCGTTCATCCAACCTGGGCGTGTTTCCTCCAGCGAGAGTGGTACAAGTCGGCGTTCACAAATGACGTTCTTCTCGTCATGCGAAAATAGTATATAAACTCGTATCAGTGAAGCACGTAGCGATCCCACCACTCTTGGCTGTGACTCCGCACCAACATGTTCCTTTCTGCACATGTTGCTGCCACTGCCCCAAAAAATGCTGTGGCCAAAAACCTTCTCCTTCTCCGTCTCCTCCTTAAAACAAATAAGCTGTACATGTTTTGGCTCCGGTACGACAGCAACTTTAGGCGACTTCCGTAAACATTGAGCGTGTGACGTCATCGTGTCCTCCAATGCGCCTGCGGGACACTTTTGGGGAGTTTAGCGTTCACACTGGAGATCACATACAATTCGCATTTAACTGGAAATGTGAACGGCCTCGCAAATAAATTGGATTTCACAAAAAAATTGGAATTGAGCATTAAGCCCTGCAGTGTGAACGTAGCCTAAGGCCCTCGATCGGCCCTCTGCTTCGTCTTTGTTTAGATATGTGGCCCTTGATGAAAAAAGTTTGGACACCCCTGATCTAGACATATTAAACTGAATGTATGTGAATGTGCAGACAGACCTTCAGATAGAACTGGACCTTCTGATAAACTACCGTTTTTACCTTATTTTGCATACATTTCCTATTTTGACCTAATACTTTATCTTGGAAACTAGGAGCAGCCAAAACCTGATACGACATCTGATACATGTTTTGCATATTCATTATTTGTATGGAATATTGATCTGGGTCTGAGGGAGGAGGAGCAGTCACTGGGTAAGGCACCAGGGCAGGAATTTGGACCCAGAGCTCTGCATTAGACTTTTTTGTTAGGGAAATAAACTTTTGATGAATATGAATCTTTTTGAATCTTGGTCATCTCTTGATAAGAACTCACAATATACAACAGGCCCAAGAATCGAGCCTTGGGGGACACCCCATTTGAAATCATATCCTCCTGATTCTGTGTCATTGATTTGTTTTCTAAATAACTCGCTGCCCCTCGAATGCCAGACTTGTTCATTTTCTTAAGTAATCTTGAATGATTTTTTAAGTCTAAAGGTTTTTATAGGTCCATGAATAAAGAAATAATTCCCATTGTTGCTCTTTTTTCAGTTAGTTCCACTATTGCTGAATGTTCTGCCCTAAATCCATACTGATTATCATTCAAGATGTTTTGTTTTTGTAAAAAACTATCAAGCCTTATTGCAAACACCTTTTCAATATATATATTTTTTTTAGAAAACTGTGGAAGCAGTGAGACTGGCCTATAGTTTGAAAAGTTGTTTATCATTTTTATAAAGAGGTTCTATTTTCGCTAATTTCATTTTGTCAGGGAAAGCTCCTGTTGTTATTGATAAATTGCATATGTATGTAAAAGGATCTATAAGAGATTCACTTATATTTTTCACAATCCCTCACAGTGGATCTTCTGTTTCCATAGTTTTTAACAATTTTCCTTATTTAATCTTTTTCCACCTTGTCCAGAAAAATCCTGTTCACATTGTCAATTATTATATTTTCATCTAACTTTTTAGAGGGATTTACCTGCAAGGCTGAAAAATATTCACAAAACTTATTTGAAGTTTGTTTTTCATCATATCAGTATTTTTCTTTCGTGTGGATAAGGATGTTTCACTTTCTTGCTTCTCATTTATTATTCTCCAAGTTGACTTATGTTCACTGTAATATTCTTTTAAGAATTAGTTTTTTTTTAATCCAGTACTTGTCTTCTGTATACAGGTCGATGCCCGAGGACATCTCCAATATGGCCGCCAAGTGCAGGACTACATACAGAATGACATGTCAGGGGAAAAAAGGAAAAAATGATCACTATCTCTTGAAAAGTGTTTTGATTATTTTTCTCCACTTTCTTTTGATTAGTATTCATATTCTTTCTTCCAGGGCCTAGAATGACATGATGTAGAAACTGTTCAAGTTTGTATTCATATAATATATGAATTATACTCAACAAAAATATAAACGCAACACTTTTGTTTTTGCTCCCATTTTTCCTGAGATGGACCCAAAGATCCAAAATTCACTCCAGATACACAACACTACCATTTCTCTCAAACATTGTTCACAAATCTGTCCAAATGTGTGACAGCGAGCACCTCTGCCCCGCCGAGACAATCCACCCCACCTCACAGGTGCGCCACATCAAGATGCCGATCCGACATCATGACCAGTGCACAGGTGCGCCCCAGACTGCCCACAATAAAAGGACACCCCGAAATGTGCATTTTTTTGCTTTATTGGGGGTCTGGGGACTCAGAACCAGTCAGTATCTGGTGTGACCACCATTTGCCTCATGCAGTGCAACACATCTTCGCATAGAGTTTATCAGATTGTCAGTTGTGGCCTGTGGAATGTTGGTCCACTCCTCTTCAATGGCTGTGCGAAGTTGCTGGATATTAGTGGGAGCTGGTACACGCTGTCGTATACGCCAGTCAAGCACATCCCAAACATGCTCAATGGGTAACATGTCCGGTGAGTATGCTGGCCATGCAAGAACTGGGACATTTTCAGCTTCCAAGAATTGTGTACAGATCCTTGCAACATGGGGCCGTGCATTATCTTGCTGAAACATGAGGTGATGTTCATGGATGTATGGCACAACAATGGGCCTCAGGATCTCATCACGGTATCTCTGTGCATTCAAAATGCCATCAATAAAATGCACCTGTGTTCTTCGTCCATAACAGCCTTTGAAGAGGAGTGGACCAACATTCCACAGGCCACAATTGACAATCTGATAAACTCTATGTGAAGAAGATGTGTTGCACTGCATGAGGCAAATGGTGGTCACACCAGATACTGACTGGTTCTGAGTCCCCAGACCCCCAATAAAGCAAAAAAATGCACATTTCGGGGTGGCCTTTTATTGTGGGCAGTCTGGGGCGCACCTGTGCACTGGTCATGATGTCGGATCGGCATCTTGATGTGGCGCACCTGTGAGGTGGGGTGGATTGTCTCGGCGGGGCAGAGGTGCTCACTGTCACACATTTGGACAGATTTGTGAACAATGTTTGAGAGAAATGGTAGTGTTGTGTATCTGGAGTGAATTTTGGATCTTTGGGTCCATCTCAGCAAAAATGGGAGCAAAAACAAAAGTGTTGCGTTTATATTTTTGTTGAGTGTATGTCCTATGCAAATGTCAGTACAATAGTTTTTCCAGAACCTGTCCTTGGCTTATTATTGTGTCCACTTGACTCATTTGGCTACTGTGAAATTGGCAAAGGGAAACTTTTTTTTGGCATGCTGTCTGCAATTGCAAATTGCATTTGTAGTTGATGTGTGTGTGTTTTGATGATGGTAGAAAACACATGTGCACACACCTTTTTCACCCCTCAACCATTTTATGCGTTTGTAGGCCTATTGTTGTTTTATTCTGAGTGTGCAGCACTGTTTTAATCTTGTTAAATAAAAAAAAAGTTTAAAAATGTTCTATAAGTAAAGACATTATTATTTAGTTTTATTTGTGGGGGAGATGCTATTATCTTCTCCCTGGCTTTTTCAGATATTTGGCTGTTATATTTTTAATGTGATTATACTGCCTTATTTCAATAATAAAAAAAATAAGAAAGAAAAGCTCCCTGACAGTGTATTCTCATAAGGGAGCTGTAGGGAACTGAAAGTTACAGTTATGAACACTCCTCTGTACTCTTGTCAAAGGACTCTACTTCACAAAAAAACTTTTACTGAGAGCACAGAAACTAAAACCACCACAGCACTGTCCATAGAGAGCACTGTCCAAACTCTGGACAGTCCACTTTAGTTATGTTTAAACACTCATGAGTTATAATATAAAATAGAGTTATACATTCTGAACAGTGGTTGTATTTTCCTTATTTGTTTTTCTCAAATTATAAAATGAAAATCAACAAAAACTGCTGCAATCTTTACATTTGAACTGAACATTCAGGTGGACCTAAACACCAAATGGACCATTTTTAAACAGTATTTGAATTGAACGTTTGCTGCTGTTCATTGTCCCTTTTTGGCAACTGAGTTCATTCATTCATTTTCTTCCGCTGTTACATTTTTCTGGGTCGCGGGGGCAGCAGTCCAAGAAGTGTTCTGCTGCCCAGAACACAATGCACCAGCCCCCATGAATCCCCCTGCAGGTGGTGGGTCCACAGGAGGACGGCTCATGTCACAACAGGCCTTGGTGTATCTTCTGCCATGGGGGGTACCAGTGTCCACAGACACTGGAGGCGAGGTGGGGTTAAGTGTCTTGCCCATGGACACAACAGGTAGTGTGCTCAATGTTACCTAAATTTATCCTTAAAACATTTTAGAACCTCTAAGTAAAATAAAACCCTATTCCACAAATGAAACAGATTTGACAGTGCTTCAGTAAAAGAATCCAAAATAAAAGTACTGTGCAGATGGCACAAGTGAGAAGCCCTCGTTTCCAAAGATTGTGGACTTAAACAGTGATGTATTTTGAGGTGCACATTTTTGAATTTGACGGGAAAATGAAGTTTGTGAAGATGAGTTTGTGTTTTTCCAAAGGACGGGACAGGTCCGGGTACAAAGGGTGCTCTACGCTCTTCTTTGGGTTGTTCCACTGTTTTTTCCTCAGGCAAAACTGTGGACAGACACAACACAGGCTGCATGTCAGTAAGGGCCACAACAACACTGCCAAACGCACTTTAACCACGTTATAGTTGGATCCTTCTCATCAGGTCTGGACTGGGACAAAAAAATGGCCCTGGCATTTTTGGCTTAGACCGGCCCCTCATAATTAGTCCTGGTTCAGTCCTGATTTAGTCCTGATTTAGACCTGATTAGTCCTGATTTAGACCTGATTAGTCCTGATTTAGACCTGATTAGTCCTGATTTAGACCTGATTAGTCCTGATTTAGTCCTGGTTCAGACCTTATTTAGTCCTGATTTAGTCCTGGTTCAGTCCTGATTCAGTCCTGATTTAGTCCTGGTTCAGTCCTGATTTAGTCCTGGTTCAGACCTTTAGTCCTGATTTAGTCCTGATTAGTCCTGATTTAGTCCTGGTTCAGTCCTGATTTAGTCCTGGTTCAGTCCTGATTTAGTCCTGGTTTAGTCCTGGTTCAATCCTGATTCAGTCCTGGTTCAATACTGATTAAGTCCTGGTTCAGACCTGATTTAGTCCTGATTTAGATCTGATTAGTCCTGGTTTAGTTCTCGTTCAATCCTGATTTAGTCCTGGTTCAGACCTGATTAGTCCTGGTTTAGTTCTTGTTCAATCCTGATTTAGTCCTGATTTAGTCCTGATTTAGACCCGATTAGTCCTGATTTAGTCCTGGTTTAGTCCTGGTTCAGACCTTATTTAGTCCTGATTTAGACCCGATTAGTCCTGGTTTAGTCCTGGTTCAATCCTGATTTAGTCCTGGTTTAGTCCTGGTTCAATACTGATTTAGTCCTGGTTCAGACCTGATTTAGTCCTGATTTAGTCCTGATTTAGATCTGATTAGTCCTGGTTTAGTTCTTGTTCAATCCTGGTTTAGTTCTTGTTCAATCCTGATTTAGTCCTGGTTTAGTCCTGGTTCAGACCTGGTTTAGTCCTGGTTCAGTCCTAAATTGTGGGCCAGTCTCTTAAGTAAAAAAAAAGGGCATCACCCCCTAGCACTGTCGGCCCACCGGGAAAATGCCCGGTATGCCCAATTACCAGTCCAGGCCTGCTTCTCATTGACCCTTTGACGTTGTTTCTGGAGTGATGCATGTTTGAGTCATCTTTAATAACGTATTACTTACTCTAATACATTATTAAACACTGTCTGTGGCTCTGTGTCTGATGGGGTTGGCAAAAGCATGGAAAACTAGTCTTTGAAACTATATCTTTTTTTTTTTTTTTTGTAGGTATTATACCAAAACATTCACAGAACAGAAATGAACCTTTCCTGAATGTCTTTAGAATGATGTTGAGCTGTATCAGAACAAGTATAAGAGCACATAGACTAGTGTACTCCCATGGAGCAGTGTGGAACCTGCCTGGATGACCACAGACTGTATATAAATGGACATCACTGACTCCAAACACAAAGTGTTCACAGCTGCGCTTCCGGCTCCTACTGACCCTGGCTCCCATTGACTTATTTTTATTTTATTTATTTGAATTAGGTCAATGCACATTAATCAACATGACAAAAAGCATCAATGTAAATATGCCGGAATTGGCTCAATAGTTACGTCACATCCGTTGTCCTAAGAAACATGTAAAAGAGACAGAAGTGCACATAGACATGACGGCAAGTTAAAGGAAAAGTAACGTTTTTTTTTTACAATTTGAGCCTTATTTCGGTAATAAAACAAGTTGTTTTACTCACCCATAGCACTTTGGTGTCATATGGAGCATTTCCAGAGATGTTTTAGATTAGCGTTAGCCTAGTGTGACTTCTAGCCGTAGCTCGGGGCATATAATATATTCCCCAAGCATGTAATATGCCCCGTGCGGGCTCCAAATAACACAAACTTTAGCACTTTTCAAATCATAGAAGCTCAATGTCTTAGTCTACGATTTCGTTTGAAGCAAAAGTGGCCTGTAATCCGAGATTTATCCATAGATTACAGCTTTGCGTTTCATGTTTGGGTCCCGGGAGCTGAGAGCACAGTCCGCACATGCGCACTGGCCTCCTCATCTACTCCAAACTATGGCTAAATCTCGGATTACAGGACACTTTTGACCAAACAAAATCGTAGACTAAGACATCGAGCTTCTATGATTTGAAAAGTGCTAAAGTTTGTGTTATTTGGAGACCGCAAACATGTGCCCCGAGCACTCAAGTTAACGGATACGCTACAACATAACTTCTACGAAACTGCTCAAATTGACACCAAACTGCTATGGGTGAGTAAAACTACTTGTTTTATTGCCGAAAGAAGGGTCAGATTGTAAAAAAACGTTACTTTTCCTTTAACAACAGCAGGCCATTCTGAGTTTAAAAGGCCCAAAGAAAAAGAAAATCTACCCGTGTGAGCAAGACTTACACTGGAACATTGTGGCCCCTCTCTGTAACTGCTGCAGTGAGCCTTGTCATTTTGGTCTTAAAATGTTCGTATTAACTTGCTCTACATGACATCTGACTAGAGCGGAACACTGTGGGTGACGTCACACTCCCTTATTCCACTTCTTTATACAGTTTATGTGGACCACTGAGGGATTACACATACAAGTCCACATGATAATATAAAAAAGTATGACCATTTATTGTTAAAAATCACATTCCACTGTCTAACGAAGGAATGTTTTTATTATAATTGTGGTACAGTCATACCTCACCTTACGAAAGACCCAACTAACGAATAATCCAAGTTACGAAACGCGTTTACGTAACATTTTTGTCTCTGAATACAAAAGAAAATTCAAGTTACGAAACGCAAAATCTCAAAAATTCAAATATGCTCGCTCGGATGTGCGCTCGGCTTCGCAGCCGCCCGATTCCCCAAATGCGACTCTACTTAGAAAAAAAAAAAATCACGTTACGAAACCACTTCTGGAATGAATTAATTTCGTAAGGTGAGGTATGACTGTATTGGTTGAGTAGAGTTTGAACTTAGAGTATCGTCTCAACACTATAGTCTGTGTCTCTGGAGTAAAGGTGTAAAATACTCACTAAAATCAGAGCTAAACCCAGAACCATGAACAGGAGCAGCCCGGCTCCCAGGACCAGCAGCTGTGAGGGGCTCCGAGCGGACACAGGGACCACGGGGACCACAGGCTCTTCTGTGGGGCAGCCTGGAACAGAGGGGGAAAGAAAGACTTAACATGAGTGGTTTTGAATATTCTCTCATACTGTATTTGGTGAGATCACACATTTTTACACCAATCAAGAAGAACTGTGTGAAGAAAAGTTGAAAAACATGAATAAACACAGAAAGTAACATTTTTATAAAGTGCTTTTGAAAGCATTCTCAGTGCTTTACATCTAGGAACCAGGACACTGGGGGCGAGGAGCATTAAGTGTCTTGCCCAAGGACACAACACCACCATTCAAATGTGGGAGCTGAAATCGCACCAGTAACCTGTCAGCCAGTGGATCTGACCCCTCTACCAATGTTTATGTAGAGCTGGGCAAGAAATTTGCAGTCACAGGCAGCAGAGTTTAATACAGATACACACTTAACCTGACACACAGGGAGAGCGCCTGACACACAGGGAGAGCGCCTGAGAGCGCCTGACACACAGGGAGAGCGCCTGACACACAGGGAGAGCACCTGACACACAGGGAGAGCGCCTGACACACAGGGAGAGCGCCTGACACACAGGGAGAGCGCCTGACACACAGGGAGAGCGCCTGACACACAGGGAGAGCACCTGACACACAGGGAGAGCACCTGACACACAGGGAGAGCAGCATTTAAACACGGCAGTTAGCAGGTGAGCTAAGTACACTTATATACACAGACTATGCCTACACGGCTCTCACACCGTCCCACAACGCAGGTGGAAGTTTCTGTTTCAGTGGAAAGTTTCATTTTGTGTCATGTGAACCCACAGAGGAAATGGTTTTCGATACTGTTTGTCATTTGTGTAACAATGAATGTTTGTTTGTTTCTGATCATGTTTCTGTCTGATACAGTGGGGCAAAAAAGTATTTATTCAGCCACCAACTGTGCAAGTTCTCCCACTTCAAATATGAGAGAGGCCTGGAATTTTCATCATAGGCACACCTCAACTATGAGACAAAATGAGAAAATAAAAGAATATTGATTTGCAAAGTATTTGGTCAATAACAAAAGTTCATCTCAGTACTTTGTTAACCCTTTGTTGGCAATGACAAAGGTCTTCACAAGGTTTTCACACACAGTTTCTGGTATTTTGGCCCATTCCTCCATGAGCTCCTCTAGAGCAGTGATGTTTGGGGCTGTTGCTGGGCAACATGGACTTTTAACTCCCTCCAAACATTTTCTATGGGGTTGAGACCTGGAGACTGGCTAGGCCACTCCAGGACCTTGAAATGCTTCTTACGAAGTCACTCCTTCGGTGCCTGGGCGGTGTGTTTGGGATCATCGTCATGCGGAAAGACCCAGCAACACTTCATCTTCAGTGCCCTCACTGATGGAAGGAGGTTTTCACTTAAAATCTCTTGATACATGGCCCCATTCATTCTTTCCTTTACACGGATCTGTCGTCCTGGTCCCTTTGCAGAAAAACAGCCCCAAAGCATGATTCCACCCCCATGCTTCACGGCAGGTTTGGTGTTCTGCAACTCGGCATTCTTTCTCCTCCAAACACGACAAGTTGAGTTTTTACCAAAAAGTTCTATTTTGTTTTCAATTCTCCCAGTACTCTTCAGGATCATCCAGATGCTCTCTAGCAAACTTCAGATGGGTCTGGACATGTACTGGGTTAAACAGTGGGGCAGGTCTGGCACTGCAGGATTTGAGTCCCTGACGGTGTAGTGCGTTACTAATGGTCGCCTTTGTTACTTTGGTCCCAGTTCTCTGCAGGTCATTCACGAGGTCCCCCGTGTGGTTCTGGGATTTTTCCTCACTGTTCTTGTGGTCATTTTGACCCCACGGGGTGAAATCTTCTGAGGAGCCCCAGATCGAGGGAGATCAGTGGTCTTCCATTTTCTAATAATTGCTCCCACAGTTGGTTTCTTCACACCAAACTGTTTACCTACTGCAGATTCAGTCTTCCCAGCCTGGTGCAGGTCCACAATGTTGTTTCTGGTGTCCTTTGACAGCTCTTTGGTCTGGGCCATCGTGGAGTTTGGAGTGTGACTGTTTGAGGTTGTGGACAGGTGTCTTTTATACTGATAAGTTCAAACAGGTATCATTAATACAGGTAATGAGTGAAGGACAGAGTTGCCACTTAAAGAACAAGTTACAAAAGTTACTCTGAAGGGGGAGTGACTCTTGCAGCGAGCAAAGGGAGAAGGACTGCATAAAGTGAAACTACAAAAGTATAATACAGTATCTTTTTTTTTTATTATCCTTTATTTATCGCTTTATTCTTTATTTTTCACCCATCCTTCAGGAGCAGCACATGAAGGCACCCGGGACCATCTCCCTGATCTTCAGGACCTCAGATGGAGGATTTTTTTTTTTACCTGGAGCATGTTTTTGGTTGATGGGAGAAACCAGAGTGTCCGGAGGAAACCCACCCACACACGGGAAGAACATGCAAACTCCACACAGAAAGGTCCAGGCGACCCAGGGATCAAACCCGGAACCTTGTTGCTGTGAGGCATGAGTGCTAGCCACTCAGCCACCATGCCGCTAGTGTAATTAATCGTTCATCGTTTACCTGTGACACTGAGGCGGACCCGCCCCTGCCTGTTCTGCTCGCCCACAGGTGCGGCCAGGTAACACTGGTACACTGCCTGGTCAGAGCAGGTCACTGTGGGCAGCTGCAGGTTCAGAGTCCCCTCCTCCAGAGAGATCCGTGTGTCTGCGCCCACGTACCACCTCATCTGACCAGCAGGGAGCGCTCTGGACACCAGCCCAGTCAGACCAGGGACTCCAGTCTCCTGCACAAACAGCATATACAGAGGTCACATCCACTGTCCCACAGACTCCTGCATTCTCAGATCAATACTGTCACTGTGTCCTTAGGCCAAACCTGGTTCAGTCCTGGCTTAGACCTGGTTCAGTCCTGGCTTAGACCTGGTTCAGTCCTGGCTTAGACCTGGTTCAGGAGGCGGACTAACCGACCACTTTGTAACAGAACGAAGCACGGCATCTTTCACAAGAAACATTTAAAACTTTGAAACATGTGATTCAAATAAACAGCTGTGACTGGACTGGGCAGAAATGGACTGGTCCAAGACTCTCATTCACAGTCAGGCTGCCCTGTAGCCACCATATTTAGTCTGAATAAATGTTTACACTTTAAATAAGCCCCTCCTTGAACCGCCACCTTAACGTGGTGGAGGGGTTTGAGTGCCTGAATGATCCCGGGAGTCATGTTGTTGGGGGCTTCATGTCCCTGGTAGGGTCACCCAAGGCAAACAGGTCCTGGGGGACGGGTCAGACTAAGAGCGGTTCAGAAGTCCTTTATGATGAGAAACAGCAAGGCCAGTTACATCGCCCGGATTGGCGTTACTGGGGCCCCACCCTGGAGCCAGGCCTGGGGTGGATGCTCGACAGTGAGTGTCTAGTGGTCGGGCCTCCCCCCACCGGGCCTGGCCAGGCACACCCCGAAGGAGCGACGACCTCCTGTGGACCCACCACCCACAGGAGGATCCATAAGGGGCCGGTGCAGGGAGATCTGGGCTGCAGTCGAAGGCAGAAGGGGGAGAGGCTGAGTGTTACCGAACAGATATAGTCGGCCTCACCTCCACACACAGCTTGGGCTCTGGAACCCAACTCTTGAGGGGGGATAGACTCCCTATTTCTCTGGCGTTGCCCGCAGGGAACGGTGGCGGGCCGGTGTGGGCCTGCTCATTGCCCCACAGCTCAGCCACCGAGTGTTGGAGTTCACCCCGGTGAACGAGAGGGTCGCGTCCCTGCGCCTTCGGGTCGGGGACAGGTCTCTCACTGTTGTGTCGGCCTATGGGCCGAACAGCAGTGCAGAGTACCCGGCCTTCTTGGAGTGCCTGGGAGGGGTACTGGACAGTGCACCGACTGGGAATTCTGTTGTTCTCCTGGGGGACTTCAACGCCCTCGTGGGCAACGACAGGGACACCTGGAGAGGGGTGATTGGGAGGAACGGCCTCCCTGATCTGAACCCGAGCGGTGTTCTGTTATTGGACTTCTGTGCTGGCCACAGTTTGTCCATAATGAACACCATGTTCGAGCACAAGGGTGTCCACCAGTGCACGTGGCACCAGGACACCCTAGGACGGAGGTCGATGATCGACTTTGTTGTCGTGTCATCTGACCTCCGGCCGTGTGTCTTGGACACTCGGGTGAAGAGAGGGGCAGAGCTGTGAACTGATCACCACCTGGTTGTGAGTTGGGTCCGCTGGTGGGGGAGGAAGCCGGAGAGACCTGGCAGGCCCAAGCGTATAGTGAAGGTCTGTTGGGAGCGTCTGGCAGAGCCCTCTGTCAGGGGGACCTTAAACTCACACCTCCAGGAGAGCTTCACTTTAAATAAGACAGAGCTGTTGGATATTTCTTGTAAAGCCTTTTAACCAATGGGGAAAATGTGGGTGTGTGACCTCAGTGTATTCTACATTTATCTGAAAGCCACAGTTGTGCGTCAGTGGGGCTTTTTCTATTGTCTATTATAAGTCAGTCTGACCAGAACTGAAGAAACAGCTTAGACCAGCTGTGAAATGTATTCGGCCAAATAAAGTTTTGTCCAGTTGACACATTTAATTTCTCATTTTGCCATGGATTCTACCTGAACGAATGAGGAGTCTACACGCATAAGTCAGTTTAAGAAATGCTTTCAACTGAACTTCTCTCCATGTGTTCAATAGCAGCAATGATAAACACACACAAAAACAGAATTATAGAAGACAAGAAGAGACTGCACCCTTTGCATTGTGTAAATCATAGCGTCAAACGTCACGCCTCTTAAATTACAAGCTATCCATTTCTACAACAATGAAACCAGTAAACCAGGACTGAACCAGGACTGAACCAGGACTAAACCAGGACTGAACCAGGACTGAACCAGGACTAAACCAGGACTAAACCAGGACTGAACCAGGACTGAACCAGGACTGAACCAGAACTGAACCAGAACTGAACCAGGACTGAACCAGAACTGAACCAGGACTGAACCAGGACTAAACCAGAACTAAACCAGGACTGAACCAGGACTGAACCAGGACTGAACCAGGACTGAACCAGGACTAAACCAGAACTAAACCAGGACTGAACCAGGACTGAACCAGGACTGAACCAGGACTGAACCAGGACTAAACCAGAACTAAACCAGGACTGAACCAGGACTAAACCAGAACTAAACCAGGACTGAACCAGGACTGAACCAGGACTAAACCAGAACTAAACCAGAACTAAACCAGAACTAAACCAGAACTAAACCAGGACTGAACCAGAACTAAACCAGAACTAAACCAGAACTAAACCAGGACTGAACCAGGACTAAACCAGTCCTTAATGAAGAGGAACCAGAACTGGGACTAGAGCCAAGAGAAAGTAAAAGTGGAGATGTCAAAGCCTTTATCTGAGCTCCGCTTTAGAGTGAAGTTAAAGAACATAAAGTTAATAATAAAACATGAAGTTAATAATAAAACATAAAGTTAATACTAAAACATAAAGTTAATAATAAAACATAAAGTTAATAATAAAACATTCCACATGACCTGAGGGTTCAGCTGCACGTGTTACACTTCTTTGTTCTTTCACTTGAGCAAACCTCCCGTGTTGGACACAGCCCCACATCAACATTTTACAAGTTTGATGTAAAAAAAAACCTCTTCTAACACAAACCTTATACCAGCGAACCGCCCGGTACCACACGTGTTCCTCTGGGGGGGCAGTGCAGGGCAAAGACACGTTCTGCTCCAGAGCTGCTTGGATTTGCAGACTTATTCTACAAAACACTGGAGTCACTGAGGTCAAATCTGCAAATAAAGAACACGCACAAGGTTCCAATGAGCAATTAGTAAGACTAGTCTATATAGTCTATATAGTCTATATAGTCTATATAGTCTATATAGTCTATATAGTCTATACTAGTCTATATAGTCTATATAGTCTATATAGTCTATATAGTCTATATAGTCTATATAGTCTATACTAGTCTATATAGTCTATATAGTCTATATAGTCTATATAGTCTATACTAGTCTATATAGTCTATATAGTCTATATAGTCTATATAGTCTATATAGTCTATACTAGTCTATAGAGTCTATATAGTCTATATAGTCTCTATAGTCTCTATAGTCTATATAGTCTATATAGTCTATATAGTCTATATAGTCTATAGAGTCTATATAGTCTATATAGTCTCTAGGTACTTACACAGAATAAGCAGGGTGAGGATCATGGTGTCTGCTTACAGCTGGTGGAGATTCTGACAAACTGGAACCAAAACGAAACAGAGAAGTGTCTTTATAACAGAGGAGGAGGTTCCGCTCCTGTGCCAAGAGGGGGGGGGGGGGGGGTCGCGAAATCTTTTTTTTTTTTTTCACTTTAAAATAATACAATTTTATATTTTATATTGTAAAATACAGTATTAACCTGTGTATTATTTCCTTGTATTGGATGTACCATAACAGAGCAGCAATGTTTATACATGACACTAAGTAATATAATATAATATAAAACACAATTCTATGCCGTATATATAGTAGGGGGTCCCTGGCCCAGTTCGCCATCTGTTTGGGGGTCCCTGGCCTGAAAAACGTTGAAGACCCCTGGGTTAGATAATGCTGGCCCCCCCCCCCCCCCCCCCGCTCCTCGGAAATTACGCAGTCTCACCCACGCCCCCGCTCCTGTATTTATCTGATCTTATTTTAGATTTATTTGACACGTACGAGCTCTTTAGAAGCCTATTTCAACTGTTATTCACTATTCAGCCTTCAACACTGACCCACTGAGGGCAAAGAATCATGTAGCCCAAATATAACCAGCTTTCTTCTATGTTTAATACAAATAAAATAAAATAAAATGAAGAAAAACAAAGAAAACACAGCGTAATGAAGTTGGCTCGATGTTGCCTCTCTCGCGTTGCCTTTAAGATTCTTCCAGATTCTTCCAGCCTCTTCCAGACTCTTCCAGCCTCTTCCAGATTCTTCCAGCCTCTTCCAGATTCTTCCAGCCTCTTCCAGATTCTTCCAGACGCGTCTTCACATGATCCGCGCGTCATTACGCACACCGGCGCGCACTGCTCCTGGCTGGTACTAGCGTTGATCTTCCCAAAGCGGACAAAAACCTTACTATTCTTAATTAAAAAGAGACCGAATTTGGCACCAGATGTTTATGAGGAACCATTCATCTGCTCCAAGGAAACATTTCAGTCCCAGCTTTTTAAAATCTCACTCTTTCTCACTCTTTTCGTCACGTTGCTGCGCGTTTAACTGTGCGTAAAGATGAAGTGTTGCTGGGTTCTGCAGACTCTTCTCTGGTTTACGGGTATGTACACTGCTGTTCTTACACCTGATAAAAGTTATAAGTCAGTACTGTACTCGTATTTGACCTGTATCTTTGAGTGTCGATGCAGATTTGGTGTCTGATGTTTAGGTTGCATCATTCTCTTTACGGTTTAGTGGGCACATAAGGGAAGCCTGTCATAACCACATGATATAAGTCCTGTCACTTTGGCTCAGATATGTCGTGTTTATTCATTATCCTTTTATTTATCTCTTCATTTGCAAACCAGTGAAATAATGAAATAATGAAAGTACACGCTGGAATTCCCCGGAAGTTCCCACAAAACCAAAACAGTCCGCACAGGGGGATTCCCACATTGTTTTGTATCGGTTTTACTATCGGTTTAGTATCGTATAGTATTGTTTTTAGTATCGTATTGTTTCAGGCCCTGTGGTGATTCTAAACTGTGATGATGTCATCCTCTCACATGGGGCAGAGACTCACTTCACTACTGAAAACATGGACTTTTTGGTATATACAGTCATACCTCACTTTACAAAATTAATTTGTTCCAGAAGTGGTTTCGTAACGTGAATCTTTCATAAGTTGAGTAGCTATTTCAATGGAAAAGGCCTGATCCGTTCCAAGGTTTGTTTTTTTATAGTGTAACATTGGTTCTGCGTCCTGATTGGCTAAGAGACTAAACCAGGACTAAACATGGACTAAACCAGGTCTAGACCAGGACTGGACCAGGTCTAGACCTGGACTAAACAGGATTAAACTACCATGTGCCGCTCTTTGCTGGTTTCGTGCGGCTGTTTGTGGCTCGGGCTCCAGAGGACGCGGTCCGGGCGCCGCGGTTCTATCCCCGGTGCCGGTCGTGCAGACCAGGACTAGGGGTGCTCCTCGCCGCGCGGTGCCGTGCTCCTCACACTGGCTGGTTTGTGGCCCGGAGTCGTGTCTCGCCCCACGCTTCACTATTTAATACATTTTGAAAATCTTGCGTGTTCGGTGCTAGAGTTAAGAGGCAGATAAAGTTGCTCTTTGAGCGGGGATAACAGCGGGGCATCTGAGCGCGCATTATTCGAATTTTTGAGATTTCGCATTTCGTAACTTGAATTTTCTTTCGTATCTAGAGACCAAAATTTAACGTGAGGGCGTTTCGTAACTTGGATTTTTCGTATGTTGGGTCTTTCGTAAGGTGACGTACCACTGTACTGTATTTCAAAAAGACATTCCTGTGAAAAAAAAAAAAAAAGTGTTGAACTTGTTTCTCATATTTTCAAAATACCATATTCATTGTTGTAAATTTTCTAGCCAAAAACCCAAATTTGTCATATTTAAGTCTTGTCTTCGTATTTAAACTCTTTTTTAAATTTTGTACAAACCAAAAAGCCGTGAAAACCAAAGCGCTCTGTTTTGAATTTGACATTTGTTAAGCCTCGAGTATTGTTGTTGTTGTTTATATTTTTGTACATTATCTTGTATGTTTAAAGGTTTATAATAAAAAAAGCACTTCACTATTGATCACATTGTACTTTATCTTGATCAACTATTAGTGACTAGAGCCAAGAACTCAAGAACTCAGTACAACATTATTCATTTGAGCTGTGTGCCACTTGTGTACTTCAACCAGACACTGGAGGTAAGGTAGGTGAAGTGTCTTGCCTAAGGACACAACAACAGTTTGCTTTAGAGCCACTTCTTTTCCCCGGTGGCCCCTGGTATTCTCTCCATTCTGCTAAGTACTAAACAGGCCCACCTGGGCAACATGGATGTCCTCATATTGATCAGTCTTGATTCAGGTTAATAAACACTTTATTGTCCCCACAGGGCAGGAGTCTCCAACCTGTAACTCTCCATCCCCTCCAAGCAGCCTGCCAAAGGATTTCTGAATTATACGTATTGTGCTGAATAAGTAAAATCTGAATGATTAAATGTCTAATATCATTGTAAATGTAGAATCTTGATGCCAAACTTTGTGCACTAATAAATGTTTTATGTTTTATAGACATCTAAGTGTACCCTGAGACTCTTAGCTTTACTCTTGTGTAAAGTTTCTAGTTTCTTGTGGCTGCTAAAACTAGTCACTCTCTGGCATTTTCGTTTTATAAAAGTAGCTCACAGGAGGAAAAAGGTTGGAGACCCCTGCCACAGGGAAATGTATCCTCTGCATTTGACCCATCCTTCAGGGTCTCTGGGTTACACCTGTCGGGAGCAGTGGGACCCGTCTCTGGAGCTAGTCTTGGTCAGGACTGCCTGGAGGATTTGACTTGTGCATGTTTTGGGTTGATGGCTTTAGACTTTAGATGACTCCTACATTCATTTGCATATTTCATACTTAAACGCTTCTGTTTATCTTGGTCAATAAATGTTCATTAACCACGGCTTTGGTGAATAGTGATGTTATTTCCAGATATGGGAATTTACAAAACCTTAGAACAACTGTTTAATTCATTATTAATTAATAATAATGACCTGTTTACTTCAGGCCGCCCTCAGTTGGGAAACGCTGTTGTCCAAATGATCTTTCTAAATGTCACAATCTGTTCTTTTCAGGTTTTTCTGGTGGGAATTCAAAAGAGACAACTGAAGACTTGGACTGCTGTGGCCTTCCGAAAAAGTTCTCCGTAGACCGACGCCAGGAATACGAATTCACCATCAAAAACAGGGTAACAGGGCTGCAACTAGCAATCTGTTAAGAAAAGTGTAAAAATGCAGGAAGAAATGCTGCGTTATAAAACACTATGTCATCAGGACATATCGAGCTATTTTCTGATGTAGTTTCCTCATCACACACACACCTGGAGGTCATTCACACATGTTTAACACACAAACCTGCATGCTGAGAGTTCTGCTCTCAAAAAACACCCTCTCCACATGGTGATGTCGTGTGGAAGGGCTCCAGTGTGTTTTTAAACACAGTAGAATTAGTTGGATTCCATCTCTATTGAGGAGCTGTTAACTTCATGACATCGCAAGGTGGAACAGAGCATTTTGAGCTTTGGAGATGCACACAGACTAAAAATTACTCTTTAATTACTCCCGTTACTCAAACCTGTGCGAATGAAACAAAACACAACTCCAGGTCTGTGTTTGAGGAGTTAACGACATTATAACATGGCTTAAAACTCACAAAAACAAACCAAAAATAAAAAAATAAAGGTGTTGTGATGGTCAAAATCATAACTATTATGTATGTTTAGACAGGTTTTGGTCCTTTTTAACATTATGGTTGCTAAGTAAGATAATTGAAATGACCTCGATCTGCTGTCGCTGTCCCACCAGGAAGTAAAATTATAAACTTCAAAACTATTGAAATAGAGAAAACCAGGCACGATTCCCAGTCAAATCTTTAGCCCTAAGAGCCCTTTCTCTGCTCATGTACACTATCGGTCAGAAGTTTAGACACACTCTCTCATTCAGTGTTTTTTTTCTTTATGTTTACTACTTTTTACATTTTAAATGCATATGGAGGGCAACAAATATATAAAGCAAGATATATGCAACTACGCAGTAAAGAAAAAAGTGAAAGAAGTAGAAAATATTTTTCAACAAGGCAGCAAGGATTTGAAGAAAAAAAAAAGTTTCATCCATAGACTGAAGAAGTGAGTGTGAAGGGAGTGTGACATCTCCCCCAGCGTTCGGCTCCAGCCAAGTGAAGCTCATCGAGGCTAGCAGTTATAAGGGCAAATTTGGAGTCAAGTACCATATTTGGAATTCCAACTATGAGTATCAGAGCAACCAAAGAGCCAGTCCAGACAAGACTGTTAAAGGTAATGCCCCTTCCCACGACCGCTGGTTCAGCAGGTAGTGCGCACTTTGCAATGCTGTCTATCAAACCTGTTACAACCTTTACCACTCAAAGAGCCGTTTGGAGCCGTTTCACACAGTAAAGAAAACACTGGGAGCCACAAAACCCTTTTGAAATTTAAAATGAAATAACACTGCATATAATGGCTTTTTTTGCCTTTGTGCCATAGAATTACATTTTGAAAATGAACAAACTAAAATAAAATATATTTTAATTAAATACAGTGGTCCCTCGCTGTTTCGTTGATTTTTTTTTTATAGTGTATCAGCGCGCATTGTGTTCTGCGTCCTGATTGGCTAAAGGACTGTAGACCTTTGTCTTTGTCAGTCATTCTCCTCCGTGTCTCCTGAACAGAATGTGTTCAGTTTGACAAATGTATTTAAACGTTTGATCATGAGCAGTGTGACTCTGCAGCAGTGAGGACTGAGCGGTCTGGCATTTGGGCACATGCCAGAAGGGCCGCGGCCGTGAGTCTCACCTGGGGCCGGTCGCGCTGGTAATGCTGCTCTGTCACGGATTTAACCACGATGAGCAGGTGCACGTGTCCGCGCGCACACTTCTCCGGGTGGTTAATGCGCATCGGGAAGTAGCGACTGTGTTTCTGCAGAACAAACTGGTGGAACCTGGAGTCCAGGCGGTGGAACCAGTCCTGAGAGCGCACGGAAGCGTTCTCACTACAGTTCTGTGTTTGAATGAGAAGCAGTCTGGCTACACCAGGCTCCGCTTTCAGCCCCAGTGCGTCCTTCTCTGGAGCATGAGGAAGGATGTGAAGACCAGGGACAGACTCAGAACTGGCTTCAACAGACCCAAAAAGAGCCGCTTCCTACGGAGCCAGTGAGTCATGTCTCCGCCCCTCGTGCATCCAGCCGGACTCCCGGAGCCGTGTGACCGGTGCGCACGGTGCGCACGGTGCGCACAGTGCAGAGCTGTAGACTTCCCCGCCCCCCGTTCCACGGTCTACGGGGCCGCTTGTAGGTGCAAAATGCCTGGGCCGTTTTTTGATCCCAGTCCGTCACTGCTCTGAAGTGCTGTATGTTTGCAAGTTTTCTCCCCAACAAAACCCGCAACAGGCGCCTCGGTCAGAGAAACTGTGAAATACACGCATATTTATACACACACAATATAAAGCTGACTACTTCACGGATTTCGCCTATCGCGGGTTATTTTTACAACGTAACCCCCGCGATAAACGAGGGACCACTGTACTGAGCCGCATCAGAGGGATCAAAGAGCCACATGCGGCTCCGGAGCCGCGGGTTGCCGACCCCTGACCTAGCGGAAGCAACCTCGTGGAAAAAAAGGCTCCTGAATGTTCTTAATGTTCATGCCTTATCTTATGAACAAAATAGCAAAGTAAAAATCTCAGGTTCCAGATTAGAGTGGGCTAAAGACCAAAATGACGAGTCTGACAGCAGCAGTTACAGAGAGAGGGGCGACACTTTTTCAGTACAAAGTGAACTGGCGCAGAGTCAGTGGAGCCGGAAGTGCGCCCATGCTCACTTCCTATTTGAAACGCAATTGCTGGTGGGTTAGCTACATATACATTCATACCTCACCTTAGGAAATGAATTCGTTCCAGAAGTGGTTTCGTAACGTTATTATTATTTTTTTTTTCGTAAGTAGAGTCGCAATGGGGGATTCGGGCGAAGCCAAGTGCGAATTACGCGCGTTTCGTAGATTTCGCGTTTCGTAACTTGAATTTTCTTTCGTATTCAGAGACGAAAATTTTACATAAACGTGTTTCGTAACTTGGATTATTCATTAGTTGGGTCTTTCGTAAGGTAATCTATAGTTTCATTAGAAAGTAGTACAAATAAAGGAAAAAAACACTGAACGAGAGGGTGTTTCCAGGCTGTTGACTGGCCCTATATGTTAACAGTCCACATTAACATGACCAGTTTTAATGACGTTAGTAGTTGGTTATTTCATTTTTCAACACTTTACTGAATCTGTTTAGCTGTTGCAGCCCTAAACAACAACAATGTCTTAATCTGCATTATAACATGTTTATTTTTTCTTTTTAGTTTTTCTCATTTTATTTTTTATACAAATATTTGGACTGACCCGCCATAGAAAGGTAATTGAATCAGATCTTTGGCACATTGCAGTGTGAAATGATCAAGGCTCTAGATAAAATCACACATGGCTGCTTCTGTCTCTTGTTTTATTTTAAATGATTGACCTAATGAACCACATTCATATCATTTTTTTCTATTTGCATTGGGAACATGAGGAACATTCCTCAGTGTAGTGACATTTGTCAATGAAAACTAAGAAACAAAAGCGGTGAGCAGATTTGGAACTAAACAGAACTCAAATCATCACCTTTGGGCACCATGGGGATGTCGTTTATGCAGTAAAGTAAAACAAACTCAATGTGCAGATCCAGAGATGCATTTACCAAGATTTATTCCAGGTTTTAACAGGCAAACAACAAGTAAACATGTTCAGGCCTACACCTGCTGGAGGTAAAAACCACAGAACCTGGTGCACTGTGGTCCTGCTGCACCACCCTCTTCTATCCCCCACGTGTAGTAGACAAGATTCAATTTTCTCTAATCTAGGACCTTTAAATGTGAACCATGTCACTTTTCCACCATCTGGTTGTCTCTGTGGAGGTTTTTGCATTCCCAGGAGTGTTCCACACACAGTATTTAATTTAAAGTATTTATTTAGCATTTATTCAGTCGCAGGTGTGAGGAGGACCGCCTCTTCACAGATCTGACATGCAACTTGACCTGATAACGCAAAGTAAGGACGTCTCCATTGAAACGAGCAGGGAGCAGACCCCTTTAAATCAGCATGGTTTTTTTTCCAGAATAAAAATGGTTCAGTGCCACAGACTGTATAAAGGGACATGGCTAACACACTAGTCACAGCGTTCTGAAGAGGAAGTGAGCATGGGCGCGCTTCTGACTCCATCAACTCTGGTTCCAATTCACTTTGTATTGAGACAGTTTTATTTTAAAGAATGAAATAAAACAAAACAGATAAGCAGCCATTTTGTTTTCATCTAGAACCTCAATCCCACATTTCCCTTCTTCACATTAATTTATTCATTTAAATGGAAATGAATCAAACATTTTCCATTAAACTCTAATTAGAGCCTTGCAGCCTGAGTAAACCTGTCTCTGTCCCGTCTTAACTCCAGCTCCTTTCACTTCTTGCTCGTCAGCACGGTGCTTGTGATGCCTCTTGTGTCTGAACATTGTGGTGTTTCATGTAGAAGCAATAGTTAAAATCTCAGTCATGTGTGCAGTGGTGATTACAGTGATACATGTGTGTGTTTAACTGCTCACTGGTTTTCTACTGTTGTTTTAGATGTCAGCTAAATATTTACAGTTTATCTTGTTATTAAACTAAGCTCTATGGAGACAGGTTAGTCGTGTCATTCATTCATTCAGCCATTCACAAATAGATTTCTTGGTGCAGTAACAAATATACCCCTCCTTGAACTGCCACGTTAATGTGGTGGAGGGGTTTGAGTGCCTGAACGATCCCGGGAGTTATGTTGTCGGAGGCTTCATGTCCCTGGTCGGGTCACCCAAGGGGGGACGGGTCAGACTCCGAGCGCTTCAGAAGCCTCCATGATGAGAAACAGGATTGGCCTGGCCCCACCCTGGACCAGGCCTGGGGTGGGTGCGTCTGGTGGCTGGGTTTTCCCCCACGGGGCCCGGTCAGGCACAGCCTGAAGGAGCGACTTGGGACCGTCCTCCCGTGGACCCACCACCCGCAGGAGGATCCAGAGGCTGGTGCAGCAGATCTGTGTAGACTGTTGCCCCTGGATATGTTACGCGATTCACACATGATTCATGTCAGTGCGGTTATGTTTATTTGCAAACTGATGAATCTGCATTTACAGACCAGCGAACAGTGACTTCCCCTGCATTTGTTTGTGGATTTATGAAACCTTCAGCATCCCAAGCACAACAAATGTGTTTTTTTAAAACAGCCAATCACATCAACTGAAGTTTGAGCATACGGTTTATGGTTGACAACATTGCAATACTATGTAGTAGTAGTAGTAGTAGTAGTAGCAGTAGCAGTAGCAGCAGCAGCAGCAGCAGCAGCAGCAGCAGCAGCAGCAGCAGCAGCAGCAGCAGTAGCAGTAGCAGTAGTAGTAGTAGTAGCAGTAGCAGTAGTAGCAGTAGCAGTAGCAGTAGCAGTAGCAGTAGTAGCAGTAGCAGTAGCAGTAGCAGTAGCAGTAGCAGCAGCAGCAGCAGCAGCAGCAGCAGCAGCAGCAGTAGCAGTAGCAGTAGTAGTAGTAGTAGCAGTAGTAGCAGTAGTAGCAGTAGCAGTAGTAGCAGTAGCAGTAGCAGTAGCAGCAGCAGTAGCAGTAGTAGCAGTAGCAGCAGCAGTAGCAGTAGTAGCAGCAGTAGCAGTAGCAGCAGTAGCAGTAGCAGCAGTAGCAGCAGTAGTAGCAGTAGCAGTAGCAGCAGTAGCAGCAGTAGCAGTAGCAGTAGCAGCAGCAGTAGCAGTAGCAGTAGCAGCAGTAGCAGTAGCAGCAGTAGCAGTAGCAGTAGTAGCAGTAGCAGCAGTAGCAGTAGCAGTAGCAGTAGCAGTAGTAGCAGTAGCAGCAGTAGTAGCAGTAGCAGTAGCAGCAGTAGCAGTAGCAGCAGTAGCAGTAGCAGTAGCAGCAGCAGTAGTAGTAGTAGTAGCAGTAGTGTTATATTTATTTGTAAGTCATTAATTCTATTTGTGGATGTCGTTAAAGACACTAACCTGTCTCCATAGAGCTAGTTCATGTTGTAGATGTGATTTGTTTGGATGGTGATACATTGGTACCAGTATTGGCCAATAGCAATTCTCGATACTGATGTTATGTTTACGTTTATATGTTTATATGTATGTTATGTTGTGAAGAGTCCCTCAGTCGTCCAGGTAGAATCCATGATAAAAGGAGAAATTCAATTTGTCAACTGGACAAAGTTGGTTGAAAACGTTTCGCCGCTCATCCGAGAGGCTTCGTCAGTTCTGGTTCTAGTGCTGGTTAGGCCCTGTTTGTATCTCGCTGCAGGGAGGAGCTCACTACACTGAAATAGCTCTGAAACTATCTCCACTAATCTGTCTCTTTGTTTTTCAAATTTCTCTGGCGACTAGTTTCGCCTCCCTATTCACGCCTAACGACCCTCTCCACCCCTCTGCCCTGGCTTCTCTGCCCTAATGTTTCTTTACTTAAGATATATTTTTGGGCCTTGCTGTGGATTCTAAATGTGAAATGATGGTATCAGTAAATATCAGTTATCTGATAAAATACTGGATTTCAGTATTGGCTTAAAAACAAAAAAACATTTTGGCCCATCCATGTTTTTATTTTTTTTACTTTTAGAGAAGAAAATGCCATGACTCACCACTGACACAGTTCTAAAGTTCTAAAAATTGTGCCTCTATAGACACCTCTCCCTTCTCTTCAAACCTGAAGAGGATTTTGTGTTAAAGCTGCTTTTCTCCCCCAGTCTGTGGCCACTGTGAGAGGAAACACCACTGATGTCACGGACCCCTTTAAGACCAACGGAGAAGACATCCTGACTCTACACGAGTGTGTGGATGTCCATCAGAAGACTGTTTACTTTAATGAGGTAAAATGTCATTAAAAGGAGAAATTGAATTTGTCAACAGGACAAACTGCACAGCTGACAAATAGAATTTCTCCTGTTGTTCTCCTGGATTGTGCCTGGACACTGAGCACACATGTGCATGAATGTTTCTGCATTTTTAACAGGAAGGGAAAGCAGAAGAAAATCTCATTCATCACCAAAGTCGACCATGTGGCCTCACAACCAGCCCCACAACCAGCCCCACAACCGAACCCACAACCGAACCGCCATCCCCACACAACCACACAGGCCTGATAGGTGAACGCACACGCACATGCACACACACAGGTTTATGGGGTTTAGGGTTTAGGTAGTGACCGTTCAGATGAGACGACATGTGAAGCTCATTCAACTTGTCCAACTTGGCCGATGTTTTTGTAATTAAAAATAAATCAGTATTACAATTGTTATTAGTAAAAGCTGTGTTTGAACATGTGTACCTGAGATCAGGGGACACAGGAAAGTTGGGTCAGGTTTATGAAATTTAAAGTCTTATTCTTACAGTCCCTTTAGATAAACTTTTTTTTTCTTTTCAGGTGTAGGTGTAGTCCTGGTTTTGGCAGTGGTCATTGTGTTGATTTGGACCATGGTCAGGAGAAGACGTGTGCCTGAAGAAATGGTCTGATCGCACTTTTTTAAACTTTAATTTCTAATGAAGCCTTCTATGTAAATCTAATGTATATAATGTATATATCATCAAGGTGCAAGAGCTGTTAAGCAGAAGAATTGATGTATATATTTTTGTTTATTTTTGTTATGGCGGCACGGTAGCAGAGTGGTTAGCGCTCTTGCTTCACAGCAAGAAGGTTCCGGGTTCGATCCCCGGGTCGCCCAGACCTTTCCGTGTGTGTTCTGTGTGGAGTTTGCATGCATGGTCTGGGTTCGATCCCCGGGTCGCCCGAGCCTTTCTGTGTGGAGTTTGCATGTTCTCCCCGTGTCTGGGTGGGTTTCCTCCGGGCACTCCGGTTTCCCCCACCAACCCAAAACATGCACCATAGGTACTCCAGCTTAGGTCCTGACCAAGCCGAAGCAAGAAGATCATGGAGATGGTCCCCGGGCGCCCTAATGTGTGTGCTGCCCACTGCTCCTAATATATGTATATATAGGATGGGTTAAAATGCAGAGAAGAATTTCTCCAGTGTGAGATCAATAAAGTTCACTTCTCTTATTTGAATCCTTCAGAGTATGTGCTCAAACACTGAAGCTGATCACATGGACTTAGGGTGATAGGGTAACCACCTGCTAATGAGCCCAAGGGGGGTGTTTCTGAGGTACGATGTGGGACACCGCCCGGCGTGGTTCACCCATTTCTAGCACATACATGGTACATTAATAATGCTCTATTGCCATAAGCATGTGTACTTGTTAATGTATGCACAAAAATGTTCCATTTGTATGCAGATGACTGCCAAATGTATGTGCCTCTGAAGCAGTCAAAGACCTTCTAGAGTGTCTTAGTGAGGTGAAAGCATGGATGGCTTGTAATTTTCTCCATTTTTAATGAGAATAAAACTGAAGTTGTGTTGCTTACTCCTGGTGATTCAGCTGCTGTTATTCCTCCTGAGTTGGGCTCCTTGACCAAGGCAATAAACCCTTTTGTCACAAACCTGGTGTTAAACTTGACTCAAATTAGGGCAGGCATGGACTTCCGGTGACGCCATGCATGCAGCTGCAGCATAAAATCTAGGCTCCCGTCCGAAAGTTTAAAAATTAAGTGTTAACTTCACTTAATCTCAGCACTTCAGTAACCAAAAAGATAAATGAGCGCCTCGAGCAAACAGAGCAAAAGCTCAAATAAACGAGAAACTACGAAGTCCGACGTGGAAGGAAAAAGACCGCCGAGCCCAGCTACAGTGTTGCCAACTTAGCGACTTTGTCGCTATTTTTAGCTACTTTTTGGACCCCCCTAGCGAGAAAATTAGACAAAAGCGACTAGCGACAAATCTAGCGACTTTTTTTGGTGATCAGAGGCTCCAAGATCGCGGGAGAGGGAAAAAAATAATTGCGCCGTTTTCTCTCTTTCCCCGTTCAGAGAAAGAGACAGAGAGACAGAGAGGGGCAGTGGAAGAGAGACACACTCACCAGTCTCTCCTCTGCTCCCTCCCATCTCGTCAGATCGCCTCGGAGTCTGGTCATTCCTCTCTCTGTTTCTGTCATTCAGTTTCTCTCGTCACGTGCATATCCCTCTCATTCTTTAGAGCATTTCTTTTTTCTCCTCTTGTATTCAATCGCAATGCCACAACCAAAAGTGTATACACAAAAGTACAGACGGGAGTGGGAAAAAGCTAGTTGTACAGCACAGAAAAGTTTAAAAAAGCTACTTCTTTAGCACCAAAAAAAACAAAAAATAAAAAGCTATAGTTTGCCCACTATAGCACAAAAAAATAAAAAATAAATAAAAAGCTTTAGTTAAACTACAGCACAAAATAAAAAAGCAAGCTATAGATCTTGGACTACAGCTCCAAAAATATCTAAAAAATAAAAACCAAAAAAAAAAAAAAAAAACAAACAAGTATATGTAATAACAACACCAATAAAAGGTTAGTGTCACGGGGTAAGGAAGGTTAGGATGTGCCCCCCCCCCCCCCTCTCACGTTTGGATTGGACCGCTCGCTCGTCTAGCTACTTTTAGCTACTTCTGGGCGGGCCAATAGCTACTTCTGATGCTGGGGAGTTGGCAACACTGCCCAGCTAGCAATGTAGCCACAGCCGCAGGTACGCAGAGAGGCAGCGGCCGTTTCCCAATTCACCGACGGCACGCTTGTTAGCGTCCTTGGAACGGGATATGCGTCATATCCGGCGCGACAAGGGCCGTTCCATTCGTTTTTTTCCACCTGCACCGTCAAGACGAGCTCTGAACGGCGCCGTCGTTTCCATGGAAATCGGGGCGTGGACCAAGTGTGCAAACATGCACGCTCCGCACACTTAAAAGCCCCAGCATGCACAGCGCGGGACTACAAAGACCGACTCGCCAGCGACATCCACAAGTGAGAGTTGCGACGTCACTATAAAATATACGTACTGGTTCACCTCACCTACAACTATGCTACATGAAACTCTTCATAAACTACGCTAAACATGTGTGACGGTAGCCATAACGGCATAGATCACGGCACCTGTTTTACCGTTCACATGCTTTTCCCCTCACACTTCTATATTTCCTTTGCTGTTGTCATGCTGGATATTCTACAGTGTCGCCATGTCCAGCGTTTACTCTAAGCTGCGCACTGTTCGCACATTCTCAGCGCACAAGAAAACTTGTGCAGCGCCCTGTAAATCAGGGATGAAAGAGCTTTTTATTCAGCCGCGGGGGCATTTTTTTTATATCTGCAAAGTGCGAGCAGCGCGGGGCGGGGGTCATTTCGGATGTGGAGTTAGTGTGTGTTTGCTCAGACACATTAAAAATTAGGGGGAACTTTGGCCATGTCCCAATTCCAAGTATTACTAGTCGCAATAGAATAATATTTTTGTCTTTAGGGAACAAGGAGCAGACCACCCGGCTCATTGAGCTGAGGCGGGACCTGTTCAATTTCGCAGGCGGCCATGTGAGAAACGTAGTGCACTAAGGACAGAGCGAGTGTGCGCCGTCTCGACGACAGCCCGACGGCACACTCACAAGCGTGCCGTCGGTGAATTGGGAAACGGCCAGCGAGATGGCTGAGCTCATGGCCGAGCTGAAAAAGGCCCGAAAGGAAAACCAAGAAGGCCACAGAGAGACTAAAAACTCGCTGGACCGACTTGGATTATTAGTAGAGGAGCTAAAAACAAAAACTCAGGAGCACGAAAAAAGACTGAATGAAGTGGAAAAGAGGATTGGTGAGACAGAGGACCGGGGGATGAGACACAACCGTGCACTAAAATATCTACTCCAACGAGAGCTGGATCTCACGGCCCGCTGCGAAGACCTACAGAACAGAATGAGACGCAACAATCTGAGGATTTATCAAATCCCCGAGGGCAGCGAGGGACGCGACACTGTGAGTTTTGTACGGGACCTGATACGTGCCACGCTGAATAAACCGGACTTGGAGTTGAAAATAGAGAGAGCGCACCAAAGACCCAGAGATCCTACAGTGCCCCCAAGGTCCATCATCGTAAGATTTCTTGACTTTACTGTTAAAGAAAATGTGCTTCGACTCGCATGGAACCAGAAGAAAACAATGTTTAAGGAGAAACCCATCTATTTCGATCACGACTACTCACCCGACTTGCAGAGGAAGAGGGCGCGTGTTCGGCAGGTGATAAAGCAGCTGAAAGTAAAGGGAATCAACGCGAAATGTCCATATCCCGCTCAACTCCGCATACAACTACCGACCGGGGAGAAGACCTTCCCAACTCTAATCGAGGCAGCCACCAAACTACAGGAGTTTGGGATTACAGCGCGAACGGGGGATCGGGAGAGACTGGAGGAGCTGGAGAGACAGGATGGGTGGATGCAACCGAGAAAGACTGGCAGAAGAGAGGATTTATTTTCACCGGCAGATTTCACTACCTTCCTTAACGACACGCAATAGAGAAGTATATGTAATGACTAAATTGTGAAATAACTAAGATTGAATGTACTACAAAGATAGATGTAAGCTGAGAAAAATATAACAACAAAACATGTTGAACACTGCTAAATTTATCCTAGTTAGATAAGACTTAATTTCGGACGGATATGAGTAAACCCGAGTGTGTAACACTCAGTGAGCGGTCTGCCCCTTATAAAGGAGACTGCACTGGCATATTGCCCTATGTTTACCCCAGAGATAATTCGTCACATATCTCTGCCCAATTACAAACGGGAGCTGGCTCATTTAGGGCCAGCTGGCTATGTGGAAGTTCTAGTAGTTGAGGCATTGGTTCCGCCCTTGTTCGTTTTTCTTTATGTTTATTTTTCCTTGACAAATATTCCAGGTTTATTCGCCTGCCAGGCAACTTATTGGGTTAATACTGAGAAAATGGCCACTCCACTAAGTATAAATTACAATATGATTAAATATGGTCATACTTAATTTGGTCAGTTACAATATAAAAGGTATAAATAATCCTATCAAGCGCAAGAAGCTTTATGGTCAACTTAAAAACCTTGGTTGTTCTGTAGCATTAATCCAGGAAACCCACCTGTCAGATAGGGAACACTTAAAACTAAGACGAGAGTGGGTAGACCAGGTTTATAGTTCCTCATGTAAAAAAGGGAAGAAGAGAGGCGTAACAATACTTTTCCATAGATCAGTATATTTTCAAAATGAAGAAACTATCCAAGATGATGAAGGTAGATTTGTCATGGTAGTGGGCAAAATTGATAATGTACAAGTCACTATACTGAATCTGTATGCCCCCAATGAGGACTGCCCCCAATTCTTTGTGAAAATTGCATCTATCCTCGCTGAAAAAGGCAGAGGAATGATAATTGTGGGTGGGGACTTTTCACGCATGTATATTGAATAGAAAACAAGATAAACTACCAAGTGATGTTGGACCCAGACTTAAAAAGACTGTGGCACTACAGGGTGCACTAGAGGAACTGGGCCTGGTGGATATATGGCGCTCCCTTCACCCAAGGGAGAGGGACTACACCTTTCTGTCCCATGTACATGGCACATATTCAAGAATAGACCTCTTCCTTATATCTAAAAGAGACTCATATAGAGCTCTGGAAAGTAAAATTGAACCCATCACAATCTCAGACCATGCACCAGTCACACTACGCATTTCTTTAGGTTCAGATGAACGATTTAAATATTGGAGGCTTAACGTCTCCCTACTGACTGATCCAAATGTATGTCAAGAGCTAAAATCAGGTTTGGAAGAATATCTCAATCTGAATGACATAGATAATATAACCCCCTCCATTTTATGGCAAGGGGCTAAAGCAGTAATGCGAGGGAGGATAATAGCCATAGCATCGAGAATTAAGAAACAAAGATTACATGAGCAACAAAAGCTGGAGACGGAAATTAAGACACTACAAAAAGAGCATAAAAAAACACAGGACCAAAAAACCCTTAAATTAATACAAGAAACAAAGCAAAAATTAGATGACCTATTGACTTATAAAGCAGAGGGGTCACTTAGATTTGTAAACAGAAATTATTATGAAATGGGTAATAAAGCGAGTAGATTACTTGCTTTTCAATTAAAGAAAGCTCAGTCAAGTCGAATTGTAACCAAAATTAAACACCCGGTAACTAATAGCCTGGTAACACAACCAAAGGATGTAGCGGAAGCCTTTGCAGCCTATTATACCTCTTTATATGAAGCACAAGACCAAACTGAAGCAACAGAAAAGATAAAGCAATTCCTGGAACCGCTTAAAATGACCAAATTATCAGAAGCTGAAGTAGTTGATTTAGAAAGTCCCATCACAGAGAAAGAAGTTAGAGAAACTATTCTTAAACTGAAAAATAACAAATCACCTGGAGTGGATGGGTTCCCTGTGGAATACTACAAGTCATTTATTGATGAACTCTCACCAGTGCTCACAAGACTATATAACTATGTTCTTGACGACAGAGACCCGCCTACCTCCTGGTCAGAAGCCTTAATAACAGTGATAAAGAAAGAGGGTAAAGACCCCACATTATGTACAGGATACAGACCGATAAGTCTTTTATGTGTTGATTTGAAGATTTTGACCAGTATCCTGGCTAAAAGAATACAAAAATATATTAGACGGTTGGTGGGGCCAGATCAAACTGGTTTTATCAATGGTCGTTTTGGTTCAAATAACATAAGGAGGACTCTAAATCTACAATCACTTGCTATCTCAAAAAAAGAAACATCAATGCTTCTCAGCTTAGATGCTGAGAAGGCATTTGATCGAGTAGACTGGTTATATCTGAAACACGTACTGCTAAACATGGGATTCGGGGCCAAATTTGTCGATTGGGTTATGTTGTTTTATCAAAATCCTAAATCAAGGGTGAGAGTCAATGGATGCTGTTCAAAATTTTTCAATTTGGGCAGAGGAGCGAGACAGGGCGATGGATTAAGCCCTGTCCTGTTTGCCTTGAGTATAGAACCGTTTGCGGAGGCAGTAAGGCAGAGCCCCCATATTCATGGTATAAGAGATGAGAATGGAACTCAACACAAAATTGCTTTATTTGCGGATGATGTGCTGTTGTATCTGGAAGATCCATTAGTGTCCATCCCTGCACTGCTGAAATGCCTGGATAAATATGGCTCCATCTCTGGATTCAAAATTAATGAGAGTAAATCTGAAGCCATGATGTTATCGGGAACATGGCCAACACAACTAGCATCATTTAAGCATAACAACCAGGGTCTTGGGTATTTGGGGATTGTCCTTCCACCCAACCCAACTCAGTTGTTTAAATCAAATTATAATAAACTAATTACCCAAATTAAAATAGATTTACTAAGATGGGGGGGTTCTGCCGCTGTCTCTGTTTGGTAGAATTGAGACGATCAAAATGAACATTCTGCCAAGACTTCTATATCTATTTCAGTCTTTACCTGTATGGATCCCTTTGAACACATTCACTCAGCTAGACAAAATGCTCTCTAAATTTATATGGCAAAATAAAAGGCCAAGAGTCAGACTAAAATTGTTGTGCTCGGAGAAGGACAGGGGCGGGGTCTCTCTCCCAAACCTCAAATACTACTACTGGGCTGCCCAGTTGACTGCTATAACACACTGGATTTATAATGACCGGGAGGTGGGCTGGGTCCATATAGAACAAAACTCTACCTCAGGAGTTGGCTTGTCTGTGTTGCCATTTCTAAGTGAAACACTCTGGAAAAAACTAAAGATAAAAAATGTGTGGACTAGGCACACCTTGCGCATATGGAACTGTGTGAGAAAGAAACTTGGTGGTACAACTTCTCTAACAAGAGTCATGCCCATAGCTGGGAACATAGATTTCCAACCATCTATGTGGGACAGTGGGTTCAAAAGATGGATGAGTAGCGGGCTAAAGACTGTTAATCAGCTCTTTGAGGGCAATCACTTAAAATCTTTCACTCAAATACAGAACCAGTTTTCCTTGCCCTCAACAGACCACTTTCGTTATTTACAAATAAGGCACTATATTCAGAATCATGCTGAATGGGAAAAAATTAAAGTAGAACCTACAGGCATTGAGCAATATTTCATAACAATACAAGAGAAACACCTGCCGACCAAGAAACACGTGTCACTAATATACAAGATGTTGATGGGAGATATGGGAGAGGACACATTCGATATCAGAGATAAATGGGAATTGGAGTTAAATGTAATTGTTGAGGATAAGACATGGAGGGATATGTGTGTGGCCAGTCACAAAGGTATCAACAGCAATTTGTGGAAGGAATTTGACTGGAAGACAAAAATTAGGTATTTTAGAACCCCTTTAATAATTTCAAGCTTCTATAAAAACATACCCCCATTATGTTGGAGAAACTGTGGCATGGTGGCAGACCACTCACATATCTTCTGGGATTGCCCAGCCCTCTGTAACTACTGGCAGGGCATTAAAATAGAAATAGAGAAGATACTATCTGGTAAACTTCCTATGGATCCGTTGATGTTTGTATTGGGAGCATTACCAGAAAACGCATGTGTAAAAGACCAACAATATGTTCTCCGTATTCTTTTGATGATTGCACGAAAAATGATAACGGTCAATTGGAGGAAACAGTTTCCTCCGACAAAGACAGAATGGATACAAAGACTAAAACAAGTTTATATCATGGAACAGTTAACAGCCAAACTTCAGATGAAGATGGACTTGTTCGTGGAAAGATGGACTCCGGTGACTAAGTACTTGAGCAATGGCTAAATGCAATGACCTGTTGTCAAGGATTGTTCTATTGTTCTATATGTTTGTTTTTGATGTGAATTTTTCAATAAACTAAAGTTCAAAAAAAAAAAAAAATTAGGGCAGGCATAAAGGCATAAAGTTGAGACGACTTGCCAAAGTAAAATCACTTTTATCTCGTCATAATTTTTAAATTTTAATCCATGCTTTTATCTCCACACGGTTAGATTATTGCGACGCCTTATACTCAGGTCTCATCAAAACCTGACTTTCCCGTCTTCAGCTAGTCCAGAACGCTGCTGCTCGTCTTTTAACTGGTTCTCGCAAATTCGAGCACATAACTCCCATTCTTCAATCTCTCCATTGGCGACCTGTTCAGTTTGGCATTGATTTTAAGATTCTTTTATTTGTTTTAAATAGTCTCCATGTCCTGGCCCCACAGTATGTGTCTGACCTGCTGGTGCTCTCTCAGGTCTGCAGCTCAGGTTCTCCTTGTGGTCCCGAAGACAAAAATAATAATAATGCATTCTATTTAAAAGCGCCTTTCAGAACACCCAAGGACACTGTACAAGGTTAAAATGAATAAAAAGCACAAACAAACAATACAATAAAACATATAAAACAAGATAAAAACAAAATCAGAGGAGTGATTGGCTATGAGAGGTAGGACAGTCTGAACAGGTTTTGAGTCTGGATTTAAAGAGTGGGAGAGAGTCTATATTCCGGAGGTCAGGGGGGAGAGAGGAAACTTCGGGGTGATCGGGCTTTTTCAGTGGCTGCTCCAAGACTCTGGAATGCACTTCCACTGAATGTTAGACAGGCCGACTCACTCCCTGTTTTTAAATCTCTTCTTAAAACTCATTTTTTTTTAGCTTGGGTTTTAACTTGGTGTGAAGAGGTGGCATTTATCATGCTCTGTTTTTGATGTTACTGTGCCTCATGTTTTTGTGTTTTAACCTGTGTACAGCACTTTGGTCGACTATTTATAAAACACTTTAAATACAACAAAGTTGGATTGGAAAAATAGCCACCCAATGTGTGTTTTTTTTTTATTTATTTATTTTTGTAAATAAAGATTCATAATATTTTGAACATTCAATGAATTGACAGAAGCACTTCCACTTATGATTTGGTTCAGCTGTTTAATTCTATCTATTTTCAGGCTCAGGCACAACAAAAACAAAACCTATTGTTTGCGGGACATATTTAGGACTTTTCACCAGCATCTGAAACAAATAAGGAAGAAAGACAGAATTAAAGCAACATTGATTTTTGTGATGAGCTTCTCCAGTTGGCGGCACGGTGGCTGAGCGGCACTCACGCTTCACAGCAAGAAGGTTCTGGGTTCGATCCCCGTGTGGCACGTTGGTATGGCCGTAAGATTTGGGTCGCCCGGGCCTTTCTGTGTGGAGTTTGCATGTTCTCCCCGTGTCTGGGTGGGTTTCCCCCATCAACCTAAAACATGCTCCAGATCAATAAAGTCACTTCTCTCTTTACACAGGAGTGCGAACCCGTATGTGTATAAAAGCACCACTAGATGGCAGTGTTACAGCAACAATAGAACACCAGAGTCTAGCGGTATAGTTTTTTCATCAATATACTGCAACAACAATGTAAAAAGGTGCCAAAGATACAATCCAATGCAAAATAATGACATATCTTGACCTAAAAGTCAACCAATGTTCGAAATTAATCTAGTGCACAGCAGAGTTGAGAGATGCTGAACTGTCGAGTAATGTTCGTTTGGCTGCCTGTTGTGCTTGTGGAGTTTTTTTTTTTTTTTTTTTTTTGAGAAGCATTGATTATGCGGGAAATGGTCTCAATTTGCGGGACGCATAACAAACGCTGTACAGTCAGTGATCACCCTACTTGGGGATGTTTTCTCTCGTCTCTGTGGCACATGCTGAACTCTGTATGCCTGCGTTGGTTTATTAGGACATTTTCTTACTGTGTGTACGTTACATTGTGCATACATTATCATGGCACAGTGATACCCAAAAGCAAAGTGTTGATCAAAGTGCTTTACACAAATTCACTGCCTCTACAGAGCATTAAAATAGGAGTCAAAACGGCAAGAAAACAGCATTAGTGAAAAAACGATGCATGTCAGTTACCCATAAAAACTCACTTAAAAGCCAAAGAAATTACGATAATTTTGAAGACCCTTCAGGACATGAGTCCTCATGAGACCAAACCCCATGAACTGTCATCTCACGATTCAGTGCTTTTCTGTTATTCCTCCTATATCCTGGAGATCACCTTTTTAATGGAATAAGAATTGTAGTAAAACTGTGGTCTGTAATTGAGAAATTGTGTTTGGCGTATTGCACTTTCCCTAAATGTGAAATGGTTAAATGTCTTCTTTATTCCAACACATTTTGAATGAGTCACAGAAAGTGTCTTTAGATTTGACACCTTCAGCACAGATTGTAACTGAACCTGTAATTGGTGGTAAATAATGAAAAGGCCCTGGGCCTCATTCATGACGCGTTCTTACAAACACATTTGTATTTAAGGTCTTCTTTTGAATGTTTGGGGCGTTCACATTTTCGTAACTAAAAATGTTCTTCTGGAAGAACAAATCCTACGAACAGTGAGGAGCACTCATAAGAACAAACATTTTACTGTTTTAGAATATTATTCTGATAATGCAACAAAAAAAATCGAATTCCTCTTATATATTTTCTTCATTTATTTCATTATTTTATTTCATTTATTAGTTCAAAACTCCACGCACAGCTTCCAGGTGCTGGTAACAACAAGAACATTGAATAATTCCAGAAAATAAGAAATGGACTTCTTTTCTGGAATAAACATATGACTATGTGACAGAATCATTTGAGGTGTTTTCCAGAGCATGTGGTCTATTAGGTCTAACAGACTTTATACAGGCTGAGCCTCAGTGCTCTGGGCCTGGTCACCGCGCTGGTGAGTCCAGCTCAAGTACGACTGAACTAAAGGTAAAAGGAGCTGTTAACTTGAAAACTACCACTAGATCACAAGATGGAACAGAGCATTCTCAGCTTTGGAGATGCAGACAGACTAATAATAAAGAATAACTCAACAAAACAAAAAAATAAAAAAAATCCCCTCAAAAAGTCTTCAGACTATAGCTTTAATTTTATTAATGAGAAGTGAATGAACAAACAAAACACAACTCCAGATCTGTTTTTGAGGAGGGAACAACTTTCTAACATGGTACTTACGAGAGTCAGTTCAGTGTAATAATGGACATTTAATCTCCTTTTTTACAGATAAATACCAAAAATTACCAACTCTTCAGAGAGGGCTTTCTGCACATGTTGTTCTTCTTTCTCCTTACCCTCTGTGCTTGTGGGAACCACTTGGGCCCTGTGTTGTAATGTCCGAATAACTCCCAGTTTGTGCTGCAGTGGGTGGTGTATTGGTCTGTGTGTGTGGGCTTCCTGAAGACTTCTACTTGGAGTCCCCGGTCTCCTCCTATCGTTACTGCACAATCTAAGAACGCCAATGTGTTATCCTTGGCATCTTCACGGGTGAATTTGATGTTCGGATCTACAGAGTTGATATGTGCAGTAAGAGTACTGTTAAGTGAAAATATTAAAGCTCAAGTCAATAGTGCTAGAAACAGTGCTAGTATTCAAGTTGCTCAAGTTAATTAAAGGAAAAGTAACGTTTTTTACAATCTGAGCCTTATTTCGGTAATAAAACAAGTTGTTTTACTCACCCATAGCACTTTGGTGTCATATGGAGCATTTCCAGAGATGTTTTAGATTTGCGATCTCCACAATGTGAGTTCTCGGGGCACATGTTTGCGGTCTCCAAATAACACAAACTTTAGCACTTTTCAAATCATAGAAGCTCGATGTCTTAGTCTACGATTCCGTGTGGTCAAAAGTGGCCTGTAATCCAAGATTTAGCCATAGTTTCGAGTAGATGAGGACGCCAGTGCGCATGTGCGGAGTGTGCTCTCAGCTCCCGGGACCCAAACATGAAACGCAAAGCTGTAAACTATGGATAAATCTCGGATTACAGGCCACTTTTGCTTCAAACGAAATTGTAGACTAAGACATCGAGCTTCTATGATTTGAAAAGTGCTTAAAGGGATATGCCACCCCCAGGTCAAACTTGGGCATCTCCCCACAGTCCAGAGACTAAAATAAGTGGTGGAAAGCGTTTTCCTGCTCACCCAGCCATTGTCTGAGTCTGTCAGCACTGACCGCCGCGGTATCTGCAGCTACTTTTTCAGTGCGGAAAAACATAGCCGAGGCACGCACCACGCTGACAGGGGAATCCCTGTTACGCACCAGGAAGGGAGTTTCCCTGTTGCGCAGCGTGGTGTGTGCTTCGGCTGTGTTTTTCCGCACTGAAAAATAGTTCCCACCCAAAATGACCAAGTCAAGTTCTCTGTGTTGATTTGCACATTTATTTGCACTCGATATGAATGCGCACTACACACAAAGTAATTGGGAAACGCATCGAGCAAATTAATTCCTTTTGGCCGAAATCTTTCTCTGGCGCCGTTAGACTCCAGTCTAACGCGGAGGAGCTGCAGATACCGCGGCGGTCAGTGCTGACAGACTCGGACAATGGCTGGGTGAGCAGGAAAACGCTTTCCACCACTTATTTTAGTCTCTGGACTGTGGGGAGATGCCCAAGTTTGACCTGGGGGTGGCATATCCCTTTAAGTTTGTGTTATTTGGAGCCCGCACGGGGCATATTACATGCTCGGGGAATATATTATATGCCCCGAGCTACGGCTAGAAGTCGCGCTAGGCTAACGCTAATCTAAAACATCTCCGGAAGTGCTCCATATGACACCAAAGTGCTATGGGTGAGTAAAACAACTTGTTTTATTACCGAAATAAGGCTCAAATAGTAAAAAAACGTTACTTTTCCTTTAAGTTCATTTAAATCCCACCACCTCTGGTGCAGCGCGTACAGTACGGCCCTGGTTTAGTCACTGGTTCAGTTCCTGGGTTTAGTCCCCCAGTCAGTCGTGATTTAGGCCATGGTTTAGTCCAGGGGTGGGCAAACTTTTTGACTCGTGGGCCACAAAGGGTTCTAAAATTTGTCAGAAGGGCAGGACCAGGAGCAGGTGGATTTAGTGTTTTGGTAAAAAGACTAAAAATAACATGGGATATGTAGAAAACATGTGCTTTATTTCAATTAAAAATTAACCAAAGCATTACAACAAAATGTCCATCTTTCAAGTTCCACAGTATTTAGCTATTTATTAAAATTACTTAAAACACAGAAAATTTAATTAATAAAATACAACTTTTTTCAATCAATCAATTTTATTTGTATAGCGCATTTAAAACAGCCAAAGCAAAGTGCTGAACAACATTAAAGGTGACATAAAAATCAGGTAGAGTTAAAATAACAACAACAATGGTGATAATAATAATAATAATAATAATAATAATAATAATAATAATAATAATAATAATAATAATAATAATAATAATAATAAAATAATAAAAAAAAAATAATAATAATAACAATAATAAAACAATAACAACATCAACAGCAAGAAGGTGCCAAGGTGAAATGAGAAAAGGTGCGTCTTGAGCAGGGATTTAAAGTGCTCCAGTGATTGTGCAGTTCTAATGTGCAAAGGTAAAGTGTTCCACAGTCGTGGAGCGGCCACAGAGAAGGCCCTATCCCCTGTGGTCTTCAGTCTGGTCCTAGGGACAACCAGGAGGTGCTGGTCAGCAGAACGCAGACCTCTGGATGGGATCTGGGGCTGAAGGAGTTCAAATAAATACACCGGTGCTATGCCATTAAGACTCTTAAAAACAATCATTAAAATTTTAAAATGGATTCTAAAATGAACAGGAAGCCAGTGCAGGGATTTGAGAATAGGAGTGATGTTAAAAGTCGAGCAGCTGCATTCTGGACCCCCTGTAGGCGCCTAAGCTGGGCCTGGTCAATGCCAGCGTACAACGAATTACAATAATCGAGTCGTGATGTCACAAATGCATGAATGGCCTTTTCAAAGTGCAGATGTGGAATGTACGATTTAATTTGGCTTAAAACCCTTAGCTGATAAAAGTGCTTTTAGAATGCTAATAGCAATACTATTATTATTATTATTATTATTCTTAGCCAATATCCATTTCATCAAGGCATTAAGTGTAAAATAAGCACAAGCACATTTAAAAGTGCAGTTTAAGGCGCTGATGGCAGGTGCTCACTAACACAGTCTCTCCACTTAGGGCTTTGATGGTGAAGACGTCCAAATATCAAATATAGAGTCTTTAAGCTGCTGTCAGTTCACATTTCTTCGGAGGAGGACCCAGCGTTCGGATCCAGAGTAAATCCTGTTTTTCCGGTGGAGGGTTTGAGTCCATTCCTGGAGTTTTGGTTCTGGTCCATAAGGTTTTCATCAGGCATCTCTGTGGACGACAAAATAAAGCGCGTTCATACAAACGGAAACAGCAGCTCATGTGTCATTAGAAGTCCTGTATTACACTAAACTTATGAACTTTAAGTCACATTATAATGTTACCTCCTCAAAAACATCTGGAGTTGTGTTTTGTTTGTTTCTTGTGTGTCGTCTACATTTCCAAAGCTCAAAATGCTCTGATCCACCTTGTGATGTCATGTAGAGGTAGTCATGCTAAGGGCTGAAATTTGCATTTGTATTTATTTACTAAATTTACTACAATGCATACTGAAAGACATGATAATGTAAGAGACAAACATGGACTTGTAAATGTGCAGGACTGTAGCCAAAGCTCAGTTCCATCCTTAGTCCCCTGCTGGACCAAAGCCAGCCACAGAACCCACACAAAAGCCTCCAACAGCCACTCCCACAGGCGTCATGAGGAGAGGATTCCTGTGAAGGTGTACGGAGTTTAAAGGTCCCATGGCATGAAATTTTCACTTTCTGAGGTTTTTGAACGTTAATGTGAGCTTCCCTACCCTGTTTAGGGCCCCCCAATGGCTAAAAGTTGCGAAATGTCTAAACTGAGCATTTGCGATCCTTTTCTGCGTTTGAAAAAAACACAGCTCAAATGGGCAATTCTGGACAAGGCACCTTATTGACGTCAGATCGAAAAAAGAAATGCAAATGCAGTTCCACCATCATCTGGATCTCCACCCCCTGTCTCTGGAAATCACGCCCAGAGAGTTTGGACCGCGAAGGAGCTACGCAATGCAAAATGCGTTTTTTTATTTTCCTGGAGGCACATGCGAGTGTTTCTAGGCTCAGAAGTCCTTTACCCGACCCTCTGGACCTCTGAAACAGCAGTGGTTTAATTTTATTTTCTGAGAAAATGTGTTTTTTTTCATTGAAACGCTCTCCTTTCGCTCTCCTTTCCTCCTCCGCGCTTACACACGCGGAAGTGGGGCCAGGCACAGCGCAGCGCCAACACAAGGAACCAGCGGCGCATTGGGGGCCCCCCCTCCCTCCTCTAAGCCTATCTGTGTCCTTCTCATTTGCATTCAAGCAAGAAGGCGCAGAATGAGGTGTTCAGAGAGTTATTTTTTTTACTCTGACTCTGTACATGTGTTTTTCTCATGCACTAAGTGTTCATTTTGAAGAAGGATTCATTTACAGTATTAGGGAACCATTAAGGAGCCATATAAAAGCATCAAGAAGTACCATGTCATGGGACCTTTAAGACTTGAGTGTTTTCAGTTTGAGAGTAAAAACTCTGCAGGGTTTGTGTGTTAAACATGTGAATGAAACGAAACAGATGAAACTCGTGCAAAACGCGCTCTGTGTTTCTAAATCAGGGATTTACACAAGGAGCAAGACTTACATAGCGGAGCAGAAAAATGCTGAAAGCAAAGAGCAGCAGTCCCGCAACTCCCCAGTGGATGGGGAAGTCTCCTGGCAGAGTCCACGGCTCCAGCAGGACCTGTGGAGTGTACAGTGTGTAGTGCTCTGCTTCTGCTGTGGGGGCTGGTGTGACGGTGGGACAGCCTGAGCAAACACACAAACACATGTGAAACAGGGAATGGAGCTCAGAGGTGACCACCTGCTCTGGGTCTGGAAGTCAAATTTCATTCATTTTTCCCATAGACAAAAAAAATCAAATATTAAGGATCCATTATGCATAATGCAGCTGTTTTAAGTCCAGAATCTACAGCTCCTGCACCAATCCTGAATCAGTGCTAGTGCAGCCTCTGCAGCTCAAGGAGAGAATTGTGGAGGTTTCACATGAGACATGGCCTGTCCATAACCTGAGCATGAGACAAATGCAGGACGTGTCTGTATCTGCAGGTAAAGGCTCTGGGGACACAGGTTCACTTGTGACTGTTGGACCTTTTTTAAAGGTCCCATGACATGAAATTTTCACTTTCTGAGGTTTTTGAACGTTAATGTGAGCTCCCCTACCCTGTTTAGGCCCCCCCCCCCATGGCTAAAAGTTGCGAAATGTCTAAACTGAGCATTTGCGGTCCTTTTCTGCGTTACACAAAACCAGTGTTGAAACGGGCGAGTTCGGACAAGGCACCTTTTTGACGTCAGATCGGCAAATGCAGCTCCAGCCCCTCCCTCTGTCTCCGCTCAGCGTCCCTGTATATCCCGCCCAGAGAGTTTGGACTGTGAATGCGCTACAGTGCGAAATGCGTTTTTTTATTTGCCTGGAGGCACGTCCAAGTGTTTCTAGGCTCGGAAGGCGCAGAATGAGGTCCTTTATCTGAGCCTCTGGACCTTTGAACAGCAGTGGTTTAATTTTATTTTATGTGGAAATGTGTTTATTTTTCAATGGAACGCTTCAAATCTCTCCCCCCGTGCAAAAACAAGGAAATGGATCAGAGAGCGCACAGAGAGACAGCGGAGCGTTTAGCCACGCCCCCACCTTCTACAATTGGCCAGCTTTTTCCTCCTCATTTGCATTCAAGCAACAACGCCCATTATAGAGTGTTCTGAGTGAGAAAAATGACTCTTTCTCATCTTATCTTTGTTTCTCATGCACCGAGTGTTGATTTTGAAGAAGGATTCATTTAGCCTGGGAATTCCCAGGCCGCTTCCGTTCGTTTCGAACTGGAAGGCGGCCTGGCAGTTCGTCCAAGCGAGAGTCCCAGATTTAGGGCCCCAATCAGAGAGCGGGGGAGGGGTGGCAAGACGGTGACGCGTACTACATGACAAACGGAAGCTTGTAGTTTGAACTGACAACTGACATGATTGGCTATGGACTTACGTATACGCTCAATGATAGACATTCATAACGCCCAATAAACGGCCGTTGGCAATCGCTAACCACACCTCCGCTACGGGATTTTTCGAAGCGAGTTTCCAGACCCATATCTCACTTGTGATATGGTCAGGTGTTAACCAGACTAGGATTCATTTACAGTATTAGGGAACCATTAAGGAGCCATATAAAAGCATCAAGAAGTACCATGTCATGGGATCTTTAAAACGGAGAGCGCAGGATACACAAAGCTCTGTATGTTTCTAATTTAGAGAGTGAAAAACAACATGAGGAGAGGCGGATGTTTGTCATGTGATCATGTGACCATGATGTGAGTGAAACCTGTGACCGTCTCAGCTCTCTCAGTTTTGGGACTTTCCACAGTTGTTGGTTAGTCCAGTCATACAGCAGCTAAATGTGGAGAGACAAGTGGAGGCTCCCAGTGTAGTCCAGTGACACTGTCACACTTCTTCAGCATCGTCTTCAAGGTTTGAACCTCTTGACCGTCCGATTGAGGGTTGTACATTAGGGTTATAACTTTTTTTTCCAAAATCAAAGTCCTGCATCATGATTGGTTTCTTCAATTATACCAAAAAGTTCATCCAAACTCCATTTTCAACACTCTTTTAAAAAAGTCCCCCGAAACAAAAAAAGTATTAAATACACATTAGAGCCAGTGATATGAAATGTGAAACTGTGCTAAGTGATCACAAGGGTCATTACAGGTCAATTTGACTGAAAATGGATCAATGATAAGTTGTTCTGCCATCATAATACAGTCATACCTCACCTTACGAAAGACCCAACTAACGAATAATCCAAGTTACGAAACGCCTTGACGTAAAATCCTCTCTGAATACAAAAGAAAATTCAAGTTATAAAACGCGAAATCTCAAAAATTCAAATAATGCGCGCTCGACTTTGCAGCCGCCCGAATCCCCCGAAACGTAAACACACTTGTAAATACACTCTCCAACACCCCGCTGGCCTCCCATTGGATAGGAACGAATCAGGCCTTTTACATTGAGACTCTACTTACGAAAAAAATCACGTTACGAAACCACTTCTGGAACAAATTAATTTCGTAAGGTGTGGTATGAGTGTGTACTGGAGTTTCAGTTTCTATTTTTGCTTTCACTTTATAAGCCATGGAACTTTGGGGAAATCTGTCTGGTTTAGTAGTGATATACTGTAGCCTACAGCTTTCCCACAATCCTGGAGTTTCACTTTCACTTTCACTGTATAAACCATGGAGACTGTAGGTCAGGGGTGTCCAAACTTTTTTCATCAAGGGCCACATATCTAAACACAGACAAAGCAGAGGGCCGATCGAGGGCCACAGACTGGTGCTCAGGACAGTCAGTAATTTAAATATCTGCATGTTTAACACGTTAGAATGAGCTTCAGTCCTTTATTCATGCAAAGATCCTCAAAATGACAATAAATATTAAATATTGTCTTATCAAGGTAGATTTCCAAAAAACTTGCAGTCAAAAGTTCTGCTAAAGGTCATTTGGGCCAATTCACCTGGAAGCCTGAGGGCCAAGAAATATTTGTCTGAGGGCCGCATTTGGCCCACGGGCCAGAGTTTGGACATGCCTGCTGTAGAGGTTGTTGGTAGGCTTTACGAAAACTTCATTTTGAGTCCGGGGGGACTTGTTTCAAAAATATGACCAAATGAAGGTCCTTTCCTCACTCTCAAAAGTTCATCTAAATATGATACAGAGTCTGGAGGTAAATATGATACAGAGTCTGGAGGTAAATATGATACAGAGTCTGGAGGTAAATATGATACAGAGTCTGGAGGTAAATATGATACAGAGTCTGGAGGTAAATAGTCTGATTGGCTCTTTGATTTCGTGCTTGCATTTCCAAATATGGGCCCTGGTTACAGATTAGCTGCTAGAACTGTATTACTGTTATTTGTCTGGAGCTGGACACTACAGGTGCCCATTATACAGTCCACGAGTACTGACCTGTGACACTGAGGCGGACCCGCCCCTGCCTGTTCTGCTCGCCCACAGGTGCGGCCAGGTAACACTGGTACACTGCCTGGTCAGAGCAGGTCACTGTGGGCAGCTGCAGGTTCAGAGTCCCGTCCTCCAGAGAGATCCGTGTGTCTGCGCCCACGTACCACCTCATCTGACCAGCAGGGAGCGCTCTGGACACCAGCCCGCTCAGACCAGGGACTCCAGTCTCCTGCAGAGCACAAACTTTATCAGGAAAGGGTCAAAACTGGCAGAGTGGTTAGTCCTCTGAGAAGGTCACAGGATTAATTCCCAAACTGTGTACACAGTGTACACACACTAAAAAGGATCCTGAACTGATAATGGATCTTGAATTAGTCCTGGCTTTAAACGAGGAGGAGGTCCCATCGTTTAAATTATGATTTTTCTTTTTTAATCATTTGGGTTTGGCTGGACTGGTCATGATTAGGGACACTGAGGCAGCTCCTGCCCTCAGACGGCAGGTTTTGGACTCTCAAATGCAGAGCCTGTTTCAACCAGAGCTTTGTCGCATCAGCCAATCTTCTCAAACAATGTGACGTCACATCACACTGCAAAGCATTATGGGATACACCCTTAGACAAACAAACACTAAAGCAAAGCCAGTCTGGCATCCTCCCTCAAAAAACCTCCTTGTTTCTACTTCTAACATTTGTAATAATTAAAGGAGCTGCATGTATCCTGCGCTGTTAAACTTATAAAGAGGGAACTACAGCTGCAGAGGCTGCACTAGCACTGACTGGTGCAGGTGCTGGAGTTAAGGCAGAGACCATTCAGATCAGAGAGGCATTTTTCAGGACTGAAACTGGCAACCCAAATGAATTCTGCCTTTTGATTGGATAATCAATCATCTTGAACCAAAACACCAAATAAACGTCATGTCCAAAGTTCCAAAGTGAGAATCAATCAGCTTCACAGTTGTGATCAGCAGTTATGTTTGATTTGAACATGTTCACCTCATACCTGGACACAGAGCTGGGTCAAGTTTATGTACAGTTCCTTTAACTTTTGTTTCCTGCACATTTTCTGTTTCAATAGAGTTAAAAGTGCCAGTGTTTTGTCTGAGGCTGTGACGTGAATTGTAAAGCGAGTTTATTGTGTGTAAAGTCAACATGACATCTGTGGAAACAAACCTCCATCAATGGAGACATCGATCTATAATCTATAATCATCATTACTTTTAACAGTTCTAGTGAAGAAGAATGTCCACTGCACAATTTTTGGAAAGATTTCTGATCAAGGGAAAAATCTTGAGTCACATCTAAAAATGGCGGTTCTTTGTTTTCAGAGACATGAAACAAAACACAAGTGCAGTAATGTTTGTGACGAGGCAACGATGTTCTAACATGAAGCTCACAAGAATCAAGGATGAGCAGTATAAAACATCATCACAAAATAACATATTCATCTGATGATCTTAGATGGAAAGTAACTCATCAAATAAAAATACTAGTTATGTTCCTGTAAGTGCATAGATTTGGAGGCTAACTGGACTCTGTGTACTTGTTTGCATTATTCCCTTTTTTACATATGGCTCATTTGGTACTGGGGTTAACACCACCATCATAGATTCACTTCAGGCCTCTTGATGGAACACTTTTTTATTTATCATGTGTTTTTTCTGAATCCTGTTTTAACTGAAACGCATCGGTGCTCAGGTCTCTCAAGTTATGATTCAATAAAGTATTTAAAGTTTAAAAGACATAAAACTGACTCCTGTGAGCTTTAACACATATTCCAATGCTGTTACCTCTACAAAAACTTCCCTGGACTTGTGTTTTGGGAGTAATTCTTTATTATTAGTCTGTCTCCAAATGCTCTGTTCCACCTTGTGATGTCATGAAGTGGTATATGGGTCCTAAGTTGTACATATGATGTAAAAGTTGCTCTTCACAGTTAAAGCAGAATGAGCTCGTCACTCTCGTGAGTTTGTGATCAAACCAAAGAGACTGTGTTTGTGCCCAAAGGATCACCACGCCTCTGCTTTATAACCACACCCCCTTCAGTGACACATGTTTTTATTCAAAGATCAGCCTCTCCTCCTATTGGTCGAAGTCACATGCAGCGTGTGTGTGCAGAACGTGACAGCAGCTCAAACATTCAGAGACTGATTCCATCCACAGGGACTTACGTTCAAACAGCAAAAAACTATAAATATGCAACTGAAAGTGATTTATACTTTATACTTGATACTTTGCAGCTGATGTCACCAACATGACCTGGGGGTGTTAAGCTAACTGGAAGCACTACTCTGTTAGAAGCTTTATTTTAACACAGTCTGACCACAAACAACTGACTTGGCTGATTTGTGCTGTTAAAAAAGTCTGTCACACATGAAATGACAGTCGCAGTCTGCATCTCCAAACAATGCTTTGTTCCACTTTGCAATGTCATGCAGTGGCAGTTTAAGTTACCAGCTCCTGTTACCTTTAGTTCAGTAGAGACTGGCAATTTAAGAAGTGACTTTATTGATCTCACACAGGAGAAATTCTTCTCTGCATTTAACCCATCCTGTTATTAGGAGCAGTGGGCAGCACATTACTGCGCCCGGGACCATCGGTCAGGACCTCAGCTGGAGGATTTTACCTAAATGATTCTAGTGATGGTGTGTGGAGTGTAAAAATATTGTAGAGCACTTCCTGTATTCCCACATCACAAGGTGGAAGAGTGTTTTGTGTTTGAGAGAAGAACTCAGCATAAATATACGGGGTTTGTGAACAGAAATAGTGTAATATGGGCCCTTTAAAGCCACACTGTGTAACTTTGTGACGTGCCACCTCAAGAAGTCAAATACTGTACTTTTAAAACAGTTCTGCCGACTCATACTTGACTCAGAGTGGGTGTTGGTGCTGACATCAGCTGTTGTGTTTGTTTTTCTAACAGATGGCAGTGCACATAGAACAATGTACACAAGATACACTCACTATTGTTCTGATCTATGTTCTAATGTTGTTTTCTCATCAAAAACATACCAGTATTGTATAGAAATTAAATGAGACTACACGTTTTGTTGAATATCAAACCAAAGGGAGTCAGCACATTTCTTCCTAATGATATGTGTGTGTGAAATGTGGTGTGTACCTTGTACCAGCGGAGTGCGTGGTACTGGAGCCCAGGCTTCATCTGCGCAGGGCACTTTAAAGTCACGTTCACGTCAGGCAAACATGTTTTCACCAAAATGTCCTCGAAGGCTGCAGATGTAGTCCACAAACGCCCCGTGACTGAAAAACAACACGTCCAAAAGTATTAAAATACATTTCAACGTTAAAAAAAAAAAAAAAAGCAGGAAAATGCATGAAATATATTTGCAGGTTTGTCAGCATACGGGGTCGTCATGTCAGCCAATGGGAATTCAGGAAACTTACGTAAAACAATAACAAACATCATCCTGTCCGACTTGAGCCCCTGAAAAAGTGCGCAGCTGTGTTTGTTTATTTTTTTCTCCATGGCTCAGGCTCCTCCTCCTCCTACCATGGCAACCAGGACAGAAGCTCCTCCTGTGACTGAGGCAGGAGGAGGGCCAGACCCACATGCACACTTACACAGTACTTTAGTGCAGCAACTAAGCCCATCGAGTCTCCACAATTCCGATTTTTTTCTAAAACTTCCCAAATACTGAAGTTGGCGAAGTTTTAGTAGTTTTATTTTTAGTATTTTTCTTCTTGTTGACAGCCAGTGGGATGACCTTAGGAGCCCTCCTCTCAGGCATCTACTCGACACAGAACATGCCTCGTGTTCCGTTCTCGGCTCTGGTGCTGTCAGGTATTGTATGTTCACATCCCTTTGGTTTCGCACACTTCCAGAACGTAAACATGGGAATGTTGCACTAGAGTCTGTGTTACACTGCGACATGTTATGCTGTTGCACACGCTAGCAAAGGTGTTAGTCACACACAAACCTGATGTTCACTAGTGATTGGTTATTGTATTTTCACTGCTGCAATAAAGCAGTGAGCAAATGGAACATGGTTCTTATTTATAACCAAACATCTGGAAAAGAACACGAGTAAACGGAGTGGGCCGTGAGTATATCGACAAGCAAGCTAAGCTAACAAGCAAGCTAACACCTGGAAAAGGACACGAGTAAACTGAGTGGACCGTGAGTATATCGACAAGCTTGCTTGTTAGCTTAGCTTACTAAGCTAAGCTAACAAGCTTGCTTGTTAAGCTAACATCTGGAAAAGGACACGAGTAAACGGAGTGGGCCGTGAGTATATCAACAAGCAAACTAATGTGGCTAACAACCTGAATGAGTTAAAACAAAACAAAGAAGAAAGTAGTACAAACCAGTGAAACTAAGAATGAATGTGGCCTGCCCCGTCGAGAATTGTGACTCTGTAGCTGTGTGGAGATCGCAGGACATACACATGACCTCAGCCCTGAACATACACATGACCTCAGCCCCCAGGGAATCACACGAGCCAAAGTGAAACTCCGACGAGCCTCCAACAGCCGAAACCTGCTCATACCTCCTCACTCGTTGGGGTGAGTACCAAAGGGGCACAAAATGAGTCGGGTCTGATGTTGTCACAGACTCTAGTGCAACATTCCCTAAAACGTGCTCGTGTCGGACTGTCTCCCCACAGTTTTTAGAATAAATCCGATCTGAGCTGTCGTCTGTGTCAGGGCCACATATAGATCCATGGTACACATTTATAAACATGTAACTGGGAGGCATTTGTGACCTGATAGAGTCACGAAACTTGGGCTAAATCCTAAAGCTAACGGTTAGCTAAAAACATGAAGCTGCTCATGTGTCCCAGTATCGCGGAAGTACCTGCTGTGGGCTCTGTGTGTTCTGCACATGCGCACACATGACGTATAATGACGTACGATGACGTATCAGGAAGGAGGAGGGTTTTCCTGCCCGATTCGGGATTTTTTAATTATTTTATTTACGACAGAGACGTATTTTGACAACGAAGGCAATTTTCGGCATGATTGATAGATTATATATATATATATATATATATATATATATATTATTTATATATATATATATATATATATATATATATTTTTATTTATATATATATATATATTTTTTTTTTTTTTATTTATATATATATATATTTTATATATATATATATATATGGATAGATAAAGATAAAAAAGATGGATAAATCACACGAGACAACCACCCTGAGGTAATCTGCAGACAGAGCCGTAAACCAACTGCAAGGAACAAACCGGGCACTGTCGTGAAACCCGTACAACAATACACAAACTGCACATGCGCGAACACAGAGCCCACGTCGGGTACTTCCGCCCACATTGGGTACCGACACTACGGCCGTTTCCCAATTCACCGACGGCACGCTTGTGAGCGTCCTTGGAACGGGATATGCGTCATATCCGGCGCGACAAGGGCCGTTCCATTCGTTTTTTTCCCCCTGCACCGTCAAGACGAGCTCTGAACGGCGCCGTCGTTTCCATGGAAATCGGGGCGTGGACCAAGTGTGCAAACATGCACGCTCCGCACACTTAAAAGCCCCAGCATGCACAGCGCGGGACTACAAAGACCGACTGGCCAGCGACATCCACAAGTGAGAGTTGCGACGTCACTATAAAATATACGTACTGGTTCACCTCACCTACAACTATGCTACATGAAACTCTTCATAAACTACACTAAACATGTGTGACAGTAGCCGTAACGGCATAGATCACGGCACCTGTATTACCGTTCACATGCTTTTCCCCTTACACTTCTATATTTCCTTTGCTGTTGTAATGCTGGATATTCTACAGTGTCGCCATGTCCAGCGTTTACTCTAAGCTGCGCACTGTTCGCACATTCTCAGCGCACAAGAAAACTTGTGCAGCGCACTGTAAATCAGGGATGAAAGAGCTTTTTATTCAGCCGCGGGGGCATTTTTTTTATATCTGCAAAGTGCGAGCCGCGCGGGGGGTTCATTTCGGATGTGGAGTTAGTGTGTGTTTGCTCAGACACATTAAAAATTAGGGGGAACATTGGCCATGTCCCAATTCCAAGTATTACTAGTCGCAATAGTATAATATTTTTGTCTTTAGGGAACAAGGAGCAGACCACCCAGCTCATTGAGCTGAGGCGGGACCTGTTCAATTTCGCAGGCGGCCATGTGAGAAACGTAGTGCACTAAGGACAGAGCGAGTGTGCGCCGTCTCGACGACAGACCGACGGCACACTCACAAGCGTGCCGTCACTGAATTGGGAAACGGCCTACACCGCCCCTCTCAAACAGAAGTCTCCGCTCGAGCTGCGGGAGCGCTTGTTTTGAACACCCTCACTGCAGCGTATGAAACGGTGCACCGCACAAATAACAGCAGCATATTCTCAGTGGCGGTTCTACATTGAATTACTCCCTGGGCGAGACCCCCTCTGAGCGCCCCCCCCCCCCCCCCCAGGTATGAAAAAAAAAACACAAGCCCCCCCCCCCCAAGGAAAAAAAAAAAAACCCACAATATTTACCACAAGCAGCCATGTTTAATTATCACTATAGAGTGGTAATTAATGATAATCATAACTTAAATAACATAAATAAAAAATAATAAATAAACTCTACACATAAAAGTGGCAAAAATATATACAATCAGATATATAAACAGAACCATTGGCTGCTTGATTATGGAAAAAATTGATTACCTCAGTCAATATTGAAATCACGATTATTCAAACGATTTTTTCAAAATCCCCTACCTACACACACACACACACATACACACACACACACACACACAGTGGGCTACTCTCACCTTAAACATGTATTCTTCTTCTGTCTTATTCTACAGATTGCACAGGCACACACACACACACACACAAAAAGTTATCACACACAACTATTCCTCACTTTCCTCACACAGATTTCTCCTCAGTATAATATAATATAATAATATAATATAATATAATATAATATAATATAATAAATATAACATAATATAACATATATAATTAATATAATTAATACAATATAATATAATATAATAGCGCTAAAATAGAATAGTGATATGACAAACACACATTTCATGACATGACTTACCAAAAGCAAAGATGAGATACTCTCCAGCAAATCCCAAAGAGCTCCCAGATGAAGTGTTGTCCGGGATAAGTCATTCACGTCGCCTCTATTGAAAATGCCCCATGTAAAGTGTGTCTTTGTATTCATAGTAAATACCACGGAGGGTGAACGATCGATTTAAAAGTGATTAAATGTTCCGTTATACTAACTTCGTTTACTATTGTCTTCTGTAGTTTCCGTGTTCCCGATGCGAGCGTGTGCGTTCTTGGTAGGAGCTAGTAGGAGTAGTATCATTGGTCAATTCCTCTTAGCAACTAGTGCCGTGACATTGATCAAATCGTGGTAATGTGAGCTGGACTCGCGGCCGGTGTACTGTCAGATTGAGACGCTTTGTCAGTTACCGGCCGCAGAGAGGGAGGGGGTGAATCCTCTCTCTATCTTCTCTTTCTTTCTCTCTTCCTTTCCTCGCGCCGCTGTAGGCTCCAGCAGGTCTCTGCACTGCGCATTGGCCCACGTGGAAGGCAATGTATTGCACGGGCGCTTGCAGCCAGAGGGGGCGCCAGTTTGCCAATTTCCTACACAGTGATATGATAGATTTTTTTTTTTTTTTTCAAGCGCTTGGCATGGCGCCCCTCACGAAGTTGCGCCCTGGGCAATTGCCCCACTCGCCCCCCCCAAGAACCGCCACTGAGTATTCTTGATATAATCCGCCCATTTGGAGCAAATAAAGGACCGCGACAAGCTAAAAGTCAATAAAAAGATTGTGCTCATTTAGTGTGTCTTCAGTTGTGAAATAACATCACATTACATCAGAGATAAAAAAAAAAAAAAAGATCAAAGTCAGCTTTATTGTCAATTCTGCCATATGTGTTCAACATACAGTGAATCGAAATTTCGTTTCTCTCTGGCCAGGTAGTGCAAAAAAGACAGTGTACAAGATACAATATAAAGACAAAACACAACAAAAACTATCTAAGACAGAGATCTAAAGTTAAACTAAAGACTAAGATCTAAAATCTTAAAGCAGTGCAACATAATAAATAAATACCTATATACAGATGTCCAGATGAAGAGGCCTACATGTCTACCACATTATAATAGCCCTGGACGCTGCATCGCCCTTGTTTTCCCACAGACCCCCTTTCTTTGCCTGGGATAATCCTTTTGGACCTCTTCACTCCCCCTGTTTTTTTCTCGGCCCCCCTTGTATTTCCCCCAGGTACCTGTTTGCCCCGACCCACCCCCTTCAAGTCCCTTAGCCCTTGTACCCAGTAGTGTTTGTTCCCGTGCCCACATCCCCCAATGTGTCTTCTGAGTACTTTTGTAAATGTTATTGTGTTTTTTAAAAAATGTAAGTTTAATAATAAAAGATTAAAAAAATAAAAATAAAAATAATAGCCTTCAAAGTCCTTGCCTGTACTCAACATATTTAATTTTGCTACACACCCTTATATTCATCTCATAAATCAAATGAGTTTTGGATGTTCATGTTATACTGGCTGCCTGCTGGGCTCACGCTGGAACTTATGTTGTAATAACGATGACATGAGTGCTGATAGGAACATCCTCATTGGAATAGACGGCCAGGGCTGCCCTGATTGTAGTTTAAAAACCGAAAAACATCTGAAAAACATCAATCCGAGATTTATCCATAATTTACAGCTTTGCCTTTCATGTTTGGGTCCAGAGAGCCGAAATCAGCTGTGACTCCGCACATGCGCACTGTCCTCCTCATCTACTCGAAACTATGGGTAAATCTCAGATTACAGGCCACTTTTGATTCAAACGAAAGTGTAGACTAAGACATTGAGCTTCTGTGATTTGAAAAGTGCTAAAGTTTGTGTTATTTGGAGACCGCAAACATATGCCCCGAGAACTCACGTTACGGATATCGCTAAACTAAAACATCTCTTGTTTTTTTTTTTTTTTTTTTTACCAAATTAAGGCTCAGATTGTAAAAAACGATAATTCTCCTTTAACCAGTTCCACTCATCGATGCACATGATCACATTCATAGAACTGGAGTTACATGGCAGGACTAAACAGTACTAAGTTAAAGTATGCACAGATCATGCAGCTCCTCGTGTCGGACTACTGCATCCACCACTCAGAGCACTTTATGAAATAAACTATGACATGAAACCTGTCGGTGTGGACAGTGTGGAGTTTGCCTAGAGCCATACTGTAGCGGCCCCTGGCCCCTCTGGGAGCTGGTACCTCCAGGCTGGGACCCTCAAGCGATCTGACTTTAGACAGTGCAGTCACGTTTTTATCTGGTCTCCATGGGAACAAGCAGCAAAGAGACAGGTCAGATCTGTGGAGAAGCTCAGAATGTTTTTCATGGTATTTCTTGGCTGTAGAGAAGGTTTCACTGGTTTCACCTGGACTGTTTTTGTGTATTTCTTGGCAATAAATATAATAAGAGTGAATAAATATAAGATTGATTATTTTGCCCTACTGTGAAAGATTCCACACAAAGTAATACTAACTAAACACAGACGAGCAGGTCACCAGAAATCCACAAATGTACATAGTGTTTGTTCATGTGTCAGCATTGTTCTTATTTGTCTTCTGTCTGCAGTGATGGTGTGTCATGTGACCTGCCCCCCGGCAAATCGCACATACTGTTTCGGAAAAACTAAAATCCGCATGGACCTCAAATGTGACCACTCCATCTCCGTCGGCGATCAGGTAACCCCAACCTCTGAGACGAGAGAGGGAGAGATGGGTAGATACTTGTATAGTGTAGTAAATATAATGCTTTACCTTTATGTACCATCTGAATACTGCGTAGTCACAAACAGTTCACTTGAACAAACTCCGTTTAAACGAGTGATGTGGACTCTGGTTTGAAAAATAAGATCAGACTTTATTGATCTCACGCAGGATAAATTTACTTGCCACAGTAGCTCCAGGTAGGGACAGTTTGAACAAGAAAGAAAAGTGCATGCCGCAAGAATGGAAATAAGATAAGTAATAATAAAACAGTAACTAGGAGAGTATTGAAAAGACGATATTTCCCGTCTGGACTCTACAGTGGAGTTGTACAGTCTGATGGAGGTGGGGATGAAGGATCTGTGGTAGCGCTCCTGCTCAGCTCCTCCACAGTCCGGTGCAGAGGGTGAGAGGTGTCGTCCATGATGGACGTAAGTTTGTCCAGCACCCTCCTCTCAGCCACCTCCTCTACAGAGTCCAGAGGACATCCCAGGACAGAGCTGGCCCTCCTGACCAGGTTATTAAGTCTCTTCCTGTCCCGTTCTGTGCTGCTCGGGGCCCAGCAGACGACAGCGTAGAGGAGAGCAGAGGCCACCACAGAGTCATCAAAAGTCTTGAGCAGAGGCCTGCTCACTCCAAAGGAACTCAGTCTCCTCAGGAGGTGGAGGCGATTTTGGCCCAATGATTAATGACTCATTTTCAAGAGGGACCTAAACCCCTCACCCATATTCCAAAACTTGCACTATACACAGGCAATGCAAACTCACACTTTGTTGCCCATTGTTTTATCGTAAACATTAATAAGGAGAACCTCTCCTGTAAACTAACCCAAACAGTGTTTTTCTCACTCTTATGCTGCAGAGATGTATTCAAAGGTAACTTTATGTCCCGTTATCTTGTTTGAATCCCTCCTCACATCTTCACATGTACTTCTGTGTTCACATGTGTTCATGTGTGATGGCTTCACATGTGTGATGGCTTCACATGTGTTCATGTGTGATGTGTTCACATGGGTTCACATGTGTGATGGGTTCACATGTGTGATGGGTTCACACGTGTGATGGGTTCACATATGTTCATGTGTGATGGGTTCATGTGTGATGTGTTCACATGGGTTCACATGTGTGATGTGTTCATGTGTGTGATGTGTTCACATGGGTTCATGTGTGTGACGTGTTCACATGTGTGACGTGTTCACATGTGTGACGTGTTCACATGTGTGACGTGTTCACATGTGTGATGTGTTCATATGTGTGATGTGTTCACATGGGTTCACATGTGTGATGTGTTCACATGGGCTCACATGTGTGATGTGTTCATATGTGTGATGTGTTCACATGGGTTCACATGTGTGATGTGTTCACATGGGCTCACGTGTGTGATGTGTTCACATGTGTTCACGTGTGTGATGTGTTCACATGTGTGATGTGTTCACATGGGTTCACATGTGTGATGTGTTCACATGGGTTCACATGTGTGACGTGTTCACATGGGTTCACATGTGTGACGTGTTCACATGGGTTCACGTGTGTGATGTGTTCACATGAGTTCACGTGTGTGATGTGTTCACATGTGTGATGTGTTCACATGGGTTCACATGTGTGATGTGTTCACATGGGTTCACGTGTGTGATGTGTTCATGGGTTCACATGTGTGATGTGTTCATGGGTTCACATGTGTGATGTGTTCACAGGTTCACGGGTGTGATGTGTTCATGTGTTCACATGTGTGATGTGTTCACATGTGTGATGTGTTCACATGTGTGATGTGTTCACATGGGTTCACATGTGTGATGTGTTCACATGGGTTCACATGTGTGATGTGTTCATGTGTTCACATGTGTGATGTGTTCACATGGGTTCACATGTGTGATGTGTTCACATGGGTTCACATGTGTGATGTGTTCACATGGGTTCACATGTGTGACGTGTTCACATGTGTGACGTGTTCACATGGGTTCACATGTGTGACGTGTTCACATGTGTGATGTGTTCACATGTGTGATGTGTTCACATGTGTGATGTGTTCATGTGTTCACATGTGTGATGTGTTCACATGTGTGATGTGTTCACATGTGTGATGTGTTCATGTGTTCACATGTGTGATGTGTTCACATGGGTTCACATGTGTGATGTGTTCATGTGTTCACATGTGTGATGTGTTCACATGTGTGATGTGTTCACATGGGTTCACATGTGTGATGTGTTCATGTGTTCACATGTGTGATGTGTTCACATGGGTTCACATGTGTGACGTGTTCACATGGGTTCACATGTGTGATGTGTTCACATGGGTTCACGTGTGTGACGTGTTCACATGGGTTCACGTGTGTGACGTGTTCACATGGGTTCACGTGTGTGATGTGTTCATATGTGTGATGTGTTCACATGTGTGATGTGTTCACATGTGTGATGTGTTCACATGGGTTCACATGTGTTCACATGTGTGATGTGTTCACATGTGTTCACATGTGTGATGTGTTCACATGTGTTCACATGTGTGATGTGTTCACATGTGTGACGTGTTCACATGGGTTCACATGTGTGATGTGTTCACATGTGTGATGTGTTCATGTGTGATGTGTTCACGTGTGATGTGCTCACGTGTGTGATGTGTTCACGTGTGATGTGTTCACGTGTGTGATGTTCACATGTGTGATGTGTTCATGTGATGTGTTCACATTTGTGATGTGTTCACATTTGTGATGTGTTCACATGTGTGATGTGTTCATGTGATGTGTTCACATTTGTGATGTGTTCACGTATGTGATGTGTTCACGTGTGTGATGTGTTCACGTGTGTGATGTGTTCACATGTGTGATGTGTTCACGTGTGTGATGTGTTCACATTTGTGATGTGTTCACATTTGTGATGTGTTCACGTGTGTGATGTGTTCACATTTGTGATGTGTTCACATGTGTTCATGTGTGATGTGTTCACGTGTGTGAGGTGTTCACGTGTGTGATGTGTTCACATGTGTGATGTGTTCACGTGTGTGATGTGTTCACATGTGTGATGTGTTCACGTGTGTGATGTGTTCACATTTGTGATGTGTTCACATGTGTTCATGTGTGATGTGTTCATGTGATGTGTTCACATGTGTTCACGTGTGTGATGTGTTCACGTGTGTGATGTGTTCACATGTGTTCATGTGTGATGTGTTCACGTGTGTGATGTGTTCACGTGTGTGATGTGTTCATGTGATGTGTTCATGTGATGTGTTCACATTTGTGATGTGTTCACGTGTGTGATGTGTTCACGTGTGTGATATGTTCACATGTGTGATGTTCACATGTGTTCACATGTGTTCATGTGTGATGTGTTCACGTGTGTGAGGTGTTCACGTGTGTGATGTGTTCACATGTGTGATGTTCACATGTGTGATGTGTTCACATGTGTGATGTGTTCATGTGTGATGTGTTCATGTGTGATGTGTTCACGTGTGTGAGGTGTTCACGTGTGTGAGGTGTTCACGTGAGTGAGGTGTTCACGTGTGTGAGGTGTTCACATGTGTGATGTGTTCACATGTGTGATGTGTTCACATGTGTTCATGTGTGATGTGTTCACATGTGTTCATGTGTGATGGGTTCATGTGTGCTTCTCTGCAGTGTCGGGCTCGGGTGAATAGGAAAGAGAAGGACGTCCATTGGCCCTTTAGATTCAATGGAGACGAGCAGGCGCTGGAGGTGCTGCAGTCTGTGGAGTTCACTCACGTCTCAGTCTGTTTTCCGGAGGTAAGTCACTAAACATGGTTCAAAAGACGACAGGAGGTGGTTTTAACAGGTTTCTGCATTAGGCCTGTTGCAATAATGATCTTATGGACCCCGTTCAATATATAAAAGCTGGAACAATAGATTTTGAGGCTCAGTATTATCATTGGTACTTTTTCTAGATCCAGCAGCTAAATAAATAAGTAACTTCTATGGCTTACTTCATTCGGCTGTTTATTTGTTGCAGCTCGGGTGTTTAGTGATAATCCCCTTTTTAAAATGTTTTTTGTGTTATTATCTTTATTTTTATTGTATGAATGATAAAAAATATGATCATTTATCTCAGTATTCTGTACCTATAGTGCTTCAGACTTACTGGGCAGCATTTTTACACTGATCACTGGGTGTACTGAATAAACACATTTTTTATCATTTATTTCCAAACGATCTCCTTTTCTAAACAAATGTTTTGTTTTGTGACAGGATGACAAAGTGATGGAGACAATTGATTACTACAAACCTATGAACTGCACTGAGCCTGTCTTTGAATCTGCGGCGTGCGCTCCGGGTGAGTGTGGCTGAGCTCTTAGACTCACTACAAACTAAACTACTCAGACACAAGGGAAATGATCTGGACACAGTGGCTCACATATCATGATGTTTTTGCCATTCTGACATTGACGTCGGAATGGCAAGAACAATAATCAAACAATAATTTCTATTTTTTATCAAACGTCCCTGCACTCTGACATTTTTTTTTTTCCAACTCCTTCGGAGTTGCGGTACATTTTTTTCAACATTCCGACAACCAAGGAAATTATAAAAAATACGTGGGGCTACGAAAGAAAATTCAAGTTACAAAACGCGAAATCTCAAAAATTCAAATAATGCGCGCTCAGATGCGCTCTCTGAAACGTAAATACACTTTATCAACACACGGGGGTTAGGTTCCAGAGATAATCCGCAATAAGAGAAATCCGCGAAGTAGGACAACTTTATATTTTATTATTATATTATTCTACATGTTTTAAGGTGTAAATGCCTCACCACACACATTATACGCTTTTCTCGGACTGGAATTAACTCGTTTTAAACACTCAAACTTTCATAGCCCGCTCAAAGAGCACCTTTCTCGACCTCTTAGCTCTAGTGCTGAACACGCAAGGACCACAGGAGCACCGCGAGCACGAGATAGAACCGCGGCGAACACGCAGCCCGAGCCACAAACCCAACACGCACAAACGAACGCGAGAGCCGCACGAAACCAGCAAAGACCCACACGGGGTGATTTAATCTGGTCTGAATATGTTGTCGGAGTGGGGGCAGGTCAGAGTGGGGGCAGGTCAGAGTGGGGGCAGGTCAGAGTGGGGGCAGGTCGGAGTGGGGGCAGGTCGGAGTGGGGGCAGGTCGGTGTGACTGTCGGGGTGGGGGTCTGTCGGAGTAGCGGTTTGTCTGAATAAGGATTGTGCTCCGTTCTTTAGGACCTCTCCGCTACGTGCTCGTGGTGACTTGCATTCTGGTTTACATGATGTTCCATTAGAAGCTGTGACACGGACGTCTTAAAATCACCAGCTCCTGTTTCCTTCAACTTCTGCACTTTTACTTGGCTTTGTTTTGACTTTGACTTTGTTTTGTTGTCGAACACTTGTTGTTGATTCAATGATATTTTCATGGAATCAATACTTTATAATTGTAAGTCAAGTATTAAGATCATTTACTGACTAATTTTGGAATAGAATGTCTCATAGGGTTTGAACTTTTATTCATATGAAGCTGTTCAGTACAGATCTGAAGGATACCGTACTTTTCGGACTATAAGCCGCTACTTTTTGTTGAAGTTTCACGTGTATTTTTTATTAGCAGAAACAAAAAAAAACATACAGAGTACCACAAGGTGGCAGTATTTACCATCTTGACCTGCATTGTCAAATTAATGTATTACATCACTTTTTCCTCACACTTCGGACCCTGCGGCTTCTAATCAGGTGCGGCTTATGTATGGATTAATTCTTTATCAAGACGGCGAATGTACTGCGTAAACCTGGCTCCACTGCACGTGTCAGTGTTTTCCGCAGTATTGCTGTAATTAAAAGGACCCGTTGAGTATTTACACCACTTACACCTACATATACACTATATTACCAAAAGTATTCGCTCACCTGCCTTGACTCATACTATGAACTGAAGTGCCATCCCATTCCTAACCCATAGAGTTCAATATGATGTCGGTCCACCTTTTGCAGCTATTACAGCTTCAACTCTTCTGGGAAGACTGTCCACAAGGTTGAGGAGAGTGTTTATAGGAATTTTTGACCATTCTTCGAAAAGCGCATTGGTGAGGTCACACACTGATGTTGGTCGAGAAGGCCTGGCTCTCAGTCTCCGCTCTAATTCATCCCAAAGGTGTTCTATCGGGTTCAGGTCAGGACTCTGTGCAGGCCAGTCAAGTTCATCCACACCAGACTCTGTCATCCATGTCTTTATGGACCTTGCTTTGTGCACTGGTGCACAGTCATGTTGGAAGAGGAAGGGGCCCGCTCCAGACTGTTCCCACAAGGTTGGGAGCATGGAATTGTCCAAAATGTTTTCGTATCCTGAAGCATTCAAAGTTTCTTTCACTGGAACTAAGGGGCCAAGCCCTGTGGCCAGGCCAAGTGATTAGGACACCTGATTCTGATCATTTGAATGGGTGAGCGAATACTTTTGGTAATATAGTGTATATGACAGTGACGGTGGCACCGTGATGATGTTTTTAAGGTTTTACATTATTTTATTTTGCCGGGATATTTCTTCCTACAATGTTAAAAATGTGCACAGTTTAAAATAAAACAAATATATCTGTATTTTATATTTGTTTGCCACAACTGAAGTAAAGCACTGCCTTATGGGAAATTCCCACGGCCGGAGAATTGACCAATCACGGCACTAGTTGCGTTTCTCATGAAAGTGAATAGAACGGTGAAGATCGTGGTCGTGTGGTCAAGTTAGTCAAAGTAGAAGAGGAGACAGACGGACGGTCGGATACTTCGCATTATAGTTTAGTCAAATGAATCGAGGACATTTTTGTTTGGTGCGGCTTATAGTCGGGTGCGCTCTATAGTACGAAAAGTACGGTAAAAAACTTATTGCACGGAGATCAATGCTGCAACTTATTTAAAGTCAAAGTAGTGACATTATAGGAAAGCTAAGGACTTTTTAAACCACTTTATATTTTTGTTTAAGAATAATGTCTGTAAGGGAATCATGTTTTTAAATCAGACCTATGCTGCAAAATTCACTTTTCCGAGTTTTTGCCTATGATGCAGTCGTTTCCGCTCACCTTTTACTCCCAGTTTTCTATCTGGGCAGATTCGTGCACGTTTGAGCAGTGTTTAATAAAGTGGTCCGAGATTAGAATTCTAGAGCAGACATAAGCACAGGTCTGCTTTAAAGATGTTCTATCTGTTGCACTATTCCACTTTGAGCCATGTTTACCAGTGTGTTTATGCACTGGATGGAGATGTTGATGTTACTCAAACTTGTAGTTATTGAAGAAAAATATTTGATGCATTTATAAGAGTTGAATGAATTTAAAGCACTTGACCTGCCCTTTGTATTTCAGGTTACGTCAGACATTTTCTATAGGGCAGTTCAAATGCACATGTCTGTTAATACACTGAGTTCTTTGTTTTAGTCCAGGGGCGTCAAACTCATTCTGGTCCGGGGGCCGTATCCAACCTATTTTGATCCCAAAGGGGCCGGATCAGAAAACTTGTGGCAAATATACCCCAAAAATAGCAATAAGTTTGTTTTGAAATGCAAATCTATTACAGAAGTCTTTTTTTATTTGATGAAGTCTTTCTTTTACAAAATATTATATTATTATGAACAACCTGAAACTTGCAATTTCAACACAAACGTACAGGTTTCCCATTCACCTCCTGAACAAATAGGAATTAGTCAATTTTTCTTGGAAAATCCTGCACTCGGCGTCCACTTTTCTCATTTGTGACATTTTGCTGATGAGGGTGTCACGGTCGACAGTCAAAACGATGCTCCTTTAAGAGCGTTTGGAAAGAGGCGAGTCTTCATTTGTGCTGCTCTGGTGGGAGGGGCCACGTACAGAGGCTCTGGTGGGAGGGGCCACGTACAGAGGCTCTGGTGGGAGGGGCCACGTACAGAGGCTCTGGTGGGAGGGGCCACGTACAGAGGCGCTGGAGACGCTGCTATGCTAAACTGTGGAGGAAAGAGGTGCAGAAAATTACCAATATTTTAGAAAATTAAAATATAATTAAAATATTTTAATAGAAAATCAGCCAAGGGCCAGATTAAAGGTCTTGGAGGGCCGGATCTGGCCCTCGGGCCACATGTTTAACACCCCTGTTTTAGTTGCTAATAGAAATGATCAGGTTCAAAGTTTGTGAATGTGCCTTGTGGAGAGTTCATGATAAAATACAATGTAAACAAAAGGGCTGTCAATCACTTCATGCCGATACGATACGATATCGATTTCTTAAGCCAACGATTCGATTGTTTTCGATACTTGAGAATTCCCCACGATTCGATTCGATACGATTCGATTCAATGGTGCATAGTTTTCACTTTATGTATTAATGAATGAATAAAAATAACAAAAACTGTAACATCTGCATTTTATTACAGAAAAACATGAAGACAGTTACTGCATTGGCAAAATAAAGTGTGTCAAAATAAGTGCAAATACACAATAACAAAGTAATACACTTTGGCCTGCAGTATGAAATAAAAGCAATGACGATTAATCGATTCTCTTGTGGATGCATCGATGCATTTGGATCGTCGGCTGTAGGATTGACGCATCGATGCGAATTATTATTTACACCCCGAGTAAACAAAAGGGAAACTGTCAAATCTTAAAAGCACCAACAGAAATGTCTTGAATGTGCAGCTTTAATGTTTTGGAACCATGTTGTTAATGATATTTTCAGTGACCGCTCCAGATAGTCGTTTGTATGTTTTGTCCAGTTGAAGCAGAAAAGAGCAACAGATGTATTTATTATATTATTATTATTATTATTATTATTGATCTTTTTTTTATTGCTGCTTCTCCCCAAACACATGTGTTAGATGTGACAAATTTCAACAAAGCAAAAACTGTGTCGTGTGTGTATGAATGTGTAGTAGCACTGAGCCGTGATGAATTAAAGCACAAATGAACACATTAAAGACGGGGTATAATGCCAAATCCATTTATCATTTTGATTACATTTTAATTGTACATTTTTTTGTTATAATGTTCCGTCATCAAAACATGCCTGAAGAGGTTTTAGATGTCGTCCCTGCATTCAAACCCTCCTTATGGTTGGCTGTAAAAGTCTGTACAAGGCTCCGCCCACAGGCCTGTGTCACCCATGTTCCACACGACAATTCTTCATAAATGTACAAAAACATGATACAAAGCTGTACACAACAACGTGACAAACTTGATGCGATGTGCAGTAGAGATGCACGCTGATGGCGCTCTGTAGGGGGAGTGGCTGCTGGACTTCCTCAGTGAGAGGCCACAGGCAGTGCGGGTCGGCAGAAACACCTCAAGCTGCATTGGACTGAGCACAGGAGCCCCCCAGGGCTGTGTGCTCAGTCCGATGCTCTTCACTCTGCTGACCCACGACTGCTCACCAGCGTTCAGCACCAATCACATAGTGAAGTTTGCGGACGATACGACTGTGGTGGGTCTCATCTCTAATAACGATGAGACAAACTACAGGAGTGAGGTGAGCCTTCTGACCCAGTGGTGCAGCAATAACAATCTCCTTCTTAATGTTGAAAAGACCAAGGAGATTGTTATTGACTTCCGGAGAGGCCCCACCCAGCACCCCCCACTGTCCATCAACGGTGCTGCTGTAGAGAGGGTGAGCAGCACCAAATTCCTGGGGGTGCACATCAGTGAGGACCTCTCCTGGACAGTGAATACTGTATCACTGGCAAAGAGGGCTCAGAAGCGCCTCTATTTCCTCCGCAAACTGAGGAGAGCTGGAGCCCCTCCACCCATTATGACCACCTTCTACCGAGGCACCATTGAGAGCGTCCTGACCAGCTGCATCACTGTGTGGTACGGGAGCTGAACAGAACAGGAAAGCCCTGCAGCGCATAGTGAATGCAGCTGGGAGGATCGCTGGTGTCTCTCTCCCCTCCCTCCTAGACATTTTTAACACCCGGCTCACCCGCAGAGCGTCCAGCATTGTGGGTGACCCGAGCCACCCCGCACATAGCCTGTTCAGCCTCCTGCCCTCGGGGAGAAGGTACCGGAGTCTCCGGGCCCACTCCACCAGGCTTTCAAACAGCTTCATCCACCAGGCTGTCAGGAGGCTGAACTCACACCCGAACTCCCACCTTACCCATCTCCCACCCCCCATATTGGCATAACCTGTATTCCATAAAAGACATATCACTCTAGACACTTTAAAAAAACTGCTGCTAAGGACGACTGTTGCACTGCTGCACATTTACATTTACTACTGGATTTTACTCCTGTTGCACTGTTGTTTACTACTGTTATTGCACACTTACATTTACTACTGGAATTTTTAGTACTGTTGTTTACTCCTGTTATTGAATTTTACCCCCGTTGCACTGCTGTTTACTACTGTTATTGCACATTTACTACTGGAATTTTTAGTACTGTTGTTTACTCCTGTTGCACTAGAATTACTACTGTTGCACACTTATTTTTATTTATCTTAACTCCAATGCACATTCTACTGCACATGACCAAGTCACTGCTGTATCTTCCATTGCACATTTTGATGCACACTGCACACTTTGGAAATCTGTATATAGTATAGGTTATTTGTTATTTATTATGTTGCACTGTTTTAAGATTTTAGACCGTAGACTTTAGTTTTAACTTTAGATCTCTGTCTTAGATAGTTTTTGTTGTGTTTTGTCTTCATATTGTATCTTGTACACTGTCTTTTTGCACTACTTGGCCAGAGAGAAACGAAATTTCGATTCACTGTATGTTGAACACATATGGCAGAATTGACAATAAAGCTGACTTTGAACTTTGAACTTTGAACTTTGGGAGTGACTTAACATGGGGAGTAAAGGGAGGACTCAAAACAATCAAAATGAACCTGGTGATCTAAATGTGTTACAGTTAATACCCCATAGAAGTCAAATCCTCCCTCTTTAAAGGGAGGAGTAGAACAGGAAACAGGAAAATGTAAAGCCTAAACCTGAACAAAAACGATTTAGTGCCCCCTTTAAATCTGTCCCATTTGATTGATTGATGCATATTTGAGAGAAGACTGAAATCTGCACTTTAAAAAGGGTCCATATGACACTATTGTCTGATCTGTGTAGTAATAATAATAATAAATTAATGATGTTTCCTCATCACAAACATTATGACGTGACGGCATTAATAATAATAATAAATACAGCTGCAAGCAGCAATGTGGGGCCAAGCACCGAAGGTGCATGTAGGCCTCACATTGCAGGGTCTGACAGGGTCTGACAGAGTCTGACAGGGTCTGACAGGGTCTGTTAGCCAGGCTTCCCAGGCTCCCAGGCTTCCTATGAAGGGTTCCCAAGATATGAGCTCACTTCAGCTAGATCAATGACAGATCAAAGGTACATTTCGGCAACGCAGAAAATTCCTGAAAATTCCTGCAACTTTGAGCTGCTGGTGGCGCTAGAGGGTTGGGGGTGGGGGCCTATAAATTGCTGTGGGTAATGAGGAGACTGGCTGGGATGTGCATGCAAAACTTCACAACTTTTTACCAGACAGTTCTAGGGGCTGCCATAGACTCCCATGGTCAGAAGAATAATGTATAAGAATCAGTAGAAACACTATGGTGCCGAGCACCTTCGGTGCTTGGCCCCAATAATACATTTTATTTATAAAGCACTTTTCAAGACACTCAAAGACGCTGTACAGAAGGAAAAATCAGTAATTTATTTATTTGTTTGTTTATTTCATTCATAAAGTATAAAAAGACATTAACAATACAAAATATTGAATGAAAGGGAGCAGAAAGAAGAGTTCTCTTATGTTATCTGCCCCCTCTTCCCTTTTCCAAACCCCAACACCAATAGTGACTGTAAAACATTTCCTCATTAATAAAACAAGTAATAAAACAATAAACAATCAGACAAACATTAAACATTAAGAAACATTAAAAACAGTTAAAAAAAATAATCTGAGTTTTAAAGTCACACAAGAATCCCGTCTAAACTACAATGTGCACTTTTATTTATTTATTCTGCTCTTTTCTGCTCAAACCAAATACCAAATTTACATGACGTTTTGTGCAATATGAAGGTCAACACCAGTGGGTCAACACAGGACAAAACTAGGACTAAATCGGGACCAAACCTGTAAATTGACCTGGTTCTGAAACGTGCTCGTCTTGTCTTCTGTGGAACATTCTAGATTAAATAAAGTGTTGAGAAAGTTCTGTTTGGACATGTTTGTTTTCTTTGTTTCTTTATTTCAATAAAAGGACCCAGTGTATTATTTGTGTTTGTATTTATTTTTCTTTATCTAAAATGTGACGCTTTTTACATTTCACAAGTTTCATGTGTTGGTTTCAGATCCACTTTTCAATTCATGTTTCACAAATAATCATCCATTGTTATAGCAATAAAACAATTCAAATCAAAAATAGATTGAAGATGGATGGATAGAAGAAATTTGATACTGAGAGGACTATTCCCACCCAAATCATTTGCCTGAACCCCGCCATACCCAGTCATCTTTTTTTGCCACGTGCCGCCATATTGGTTCTAGTTGTTGATGTAAACAAATAAACGGGAAACATGCTTTAACTGCCCAAATATTAGAATTAAACCAGTGTTTAGGAACATTTCTCTTTCCTGTGTTAGAGGAATAACACCCTCTTCCTGTTAAAGTCTGTGTGAGAAGTCATTTTTCTAATGACAGGATAAAAAAAACCCTAAGATAAAATGCTAGAAGGAGGCATACATGGTTAAAAAACAATGGCAGTGTTTTGTTGGGATGTTCAAAGACGAGCTCTATGCTCGTACGGCTGGTTTTATTGAAGCTTTAGTGCATAGGTAGGATTCTTTTGGCTTAATTGGACCAGGAAAACGGGTAGAAAAGTCCAAATTATTATCACATATACCAAAAATGATGTTGGATTTGAATGAAAATGAGGGTCAATATGATCTTTGCAAAAGGTTTTTGTAGTAGACAGTGCAAACTGATTGGGAGGGTAAATTCTATGGACTTGTCTAAAGGAGACATCTTTCATCTTCTTATTTATTATAGTAAAAGGAGAAATTCAATTTGTCAACTGGACAAAGTTTATACATTTTTTGTTCAAAGTTGATGCCAGGGCCGGCCGGCAGCCTTCAGGGCGGCTGCTTAACACTCTCATGGTGGACACAATCAGAAATAGTTGAACACTTAAATAGACTTAGAGTTACCTCTTCCCCCATGTGATTGGTTCAGAGGACACATGTGATCTTTTCCAAGCCCCATGGAGCCAGATGAACCCGTTTCCATGGACACCATTAGGAGCCACTTTGTAGCTGTAATCAGAACTTTTAAAAAATGCAAAAAGTCAATATATTTTCTTCCAAGAATATGCATTGTAAGGTGTTATGTAATCATAATTTACCTCTGCATCCTGTGCGTAGTCTGGTAGTCGAGCACATCATCCATAAAGCTTGTTTACTGATGATAGTTTTATCAGTCCAGTGCTGGGTCTGAAATACAACCAAAGAACACTTTTGTTTATGTGGAAAAGTCAAAGTTCAAAGTTCAAAGTCAGCTTTATTGTCAAAAACCATATGTACAGGTCGCACACACGGGGTTTGAAATTGCAGCGCCCCCTAGGCCCACAGAACATAAAACATCTGATAAACAAGACAATAAGCATAATGATAAAAAAGAAATCACATATACCCATAGTAAAAGTACAATAGGCTTGCATATAATACACATAAGTAAATAAGTAAAACACACAAAAAGTCGTATACGAACTAAACTATAATGACTCAAAAAGGGTCAATTAAAGGAGAATTAACGTTTTTTACAATCTGAGCCTTATTTCGGTAATAAAACAAGTTGTTTTACTCACCCATAGCACTTTGGTGTCATATGGAGCACTTCCGGAGATGTTTTAGTTTAGTGATCTCCGTAACGTGAGTTCTCGGGGCACATGTTTGCGGTCTCCAAATAACACAAACTTTAGCACTTTTCAAATCACAGAAGATTTGAGATTTATCCATAATTTACATCTTTGCGTTTCATGTTTGGGTCCCGAGAGCTGAGAGCGAAATCAGCTGTGACTCCGCACATGCACTGTCCTCCTCATCTACTCCAAACTATGGATAAATCTCAGATTACAGGCACTTTTGACTCAAACAAAAGTGTAGACTAAGACATTGAGCTTCTGTAATTTGAAAAGTGCTAAAGTTTGTGTTATTTGGAGACCGCAAACATGTGCCCCGAGAACTCACGTTACGGAGATCACTAAACTAAAACATCTCCGGAAATGCTCCATATGACACCAAAGTGCTATGGGTGAGTAAAACAACTTGTTTTATTACAGAAATAAGGCTCAGATTGTAAAAAACGTTAATTCTACTTTAAGGTGAAAGCTTGAGAAATATCCCACGTTCCAACAGTTCCAGAACCTTGAAAAAGCTGTTTACCAACAGCTTCCAACTTTCTCCAAATGAACAACTCTTTTGATACTTTCCAGTCATGTTTTAGAGCCACCACAGCACAGACTGCTCATCCCAATAATGTGTCCTACCACAACTCTGCACACCAGTCACATCTCTACCACTGCATCCAACAGATCAGTGTGTGGACGAGGAACGACTTTCTCCAGCTGAACTTAGACACGACTCAAGTCCACAGAAACAAAGAGACAGTGTGTGGAGAAGCCGGCCTGATGTGGCTTAATAAAAGACTGTCTTACTGGACAAATGCATTAAAATAGACTTTGAATGTGAACGTAAAATAACTGAATTACAAAATAAACTGTTAACTCAAGTAAACAGTGTTAACACAGCAACAGTGTACACCCAACTACACAGAAGTCTTCCCTCAACTGACCAACCCGACTACCTAAGTACCACGCAGGTCACTTTAAAACTCTAAAGCCATTTCCTTTACAGTAACTGAAATGAATTAACAAATAAAGTATATTTAAATGAACAATGTGTGTCTGATAATTTAATGGAACTAACAAAACAGAACCCAGTATGAGGTGTCAAACTGTTTAGTCGTACACTGAAAATGAACAAATGAATTTATTTTATTTATTTATTTATTTATTTCAGGGACAGTGCACATTAATAAACATTTGCATAATAAATATGCCAGAATTAGCCTGAGGGCTGTTTTTCATCTGTTGTCCCGGACAGGTGTAACATGTCAAACCTACAAGAAGTAAAATAGAATAAAATAAAATAAAAACAGGGTTAATATTTACACTCTAAAATCCTTCTTACATACAGTCACATACAGCTCCATGCAATTCTATACAGACATAAAACCACATTCCGCCACATACATTAATTTCCAGCCACAAACACTATAAACCATTAAGAGCATCACATACACACACATACAGACTCATACAATCAAAGTCAAACAGTAACACACAAGAGGCAGGACAGCGACAGGGGCATCAGGAGGTGGATGTTAGTGGTGACAGGATTGACTCTCAATTAACCATTTGTTTAAGTGGAATTTAAATGAGGTGTAAGTGGGGAGGTTTCTGATTGTGGTGGGGGTGGTGTTCCAGTCATGGGCAGCTTGCACAGAGAAGGAGGTTTGGCCAAAGAGACTTTTTCTGAGGGGGATGATACAGTCCCCTCTCGATGCCCCTCTGGTTCTGCTGTGTTCTGACGTCCTGATGTGAAGAAACTGTGTGAGTGGAGGAGATGACAAGCCATGAATGATTTTATATGTGAGACACAGATGAGCAAATTTGACCAGGTTTTCCCAGTTAAGCAGATTGTGTTTTTGCAGGATTGGACAGTGGTGATAAGAGTGGGGTTTCCGCTCCAGAGTTTTGATGGTGCGTTTATAAAGAGAGTGGATGGGTTTTAAAGCTGTAGCTTGTAACCCATGTGAGGTTAAATGGAACAAAGGCCCACTCTGCCACACAGGGTCAGCAGTCACTTCTGCTCTCTCACTCTAAAACCTTCTGATCAGGCTAGAAATGTAGGGGTGATAATGGACTCAGTCAATCAATAACAACTGCACCCTTTAACCATCTAAAAACAGAGCAAAATTCAAAGGTGTACGTACTGTCTAAAGGAGACTTAGACGAGGTTAGACTCCTGTAACAGCTCACAGGTCACAGGTCACAGGTCACTGTCAGACTGCTGCAGTACATCCACATCTGCACTGGTGCACCATGGCTCAGAATAGAGTTTAAAGTGGCTCTGCTTGTGTACAAGTCTGTCCATGGCCTAACCCCAAAGTACGTCTCTGATGTTAGTGCCATATCCTCCTGGCACCGAAGAAAAAAGTGTATCTAAATTATTATTATTATTATTTTACTTTTCTATTTGGAGGTAAATGAACACTTTAGCATTTACATTTTGTTCATTTTATTTGTATTCATAATGTAACATGTCCTCTGTAATGGACTGTAATAGTGTTAAATCCATGTGGAGCCACAGGGGGGCGCCAGCTGCAAAAAAACTGTCGCTGTGTCCTTAGGCAACACACTTCATCCACATTGCCTAGTATGAAAGTGGAGTGTGTGTGAGTGTTGGAGGTGGTCGGAGGGGCCGATGGTGCAGATTGGCAGCCTCGCTTCCGTCAGTCTGCCCCAGGGCAGCTGTGGCTACAGAAAGTATCACCACCACCAAGTGTGGAGTGAATGAACAATGAACTGTAAAGAGCTTTGGGCGTCAGGAAAGGCGCTGTATAAATGCTATGAAGTAATTATTAAATGATTCATTAAAGGTCCAGTGTGTAGGATTCGTGGCGCATAGGTGGATAGTGGCTATGCGCTTCCTGTTTTAGCTACGGCAAACCTCGAGGGTCACCCGGACGCGCCGTAGCGGAGAGCTCGCTCCCGTGCGCGCACCCGCCGCGCACCCGGCCGACAACAACGGTATTAATAAAACGCGGTCTCCCGTTCAGTTTTTTTTTTCTTTTCGCATGAAAGCACACATTCCCGATCGTGAACCATGATAATCTACATATCAAATGAAACCTTACAGTCTCCTCTTTTTGACTATGCAATTCATTTCCCAGCACAACAATCACTCCCTGAGCACATGGGGCTTTTATACGAAAAGCACAAACCGGTTTGTTACTTAGCTTACCTTTGAAGGCTCTGCACAGGTCAAACTCTGTATTTCACCACAAGCTTGGTATCAATAGGTCCGTAAGGATCCAGCGAATAAAATCCAGTAAAACAATTTAGTCCAAAACATGTGTTAGATCCAATACGAAGTGTGATACAGCAGCTTGTCTTGTTGTTTACCCAAAAACCACGAGCCTCCCCCCACCCCACCCGCACCTCTCTCCTTCTCTCCTTCTCTCTTGCGCAGCGCGCCGGAGCCGCCTGCTGCTTTGCCTCCGGTGCTACCACGAGCCTTGCCGAAGGCGAAGGTGGAGCCCAAATGTCCTTCTGCGGCTCTCGTATTCAAAATGGCTGCCTCTATATGGGGAAGATCCCCCTTTTATGTGACTATATCTAAGTCCAAAAGAATACTTTGATTTCATGATGGAAGTGAAAAGGCTTGAAAAACAATGTATTTTTGAATGGGTATCTTCAATTTCAGTAATTAATGGGTAAAAATCTTACACACTGTCCCTTTAAGTTAACGACCTAACAAAAACTTTTGTTTTGTTTTGATGACCATCTGACGAGCTTCTACAGCCTCAAAAGTTTTTAGATTCCCTTTTAATTTCTTATTGATTTATTAACCTATTTATGTATTTTTATTTACTTATTTTTTATTTATATTTTAATGTATTTTAATGTATTTATTTATTTATACATGTTTATGATTTTGTATTTATATTTTTATTTATTTACTTATGTATGTATATTTATTTATTTTATTTATTATTCTTATTCTTATTCTTATTATCCACTAGTGTGGAGAAGTGTTCTGGATCCATCCCCAGGCAAAAACAAACTTCATCAGGTTTGATCAGTTTAATGTTTTCATTTCACAGGTTAACAAAGTTTAAGTGCAACGTCACAAAGTGCCCGTCCAACATGGCTACGTGCATTATTTTATATCACTACACTGTGAGCATCACCATAGCAACAGTGAAACAGGTTAAAAAAAAAGAGCTGCTGTTAGGAGGCACGAGCAACATCCCTGAACAGCCACACGGTCAGCAGATTTCAACAGTAAAACCAGCGTACACCTCTGCTGTCACAGAACAGATTATATTATATATTATGACTAGTGCTCATTTTCATTTCATTTGATTTATTTATAAGGACAGTGTACAGTTAGATTAAGCACAATGGCAGAGATTCTCTTTCCAGCTGCTGAAAGTTGCACACTTGTTTTAAACACTGAACTTGATCATGAATTTTTCAAATGTTTACAGTTGAAGATTAACACTCCCCTGTACTCTTGTAAAAGAACTCTACTTCACCTAAAAACTTTTACTGAGAGCACAGAAACTCAAACCACCACAGCACTGTCCACAGAGGACACTGTCCAAACTCTGGACAGTCCACTTTAGTTATGTTTAAACACTCATATGAGTTATAATATAAAATAGAGTTATACATTCTGAACAGTAGCTGTGTTTTTCTTATTTGTTTTTCTCAAATTCTTCTTTACACTTTCAAGTGGACCTAAACACCAAATGGACTTTTCCAACAGTGTCTGAATAACATTTTGTGTTCATAGTCCCTTTGGCAGCTGAGTTCAAAACAGCTGTGTGCAGCATTTTCAAGTACTACATCGCTCAGGACTATAATAATAATAATAATACATTTTATTTCAAGGCGCCTTTCTAGAGACTCAAGGACACCGCACAAAGACAATCAATTAAAAACAGTTAAAAACAGGCAGTATATACAAAATAAAACTAAGAGAATGGACAAAGCAATACAAGTAAAATGAAACAGCAGGGAGAGAATGATTAAGTGGGGTAAGATATTTTGAAAAGATGGGTCTTGAGTCTGGATTTAAAAATTGGTAGTGATTGAACGTTCCGGAGGTCTGGGGGGAGTGAGTTCCATAGATGGGGAGCAGAGCGGCTGAAGGCCCTGCTCCCCATGGTGCTGAGACGAGCGGGATGGACTATGAGGTGGATGGAGGAGGAGGACCAGAGTGAGCGGGTGTGTGTGGTGACATGAAGGAGTTCTGTGAGATAAGTAGGAGCCAAGTTATGGATGGACTTGAATGTGAGGAGTAGGATTTTGAACTGAATACGATAGTGAATGTGGAGCCAGTGAAGCTGCTGCAGGACCGGGGTGATGTGGTGAATAGAGGGAGTTCTGGTGATGATCCGGGCAGCAGAGTTTTGGAGAAGTTGTAGCTTATGAATAGTTTTTTGGGGGAGACCCAGGACTGCCCTGATTACAGGACTCTGAGGTGAAAACGGGCACGCTTCAGTAAAAGCTTCAGTAAAAGCTTCAGTAAAAGCTTCAGTAAAAGCTTCAGTAAAAGCTTCGTGTCCTCTGCCATTGCCGCACTTAATAATAACATGTAACCATCTTATCCACTCCATTTGCATGTGTGATGTCCTGTGTGCAATGTCCATATGTGTCCTTGTTTGTGTGACAGTGTCTGTGGAAACAAACCTCCCCTCGGGACCAATAAAGGTCTGTCTGTCTATCTATCTATCTATCCATCTATCTATCTATTACAGACGGGAGTTTGTTAAATCGACCACATTGTTCCTTCTGGGAGTTTAGGGGTTTGGTCCCACTTGAAGTACGAGTGCCACACTGTGACGTACATCATCAGTGTACTTCTTCAACACGTGTCAGTGAACCTGACTCAGAGTAGTAGTAGTCGTAGTAGTAGTAGTAGTAGTAGTAGTAGTAGTAGTAGTAGTAGTAGTAGTAGTAGTAGTAGTAGTAGTAGTAGTAGTAGTAGTAGTAGTAGTAGTAGCAGCAGCAGCAGTAGTAGTAGTAGTAGTAGTAGCAGCAGTAGTAGTAGTAGTAGTAGTAGTAGTAGTAGTAGCAGTAGTAGTAGTAGTAGTAGTAGTAGTAGTAGTAGTAGTAGTAGTAGTAGTAGTAGTAGTAGTATCTCAATGGAGTACTGACACTAAAGTAGTTGAAAATATGAACACACTAATTTCACTTCATTAATAACAAAACAAAATAAAATGAAATATTCCACATTTAAAACTACTTCAATGTCACATACTGAATTTACATCTATAACTGCTACTACTAAAATGTGTCTGTGTGTGTCTGGGGGGGGTTTCCTGGTTTAGACCTGGTGTAGTCCTGGTTTAGACCTGGTGTAGTCCTGGTTTAGACCTGGTTTAGTCCTGGTTTAGTCCTGGTTTAGACCTGGTTTAGTCCTGGTTTAGACCTGGCTTAGTTCAGGTTCAGTCCTGGTTTAGACCTGGTTTAGAGCTGGTTTAGTCCTGGTTTAGTCCTGGTTTAGTCCTGGTTTAGACCTGGTTTAGACCTGGTTTAGACCTGGTCTAGTCCTGGTTTAGACCTGGTTTAGTCCTGGTTTAGTCCTGGTTTAGAGCTGGTTTAGCCCTGGTTTAGACCTGGTTTAGACCTGGTTTAGTCCTGATTTAGGCCTGGTTTAGGCCTGGTTTAGACCTGATTTAGACCTGATTTAGACCTGGTTTAGTCCTGGTTTAGCCCTGGTTTAGTCCTGGTTTAGACCTGGTGTAGTCCTGGTGTAGTCCTGGTGTAGTCCTGGTGTAGTCCTGATTTAGGCCTGGTTTAGACCTGGTTTAGACCTGGTTTATACCTGGTGTAGTCCTGGTGTAGACCTGGTTTAGGACTGGTGTAGACCTGGTTTAGTCCTGGTTTAGACCTGGTTTAGACCTGGTTTAGTCCTGGTTTAGACCTGGTTTAGACCTGGTTTAGACCTGGTTTAGACCTGGTTTAGTCCTGGTTTAGACCTGGTTTAGAGCTGGTTTAGCCCTGGTTTAGAGCTGGTTTAGAGCTGGTTTAGTCCTGGTTTAGTCCTGGTTTAGACCTGGTTTAGACCTGGTTTAGAGCTGGTTTAGCCCTGGTTTAGACCTGGGTTAGACCTGGGTTAGACCTGGTTTAGAGCTGGTTTGGACCTGGTTTAGACCTGGTGTAGTCCTGGTTTAGGCCTGGTTTAGTCCTGGTTTAGTCCTGGTGTAGTCCTGATTTAGGCCTGGTTTAGGCCTGGTTTAGGCCTGGTTTAGACCTGGTTTAGACCTGGTTTAGACCTGGTTTATACCTGGTTTATACCTGGTGTAGTCCTGGTGTAGACCTGGTTTAGGCCTGGTGTAGACCTGGTTTAGTCCTGGTTTAGACCTGGTTTAGACCTGGTTTAGACCTGGTTTAGTCCTGGTTTAGTCCTGGTTTAGTCCTGGTTTAGTCCTGGTTTAGACCTGGTTTAGTCCTGGTTTAGACCTGGTTTAGACCTGGTTTAGACCTGGTTTAGCCCTGGTTTAGAGCTGGTTTAGAGCTGGTTTAGTCCTGGTTTAGTCCTGGTTTAGTCCTGGTTTAGGCCTGGTTTAGGCCTGGTTTAGACCTGGTTTAGACCTGGTTTAGTCCTGATTTAGGCCTGATTTAGTCCTGATTTAGGCCTGGTTTAGGCCTGGTTTAGGCCTGGTTTAGACCTGGTTTAGACCTGGTTTAGAGCTGGTTTAGACCTGGTTTAGTCCTGGTTTAGAGCTGGTTTGGACCTGGTTTAGACCTGGTGTAGTCCTGGTTTAGGCCTGGTTTAGGCCTGATTTAGGCCTGGTTTAGGCCTGGTTTAGGCCTGGTTTAGACCTGATTTAGACCTGGTTTAGTCCTGGTTTAGTCCTGGTTTAGACCTGGTGTAGTCCTGGTGTAGTCCTGGTTTAGACCTGATTTAGACCTGGTTTAGACCTGATTTAGACCTGGTTTAGTCCTGGTTTAGACCTGGTTTAGTCCTGGTGTAGTCCTGATTTAGACCTGGTTTAGTCCTGGTTTAGTCCTGGTTTAGACCTGATTTAGACCTGGTTTAGTCCTGGTTTAGTCCTGGTTTAGACCTGGTGTAGTCCTGGTTTAGTCCTGGTTTAGGCCTGGTTTAGGCCTGGTTTAGTCCTGGTTTAGGCCTGGTTTAGTCCTGGTTTAGGCCTGGTTTAGACCTGGTTTAGTCCTGGTTTAGACCTGGTTTAGTCCTGATTTAGGCCTGGTTTAGTCCTGATTTAGGCCTGGTTTAGGCCTGGTTTAGGCCTGGTTTAGACCTGATTTAGACCTGGTTTAGTCCTGGTTTAGCCCTGGTTTAGTCCTGGTTTAGACCTGGTTTAGTCCTGGTGTAGTCCTGATTTAGGCCTGGTTTAGACCTGATTTAGACCTGGTTTAGACCTGATTTAGACCTGGTTTAGTCCTGGTTTAGTCCTGGTTTAGACCTGGTGTAGTCCTGGTGTAGTCCTGGTCTAGACCTGATTTAGACCTGGTGTAGTCCTGATTTAGACCTGGTTTAGTCCTGGTTTAGACCTGGTGTAGTCCTGGTGTAGTCCTGATTTAGACCTGGTTTAGGCCTGGTTCAGGCCTGGTTTAGTCCTGGTTTAGTCCTGGTTTAGGCCTGGTTTAGGCCTGGTTTAGACCTGGTTTAGACCTGGTTTAGTCCTGGTCCTAAATGAGCTGACTGAAACATTACTTGTCACTCGTGGTTCGATCACAAGTCCATTTGTTTTAGTGCACGATTCAAACGTAAATAAACAGGCTTTTACGTGTGGTTAAAGTCTGTATCTGTGAGCACCTGCACCCGTCAGCTCCTGTCAGCTCCTGTCAGCTCCTGTCAGCACCCGTCAGCTCCTGTCAGCACCCGTCAGCACCCGTCAGCTCCTGTCAGCTCCTGTCACACTGCACTGAATCCGTAGCACAAACTCATGTTATCCTTTGCCTTATTTGTCTTCCTTCCCATCACAAACACCACATTCTGTTCATACTGTGATCAGTGTCTTGCTCAAGGACACAGAGACAGTATTTCAGTAGTTCTAACAGGTTTTAAGGCATGCTACATTCCAGGTCTGTACATAAAGTATTAAAGTGCATTTTAAACTGTTTTGTTTCCTTATAGCCACAGTGTGCAGCTGCTTTTTTTGGGCCAAAAATAGACTGAGCGGGCTTGAATCTCCACAGACCCGACTCATCTGGTTTGGAGGAGCGCTTCCTCCTGGAATCACGCAGGTGACGTGCCACCTCCAGAAAGTTACATACTGCGGCTTTAACATGCAGACACAAAATGCCTCATGTATCCCTGGTTAAAGTTCATTTCCACAAAAGAAGTTAGATGGGACCACTGATTTACAACACGTATGTACAGAGAGCCACTACAGACAATACAATATCACTGAAATATACAGAGACTTAAGCCGAATTCTGTCAACTCATCCAAGCAGCTTGTGCAGTATTCACAGCCTAACTTCTTTTCCACTGTTCTGTTCAAATAAAGGGTCTTTTTGGCAGAGTGTGCGATGTGTAAAGGACACACTGGTCTGTCGAAAAGATCCTTCATATGGACAGAACTGAACCTCCTTTGGCTAAATAGATGGAGACATACTGTATAGAAAATGTCAGAAAAATAAAAGTTGGAATAAGGATACACGAAACATACATCTGTGCAATAACTGTGAGTTTCTCATAACATCCCCGTAGACTGTACATGTACACACACATGTACACACACATGTGCACACACATGTACACACACATGTACACACACATGTACACACACAGAAGAGAAACTAACGTAATATTCCATTAAGAGCACTGTCATGTGAAGAATATTAAAGTTCAGGTCAAGAAGTGTAATATAGAAGTATTATAAGAAGCATTGTACAAGTTACTACTACCCACCTCTGGGAATCAACAAGAGTAGATCTAATCCCTGGTTTACTTTTGGTTTGGTCCTTCATTTGGAGCCTGGTCTAGAGCCTGGTCTAGAGCCTGGCCTAGAGCCTGGCCTAGAGCCTGGCCTAGAGCCTGGTCTAGAGCCTGGTCTAGGGCCTGGTCTAGGGCCTGGTCTAGGGCCTGGTCTAGAGCCTGGTCTAGAGCCTGGTCTAGAGCCTGGTCTAGAGCCTGGTCTAGAGCCTGGTCTAGAGCCTGGTCTAGAGCCTGGTCTAGAGCCTGGTCTAGAGCCTGGTCTAGAGCCTGGTTGAGATGGAGACAGGTCAGAATTCTCAGGTGGCGTTTGCTGTGGAAGATGCAGATTTTTGGTTCATATCTCGAATTCCTGGGACAAAAACTGGCACAAAGTTTAGGATCTAAACAAAAGTGATTATTTTCCTCACAAAAGCTGCAGGATATGGTTCAATTATTCAACCCCAAAGACGTGATTGTGGTCACTTGACTAATTTGCGGATCATAAATGTTTCTCCTTCTCATTATTTGAGTGTGATTGGATCCACAAACGTGTCATATTCCTCTTATGGTTTAAAGTCCTTTCAGAGGCCATTATTCATAATGACTCCACTTTCTGAAGCGATTGTGAACAATTTAGTTAATTTCTCCTGACAGAAGAGGCTGAACTTTGTGCCAGTTTGTGTTTCATGTGGATAGGCCCAGGAATTCCAGAAACACGAACCATAAACCAGGTGAACACGTCTGTACCTGACAGTTCCACAGCAAATTCCACCTGAGGATTCGGACTGTCTCTAGCTCAAGTTGAACTTTAGACACTCTACAATGTGGCATAAATACCTCCACCTCTGCTTGCATAATACATTAAGAGAGCAGTCTGACAGGAGCTGACGGCAGGTGCTCAGTGACACAGGCTTTAACCAGTCAGATAACCAAAATATAAATATAAACCTCATACGGGCACGCCTTTGATGACATGTTTTCCACTGAGGGCTTTGGTGGTGAAGACAGTTCAAATATGGCGTCTTTAAGCTGCCGTCAGTTCGGATTTCTTCGGAGGAGGACCCAGCGTTCGGATCCAGAGTAACTCGTCTTTCTCCGGTGGAGGGTTTGGGTCCAGGTACAAGTCCTTTCCCGGAGTTTTCGTTTGGGTCCATAAGGTTTTCTTCAGGCATCTCTGTGGACGAGAATATAAAGAGCGTTCATACAAATGGAAATAGCTGCTCGTGTCTCAAGAGTGTTAATATGTTGGGGGAGAAAGGCCTGGAAGTGGAACAAAGCCTTATTTCTGAGTGGAGTGGGAAGAGCACAGATATTATAACAAAGTGATGATAAAATGTCCCAGTGTCTTATTTTGAGGTCACCTCTATTCAATGCTAAAATTAGTATCAAAATATCTGAAGCTAAGGAGGGCTGGGCCTAGGGTGACCACCGGCATGAAACAGGAAAGGAGGACACTTGTGTCCAAAAAGGAGGACAAAGGCCCTAAAGTGAGGACACCTTGTTTTTGTTTTCCCTCGGGGAAGGGGAACGGTCAAGAAAAACAACTTATGAATAATGTATGAAGTCAACATATATTTATTAACATGGAACACCCATCAAAAAGAAAAATGTGGCAAATTATGGTCAAGATGATATGAACAAAAAACAATATCATCACTAATTCACTGAAAAAACACAGTCTTTACCCTGCCATCATATGCCATGGCAAAGAAGAAAGAAATGCAGAACTAGTAGTTCTGCATTTCACTTTTAAGAGGTCAGATCTCGCTACCTGGATTTGTGTTATTCACACAAAATCCCCAAAATATTATTTGCAATTATGAAAGCCGTAATGTAAATATTGTAACGTATTTTAACTGTCTACATTTAGAGGAAACGTAAGTGAAACCTGTTACGCACGGCACTAAAGAAAACAACATTTTAAGGGACAGTAATAAGGCGATGAAGATGGAAGAAGGAGCCAAGTTGCAGCTCAAAGAGTGGCTGATAGCGCAGATAGAGAGCGGACAATACGAGGGGCTGACGGGCTGGATCAGAATGTTTGATACGACACAACATCGCAGAGTAGCAAGTGTAAATAATGGGTGGGGATTTATGACGATTTATGCAACGGTCCGAAAGGAGGACAAAATGAAAAAAAGGAGGACACGTGACAGACGGCCGGACAGACAGCTCTAAAACCGGACTGTCCGGACGAATGGTCACCCTAGCTGGGCCTGGTTAGCAGCTGGATGGGAGACAACAGTCTCAAAACTGTCATTGTGCCCTTAAAGGAAAAGTAACGTTTTTTTTTTTTACAATTTGAGCCTTATTTCGGTAATACAACAAGTTGTTTTACTCACCCATAGCACTTTGGTGTCATATGGAGCACTTCCAGAGATGTTTTAGATTTGCGTTAGCCTAGTGTGACTTATAGCCATAGCTCGGGGCATATAATATATTCCCCGAGCATGTAATATGCCCCGTGCGGTCTCCAAATAACACAAACTTTAGCACTTTTCAAATCATAGAAGCTCGATGTCTTAGTCTACGATTTCGTTTGAGTCAAAAGTGGCCTGTAATCCGAGATTTAGCCATAGTTTACAGCTTTGCGTTTCATGTTTGGGTCCCGGGAGCTGAGAGTACAGTCCGCACATGCGCACTGGCGTCCTCATCTACTCGAAACTATGGCTAAATCTCGGATTACAGGCCACTTTTGATTCAAACGAAATCGTAGACTAAGACATCGGGCTTCTATGATTTGAAAAGTGCTAAAGTTTGTGTTATTTGGAGACCACAAACATGTGCCCCGAGAACTCACGTTACGGAGATCGCAAATCTAAAACATCTCTGGAAGTGCTCCATATGACACCAAAGTGCTATGGGTGAGTAAAACAACTTTTGTTTATTACCGAAATAAGGCTCAGATTGTAAAAAAGGTTACTTTTCCTTTAAGCAACACACTCCCCCCACATTGGCTAGTTTGAATGCACAATGCACTCTATAGAGCTCCAGATAAGCCCACAGCATTATCATCATCAGCACTGCTCACACTGCTGGTTCTGTTTCTTTAAAAATGAAACTTGCACATGCACAAAGCGCTCTGTGTTTCTAAATGTGAGAGACTCGGGAGAATTGAAACAGCAGCTTTATATATTTCAACGATAAGCAGAACTTTTGGGTTTCCCCTCAGAGAAATGTGGATGAGGTCAGAGCAGCACATGTTAAAGCACAAGATCCATCAGCAGGTCTTCCATGTCCAGTTTGAACCAGATCATTGACAAACACATGATCTGAGAGGGACTTTTTACTGACACAAACATTCAGCCTGGACTATCAGTGCATCCCTAATAGTAAAGCCACTGGAAAAGCACTATACAGGAATAACATCTTTAGTATTTAGTATTTAATATTAGTAGTATTAGTTTGAGGCAGTGCTGAACTTACGTAGCTGAGCAGAAAAAGCATGAGCGCAGAGAACAACAGTCCCACAGCTCCACACAGGATGAGAGGACTTCCCAGTGAAGGACACACCACTATAATGGTCTCCTCCTGTGGGGTCTGACCGTCTGTGTGGTGGTCGGCTTCTGCTGTGGGGGCAGGAGTGGGGCAGCCTACAACATACCACACAAACAGGTTAAAAAAAGCACAAATAACTTTTCAGAGATCTCAAAAGGTGAAGGCAAAATGGACTCTTGTGAGCTTTGGATTGTATCGGGTCGCCCGGCCCTTTCTATGTGGAGTGTGCATGTTCTCCCTGTGTCTGGGTGGGTTTCCTCCGGGCACTCCGGTTTCCCCCACCAACCCAAAACATGCTCCAGTTAAAATCCTCCAGCTGAGGTCCTGACCAAACTGAAGCAAGAAGATCATGGAGATGGTCCCCGGGCGCAGTAATGTGCTGCCCACTGCTCCTGATAACAGGATGGGTTAAATGCAGAGGATAGTTTCTCCTGTGTGAGATCAATAAAGTCACTTCTTCTTCTTCTTGTGAGCCATGTTAGAATGTTGTTGCCTCCACAAAGGCATGAAAAACTTGGAGTTGTGTTTTGTGTGTTTTACTACATTCTTTTACCTTTTATTCAGTACAGATAAGTCATTTTAGGGTTGAAATCATCCAAATGATTCAAGTGAAGATGTACGAAGTTTAAAAACACAGTGGTCACTTCCTGTACCACCACATGACATCACAAGATGGAAAAGGGTTTTCTGTTTGAGAGGAGAACTCAGTCTAAATCTGCAGGTTTGTGTGTTAAACGTGTGAATGAAACAAAAGACGACTCCAGGTGTGTTTGTGATGAGGAAACATTAGACCAGAGATCAGAAAACAGTGGAATATCGGCCCTTATGAAACTTTTCATGTTCTTTCGTGTCACCTGCTTCTCTCCGTGGAGATGTTACTGCTTTCCCTGGACTGTTCTACCTTAATCCATTATGCAAGTCTGTCATGAGGCACTATAGTACAGTGAACCCTTGCTCTATTTTTCCAATTTTTTTTTCATTTTTTTTTAGAGTGTAACAATTTTTTTTATAGTGTAACAATGTGTTCTGCGTCCTGATTGGCTAAAAGACTAGACCAGGACTAAACGTGGACTAAACCAGGTCTAGACCAGAACTAGACCAGGTCTGAACCAGGATTAAATCACTCCGTGCGGCTTTTGCGTTCGTTTGTGCGTGTTCGGTTTGTGGCTCGGGTTAAGTGCACGCGGTCCGGGCGCCGCAGTTCTATCTCCCCGGTGTACACGCGGCCTCGCGCTGCATTTTCTCACATTTGTCTCTAGTTTAAACACTCAAACTTTCATAGATTTTCAACAAAATGTATTAATAGTGGCGTGGGGGGAGATACGGCTCCGGGAGCCCCGCCAGACGCGCAAGCAGCACTGCCACGTCCCGGGACGAGACGCGCACCAACCCCTTGGAGAAGTGCGCGACACGTGCTGCTCTGTCACAGATTTGTCCACGATGAGGGTTTTACAAATCCGTGACGTATAATGTGTGTGGTGAGGCATTTACAGCCTTAAAACATGTAGAATAATTGTAAAATATAAAGTTGTCCTACCTCACGGATTTCACTTATTGGAGGTTATTTCTGGAACTTAACCCCCGCGATAAACGAGATTACTGTACCTACATAATAATACATTCTAATAATGTAATAATGCATTATTCATACAGCACTTTTCCAGATGCTCATTTTACAATTTTCTGCATTATTCATTCACTTGGTGGTGGTATGTGCTATAGAAATTCCATGTCTGTGCTGTATTGAGCTGGCAGGGAGTGCCCTCAGCACAGCACGGAGATTCTGGAGTTTATTTACATGAGTGCAGGACCCAGGACCAGAGACAGGGACCCTCATAGTGTTAGGGTTAGGGTCCATTCAGTCTGAAATGTCATTTCTCTAAGAGTGATGTACTACTGTAGCCCCAGCTGCCCTGGGGCTAACTGAGAGAAGCTAGACTGCCAATCTGTACCATCACTCATGCACACACCACATTTATAACAGGCAATGTGGGTGAAGTGTCTTGCCTAAGGACACAACCACAGTTTTTCCCACTGCTGCACCACTGTACCACCTGGTATTCCCATCCAGTCCCAGTCCAGATCTGAGGAGATCAGGGTTTGACCATCACTTATTACTGTGGAATTATTCAATAAATCCATCTCCATGGAGACAAGCAGGTGACACCAGCAGGCCAAGCTACAGGTCAGATCTGTGGAGAGGCGCCCCCACTCACACTGAATGCAGCTCTGGAACATTCCAGGCAAAGCAACATTTTTATGAAATCCTCATAAACCTGGTCCTGGTTCATGACTGGACTGGTAAATCTAAACCAGGACTAAAGGTTTACCAGTCCAGTCATAACTTTACTATGACGACCACATTAACCAGTCAGAGAGAGACGATCCGCTCATGTCAAAAACAAACTTGGTGGCCTATGTTAATAAAAAGGGGAAAAAATAACACAGAACTGAGAAATGGTGCTGATTTTTACAGAATCAACAACGGAAGCACTAAACTCTATTTATGTCAGGTAAAAGAAGTGATACATTTTGTTCTGAATGCTTTTCTTTGAGAGAGGTCTATCATGTACAAAGCAGCTCTCTGTGGTCCGATTCTAGACCCTCCGGAGTCTAATAGAATGTAGAAGGCACGGTTTAGTTCAGGCTTTTATAATACTGAATTGACCTAGATTTCCTCAAAGCATAATCTGAACTCCATAAAAATAACATAACAACAAAAACACAAAAATACTATATACCGTATATTTATTATTTCAACTCTGCCTGGCCTGAACCCGGGTTTAGTCCTGGATTCTTTATTTAATATCATACAAAAACAGATTACTGGAAAAGTTCAAAACACCCTCCACCTTCTCCCACCTGCTCCACAATGTGCTGGTCAGCTACAAGCGCTAGTTCAGCCATGGACTGTTACTGCCACGCTGACCGTAACCCCACTCAAAGCTCATTTATGCTCCACTTTCATTCGTAAACAGTGCGTTCCAAGTGCAGTAATCATTAGTGCATTTATACTTCCAAATGTTTCTAATGTCAAGTCTGTGTTCTGTTAAACAACCAGCAGAGGGCGCTGAAAGTCAGTCTGAGAATTGACCAAAACAGACAAACTAGAGCAATAAATAAATATGGAGGTGGAAGTGTTGAGGAAACGAGGTGAGAAGTGTTTTTGTTTTGCAGCTGGTTCGAGTCACTAGCCGTGTCTCAATTCTCAGTGTGCACAGTTCAGAGTGTGGTTTTAAGGGCGCATATATCACTTCCGACGCAACGACTGCTGTCCCATTTCTTTTTTGTCCCATGTGCACTTAAAATTCACCCTGAAAACCACAGTCGTTTCCATGGAAATCTGGGCGTGAACCAACTGTGCATCCATGCACACTTCGCGCACTCATATCCCAGCATGCACCACGCACTACTTAGTCACAGTCATGGTTTGCTTTATTGTCGAAAAACAATCATATGTACATGTACGTAGAGTGAATTCGAAATTTAATTTCCCCACTAACCAGGCAGGACAGTGATAGAGCGGCGAGGGGAGGGGCCACGTACATGTGCACCGCCGACTGGGAGATGCAGAGTGGAAAAGATGCAATACAATCAATTATACACAACATGTAATGACAGAAAACAATTGGACAGGTAACAGACGGTGTCTTTTTCTTTGGCGACAAGAGGGAAGGTGTGGGGCAAGGGAGCAGATCAGAAATCAATGAAATTGATTGAAAACTGAAGAAGAAGCAGACATCCTAAAAATAGACAGGGCAGTATTACTTAATACATGTGAGTGTGAGTGAGCCGAATGGAATGTCTTGTTTTGTTTTGCAGAGTGTGAGATAAGCGGCGGGTGGCGGCCTTGGACGTGTTTGTGCAGAAGATGCAGTCAAAACAAAGTGAAGTCCAGTTGGAATCACATTTTTCCGGGAGAATTGATTACAAAAGGGAATTTAACATTTTAGAACCCAGGCGAACAGACAATTTGCCAGAACCCTGGTTTCTGTCAGGTCCTCACTTCCTGCAGGTCTGTGCGACTCACAATCCTTCTACTTCTTCTATGGGAGAAAATGGAGTCGGTGGACCTGTCCCATTTCGTCGACGCCCATGCGGTCCGCAGAGTGTGCAAGTATGCACAGTCCGGAGTGCACTCCGGTGTGCCTTTAAAACCACACTCCGAACTGTGCACACTGAGAATTGGGACACGGCTACTTTTTTAAATGTTTGTCTTTCACCGTCTGTGTTCACTACTGCCCCCAGTGGTCAGCTCACAGAACACAGAGGACGGACAGACCCTCTGTGCGTATGCGGAACCTGACTCCAACTATTACACCATAGATTTTATGTTAGAATATGTAATAATATATATTCTAACTGTATTTACACATGTCTATAAATGTAGATTGTTCATTGTTTACCTGTGACACTGAGGCGGACCCGCCCCTGCCTGTTCTGCTCGCCCACAGGTGCGGCCAGGTAACACTGGTACACTGCCTGGTCAGAGCAGGTCACTGTGGGCAGCTGCAGGTTCAGAGTCCCCTCCTCCAGAGAGATCCGTGTGTCTGCGCCCACGTACCACCTCATCTGACCAGCAGGGAGCGCTCTGGACACCAGCCCAGTCAGACCAGGGACTCCAGTCTCCTGCAGAGCACAAACTTTATATCAAAAACAGTGGTTCATCCCACTTTTCATCCCACAGTGAGGAGACCACAAGTTAAAGTTAAGGTAAGATTAAGGATATGTCTCCTCTTTAAGCGTCTCTAGGTGAAACTTGCATTTAACCTTCAGTGTCTCTGGGTTAAACCTGTCGGGTTTAGAGCAGTGGGACCCGTCTCTAAACCCGTTGATGGAGAAGACACAGGGAGAACATACAAACAAGGCTTGGATAACCCAGGAATCAAACCTTGAACGTTCTTTCTGTCAGGAATGAGTGCAAGCCACATGCCGCCAGGTCTCCGGTTTGATTCCAACACTGCGTAGGAGCTTTACATGTTACAGTGACTTTAGAGAGACGTCCAAATAGCCAGAAGGTTGCTGGTCAAATTTCCCATCCACGGGATCATAACATCATGGTCCTGATGGGGTTCTCCTGATGGGGTCCTCCTGATGGGGTCCTCCTGATGGCGTCCTCCTGATGGCGTCCTCCTGATGGGGTCGTCCTGATGGGGTCGTCCTGATGGGGTCCTCCTGATGGGGTCGTCCTGATGGGGTCCTCCTGATGGGGTCGTCCTGATGGGGTCGTCCTGATGGGGTCCTCCTGATGGGGTCGTCCTGATGGGGTCCTCCTGATGGGGTCGTCCTGATGGGGTCGTCCTGATGGGGTCCTCCTGATGGGGTCGTCCTGATGGGGTCCTCCTGATGGGGTCCTCCTGATGGCGTCCTCCTGATGGCGTCCTCCTGATGGGGTCGTCCTGATGGGGTCGTCCTGATGGGGTCCTCCTGATGGGGTCGTCCTGATGGGGTCCTCCTGATGGGGTCGTCCTGATGGGGTCGTCCTGATGGGGTCGTCCTGATGGGGTCCTCCTGATGGGGTCGTCCTGATGGGGTCCTCCTGATGGGGTCGTCCTGATGGGGTCGTCCTGATGGGGTCCTCCTGATGGGGTCGTCCTGATGGGGTCGTCCTGATGGGGTCCTCCTGATGGGGTCCTCCTGATGGGGTCCTCCTGATGGGGTCCTCCTGATGGCGTCCTCCTGATGGGGTCCTCCTGATGGCGTCCTCCTGATGGGGTCGTCCTGATGGGGTCCTCCTGATGGGGTCGTCCTGATGGGGTCCTCCTGATGGGGTCGTCCTGATGGGGTCGTCCTGATGGGGTCGTCCTGATGGGGTCGTCCTGATGGGGTCCTCCTGATGGGGTCGTCCTGATGGGGTCCTCCTGATGGGGTCGTCCTGATGGGGTCCTCCTGATGGGGTCCTCCTGATGGGGTCGTCCTGATGGGGTCCTCCTGATGGCGTCCTCCTGATGGGGTCCTCCTGATGGGGTCGTCCTGATGGGGTCCTCCTGATGGGGTCGTCCTGATGGGGTCCTCCTGATGGGGTCGTCCTGATGGGGTCGTCCTGATGGGGTCGTCCTGATGGGGTCGTCCTGATGGGGTTGTCTAACAAGGACAAACCACCCCAAATATACTGAGATTGAGAGGATAAATGATGAGGGGAAACAACTATAATATATATATATATATATAGTTTGTTTGGTTGAAAATGTTTTGCCGCTCATCCGAGAGGCTTCGTCAGTTCTGAACTGAACAGAGAGAGAGAGAGAACAGAACAGAACTGAAGAAGTCTCTCGGATGAGCGGCGAAACGTCTTCAACCAAACAAACTTTGTCCAGTTGACAAATTGAACTTCTCCTTTTATCACAAATTTTAGAAGTGGTTTAACACAGTGACCTTATGTTTTATTTACATTTATGACGTTACAGAAATCACCTGCACATGACCACAGGGAAACTAAAATAACTTGTGGTTCACTCTTCCCCCACATGCAGTCTCTGATCCCCTTGTACGGGCATGAATGTGGCCGGTTTGTATGATGCTTTGAATTTAGTCTCAACACCAATTCCGATTCGACAAAGATAATAAAAGCACCCTCTCTTTAGACAATAGAATAGAAAGGTAATAACAAATACAAAATGGGGGGTTCTGTGTATGGATTTTATGAGATGCAAAATGTGTTTGAATATTAAAAATGCCACTGAAATGAATGTGTATGAAAGGTTTGTCAATTAAATACTAGTTCATGCAAGTTTTGAAATGTGAAAGGAGTTCATTTATGGTCTCTATGGACAAAGGTATCAAAGGATCAAAGTACAATAATGACATTTTAAAAAAATACAACAAACCCAGTACAATATGTATGCATGAAAAAGAAACTTAGACCCACAAGGGTAATTATTTGGACACAGTAGCTTACACATCACAATGTATTATTATAACAGAGTAAAAATGGTAATAATGCATTCTAAATAAGGAGTAAAAAAGAGGTGTGTCAAATAAAGTTCCAAGTTTAAAGTCAGCTCTAGTGCCAAATCTGCCATTTGTGTTCGACATAGTGAATCGAAGTTTAGTTTCTCTCTGGCCAAGTGCAAAAAGACAGTGTACAAAATACAATATAAAGACAATACAAACACTTCTAAGACAAAATGTAAAAGCAGTGCAAAGAATAAATACCTATTTACAGATGTCCAAAAAAGTGCATAAAGCAGAGTGTTTATGTACAACTCAAAATAAAATAGAAAAATAAGCAATAAAAAAATCTACGAACAAGAGACAAAAATGCAAAATGATATGGATTATTGACAGGACATAGGGTTAGACTATCATCTTCCCTTATATATATTTAATAAATATTACATTATGTTTTTATGCAATTTCCGTGCCTTGCCATATGGTAACCGTATTATCACATTTGTTTAAAAAATATATAAAATATTATTTTACCTACTGAAAAAAATTAAAGTTAAACACATGTGATAATACAGTTACTATTATATTATAATCCCACATTTTAGCTTCCCAACCAGCCCATCTGTTGCCTGAATGAAATTTTTAAATTTCATTTTTGCAAATTGTAATAATTATTGCAGACATCTCAAGTTCCAAAAACTTTAAACTTTAAAATTAAACAAACTTTAAATTAAATTAAGCATTAAATTATTAAATATTAAAATGTAATTAAAAATGTATTTATTTGTGTAAAACTTAAATTTATGACAGCCTTTTCTCTCTCTCTCTCTCTCTCTCTCTCTCTCTCTCTCTCTCTCTCTCCATTTGAATTGACCAAGGCTTCATTTGACTTTTATATAAAACAAGTTTGACATTTGGTTTCAAAATGTAGACTTGGATCTGAGCCTGAATACTGCACAAGCACTTTGCCCTCACCACTGCAGACAGACTTAACAAACACTGGGTCAGCACCGCGCCCGAGTATAAAATAGCCTGACACACTGGTTTGTGCGGAAACACAGGATGAGGAAGTGTGTCTGTGTGTATGTGCATGTATGTATGTATGTGTGTATGTATGTGTGTGTGCATGTATGTGTGTGTGTGTGCATGTATGTATGTGTGTGCAGTGTGTATGTATGTATGTGTGTGTGCATGTATGTGTGTGTGTATGTGCATGTATGTATGTGTGTGTGCATGTATGTGTGTGTGTGTGTGTGTGCATGTATGTGTGTGGGTGTGTGTGTATGTGTGTGTGTGCATGTATGTGTGTGCAGTGTGTGCAGTGTGTGTATGTATGTATGTGTGCAGTGTGTGTATGTACCTTGTACCAGCGGACTGCGTAGTACTGTAGTCCAGGCTTCATGTTTGCTGTGCAGTTTAAAGTGACGTTCACATCAGGCAAAGACGTTAGAATCAAAACATCCACATTTTGTGCAGCTGCTGGAGCCAAGTGCCACACAACTGTAAAGAACACACACCATGACTTCATGATCCACGCACTAAGACTCATGCTGGCGAAAGAGCACACAGAGCTGAGGAACGGTTTATATAAAGGCAGAATAATCCGCCCTCCTGACTGCGCATGCGCAGTGTGTACATGCGGTGTACGGACGCTGGGCTCCGCCGCTTCGCATCGTGCACCTTTTCTTCAGCAAAATCTGATCTCCCACTCCACCCCTTCATCGGGCAGCTAACACTAATGTGAAAATGATAGTTTTGGAAGCCCTTGTTGTCCTTGTGACGCTGTATTACGGACTGATCGCTCCAAACGGTAAGCTACATGTCCTCTCCACGTGTCTGCGGAGCCTCTGACTTATTCTAACATTTACATTTTACATTTTATAAATCCGATTGGGTCATTTAAGGCATGTATTCACAGACATTTAAGTAGACTTAGCGTTAACAGCGTGATCAAGACGGGAGTTTTGTGGCGAAAAGGGTAAACCGGTAAAAGTGGGTGACGAGTAAAGCTAAGAAGCTAAAGCTAACAACAACAACAACAACAGCAAATGCAACCTACACAAAAACTCATTTATTTGTGCTGCTAATGAATGACATAGCCTCAAAACAGGCAGAAAATTACACGAAACGTTTGTGTTTCGTTTGTGCTGTGACATTTTTCATTTGTGCTAGTACATTTCTAAAATTATTGTTATTGTTGCGTCATTTGAGAGATGCAAGCATAGCAATTACTGGCACAAGTTTTTCTATATTTTGTGCAATAAACATAACCAAAAATTTAAACAAGATTTTTTTTTCAAGTCAATTTTTGTAGCACACTTTAAGTGACCGGTCTGACATCCTAATCCAGAAATTCAGAACCCACTGTTGTTGTTTGGTTCAGGGTTTCTGTGGAGGGAGGACCACTCACAGGCTGAAGGGATCACCGAGCTCAAACAGACTTACAACTGCTGCACATATCTAGAAGTGCTCATCCACAGAGACAAAGGATGTGAGGACCGCTTCAGCATCTGGGACATGGTACGACACGACTGTTCATTGTGGTGTCTCAGATGCCCTCCCATCCTCCTGTCGTTTTAGACTGAGATGGAGGCAGGTCCCCAGTTAATCTGCACGTGTTGTGGTGTGGTTAGATAAAATGTTGTTCATAAATAATGTAGGAGTCCTTAGGGTCTGCAAGCAGGGCTTACTTTTCTGCTCAGAAGTATGCAAAGGTAAATGCCAGATTACAGGTGGGACCTATGGAGAGGCGACCTCACTCACAATCAGAATGCATGTTGTTGAAGATATTGAAAACACGCAAGCTATTAGTATATTTATATAGTATATTAGTATATTTGTTTCTGGAGCATTTCTAGCAAAGAAATGACATCTCACTGGGTCATGCAGGTGGCGGACCCTCCATCAGAAAACTAAACATGTGCATATTTAAAGGCACTGTGTCTTGAAAAGCAGAGCGAGTGGTGAGGTATGACTGTAATCCAAAGTTCTTCATCACTTACCTTATGCACTCAGAGCTTCCTAATTATTCCCCACCATGAGTTTACAAGCACTCACAACTCTGAGACCAGAGCAGAGTTTACCGTCACTGAACAAGAACTAGTGTGCTAACCACGCTCTAACCACTCTGCTAACCATTCTCTGACAGTAAAACTCTTTAAAAATATATGCAGACAGTACACTGCAGACACAGCTATGTTAAATATACTTCTTATATTAATTATTTTCTTTCATACAATTTGTGGATCTTAAATGTCACTGTTTAAAAAGACTTGAATATGAAATGCATCATATTTAAGTCTTTTTGAACAGTGCAGTTGCTTTTTATGTGAATAATAGAAACAATGTGAGATTTTGTTTATTTGTACTGGGGCAAGGTTCTTTTTGCCTAAATACACAGGCCCTTTATGTATACTGTAGTTTAAATGACCTAACTCGAGGTGTGGTTTTCTCTACAGCCTTTGGCTCTGGTGAAGGGCCCCCATGCTGAGGTCCGGGCCCCCTTTAGGCTCCTCAGAGATGGGGAGGCGATTCAGGTGCTCGACTGTGTGAACTTCCGTCATCAGAGGGTCTGTGATCTGGAGGTCAGTCACTAAAGCACGTTTGAAAACACAAAAGGTTTGGTCCATTTTTACTTAAAGAAGACGTATTGTGTGTGCTGGATAATCAGTGACACCCGTGGATCATTATGTCATAATGTGGAATTTGCAGTATTCATGGAAAACAACGGGGCTTGGTTGGTAAAATGCCATCTTGAAAATACTCCTGAAGTTTGAGTTTGAGCCATTTCTTCTCATGATTTATGCACACCTGCATTTAACACATATGGGCCACTCACTAAAGTTATTTTATCACACAGTGATAAACTGTTTTAGTGCTGACAACAGCGCTAGCTGGAGCTGCAGCTTCATGTTCCCCGCACAGACAGCAGCGCTTTCTGTGTTCAAGCTGCTCGCACATCCTCTGCTGATAAATCATCCTTGTATAGGGGACATTTCATAACAGCAATATGGCGAGTGTCAGCAAATATTCGGCCTGTTCCGCTGGCAAGAGCCAATCATATGTTGAAATGTACGAGCGGTGTTCCAATCATGTTGCAGCTTCGTGATCTGATGTTTTTCTCGTGCAGTTAGTGAAGTACTGCACTTGTGTCAAAATAACCCAGTTATTTTTGTAAAGAGCAGCCAACATTTCAAGCCATTCTAATCAATAATATAATAATAATATTATAATTATAATTATTAGGGATGCAGCAGTATTTGATATAATATCGAATTGTTGGATACAGGTCTCAGTTTGATACACGTATTTGTTAAATACACACGTGTTCCTCCATGCCCTCTGTGTCATTTATTTTGGTCCCAAAGGAAAACAGTTATTGCGGCGTCCTCCTTCGATGCAGCAGGAAAACAGCTCCATAGGGACTTACAGCTGAGATATTCTAACAGAGGTGGAGTTTTATCTTTCACTCACTTTTTATTTTATGTGGATAGACCCAGGAATGACAAAGATATAAACTTTTAAATACTTGAGAATTGCGTTTGGCTTTACATCGGCTTTAATAAAATGTGCTAGTACATTCACCCGCTAATATCTGTAACTGTGCAGTAGCTGTACTGTAATGTGTATATAATGTACAGTACAGGGGGTCCTTGGGTTATGACGTTGATCCGTTCTTAAGACGCGTCGTAACCCGAATTTCGTCATAAGTCGGATTTTGACTTTGATCTTCCAACCAAAGCACCAATAACCTTTCCATCTCAATAATTAGACCACTACGCTGCTTGGTTATCACTGCCGCTTTCATAGGAGCAGATCAGAGCCCACATCAGGTACTTCCGCCCACATTGGGCACGCACACGAGGCCGTCTTCTCCGCCCTACAACCACAACAGAGCGTATTCTTCCACCGTGCGCCGTTCGCGTTTGTTTACGTCGCTTACCACGCTAAACAGCGTAAGACGGAATGACGCGTAATATATATATATATATATTTTTTTAATGGGGGCGCGTTCGTAACCACGAAACGTCGTAAGTCGAGACCGTCGTAACCCGAGGACCCCCTGTATATATTATTAATATCATCGTGTTCTTATATTATACTTTAGTGACTTAACATGGAGAACAAAGGGAGGAGGAACACATTAAAAACAAATGTGAAACTTATAAAACATGTTAATATGTTGTTTTTGATTAATATAGCATTTTCAAAATGATAAAAGGTAACACGATGACCTAAATATGCTGTTGTTAGAAGTTAATGCCACATAGAAGTCAAATACTCCCTCTTTTAAACCTCTTCTAAACACTGCTGTACTAGTATCTGTTGTTTTTATTCAGGTTATTTTTAATTGGGTCAATGTGTTGTTTTCCATCAGGATATTTATGTGGAGGAAAAAATCACTGACTATGAGTCCATACCCTGCACATAAGACTTTTAATACTTCTGCTTCCATTGTGGGTAAGTGCATGTCCTCCCTGTGTGACTGTGGCACAGTGGTTTATGAGACTGTGCACATATGGAAAAAACATGAGATGTGTGTAGAATCTAGGGATGTCCCGATCCAATCACATGATCAGAAATCGGCCCCGATCACGTGGTTTCGGACTTGATCGGAATCGGACGCTACCTCCCGATCAGGATGGGATATATATGTATATTAGGGGTGGGTATTGGCAAAGAAGTCAGGATTCAATTCGAATCACGATTCATATGCCACGATGCGATACTATCACGATGCATCACGATACTTGAATTATTGTGATGCATTGCAATATATACGACATACTTCAGTGAAAATGTACCAAAAAAAGAGGATAACTTAAATATCAGTGTCTGTGTATCTGGGTCGTGTCTTCAACTGATACAGAACTCTGAGCAACTCAATTCATAACTGAATTTATTGAATAACAAAAACAAATAAACCAAACCAATAACAAAAAAAGTGCAGAGGATTTTTTCTAAAACAAAAAATGATGTTCAAACATTTGCCATTTTGGAGGTAGCTCCATCATAACAAACAATACCCTTTCACAAAGAAGAAAGTGCAGAGGATTTATAAAAAAACAACTAATAATTAATGTATTTATTAATTAATATTAAATATTAAATTATTAATTAATAATAATCGATTTTTGGCACCAAGAATCGATAGTATATATCAGTATATTGTGAAAGTTAGTATCGCGATGCATTGTCATGACGATTATTTTGCACACCCCTACAATATACCCACAATACAGCGAGTTACAGGCAACCGAGCCAAAGACGAGTCAGCTCACGCTGCAGGAGAATTTGAAAAGGAGACAAAAAATGCCCCTTGACAGTGCGAAGGCCCAGGAGAACACAGCAGGAGCACAAGTGATCACAATGAGTGACCTACCATTCGCCTTTGTAGAGAACCCTGGATTTGTTCTGCTTATGGAGCACGTCCAACCTCGATCTGAAGTGCCATCTCGCTTTACAGATGGGGTCAGCTAAAATGAACATAGTTGGAAGGCAGATTTTTGTTGTGATACAGTGAGTTCTTGGGTCTAAGTCAATAATAGAAATGATCTGGTTCAACATTTGTGCATTTACATTTTGTGATGGCATACAATGTAATCAATACAATGTAATCAATACAATGTAATCAATAGGGAAAAGTGTTTCTTGCCCCCATCTGAGAGTATTACATTCTAGAATCTGAAAAACACCAATGGGTGAAACGGTACACATGGATACAGATACTTTGCAGCTAATGTGTCTTGGACAACCGCAAAACAACATGCACTACTAATGTTTGTTCCGCACTCGTCTCTCTTTAGGAGCTCTCGTCGCCGTGCCGCTGACCGTGCCGCTGACCGTGCCGCTGACCGTGCTGCTGACCGTGCTCTGGTGTCTGTGATGTTCCATTAGAAGCTGTATTCAGGCACCTAAAACTCTTCTGCACTTTCTCCTGTTGCCTCCAGGTGCTTTCTGTGCACTTTAGAATAGATGTTTCAAACATTGCTTCAGTACGTCGGATGTATGTGGGAACCTAATACTTTATAATCATTGCTGTTATTGTGGGCATTCCTCAAATCAGGTTCTCAGGGTAGCCAGCAAACAAAACTAGTTAAGCCAAGTAATGAAAACGGATAGTACAAAAGCCCAGCTATAAAAATATATTTGTACAAACCCAAAGCTCATTTTGGATCGTTGTCTTCCTGGAGCATGCACCTGAACCTCAGACTCTTGTGCCTTTAAACCAGTGCTTCTCAAATAGTGGGGCGGGCCCCCCTGGGGGGGTGTGGCGTGATGCCAGGGGGGGCGCGTATGACCCTGGGAAACATGTTTTTTTGCTGTACTGTACTAGAACTAAGTGTAATTGCACATCAACAACAGTAGTTGGCAGTGGAGTTCTCACATGCGATTTACGCACAGTCTCACCATTAACAGAACATCCTCTGTCACAGAAAAAACACGTATATTCCACTGAGTCGTGTCCTTTAGTCCGACAGAAGCTGACGCATCAGTGGCACAAGGAGAGAGCGTATTTTTTCAGTGCTTTTAGCTTATGCAAATGAGGTGGTTTTAAGTTTCATTTCTGTAAAACGTAAACAAATGTGCACAAAGCTGCATTAAAAACACATTAATATTTGAGTCCTCAGTGCAGTCTTTGTTGTAAGTTTTTCTTTTTTTGTTTATAATGTTAATAAAAGGATACAATGGTGTTCTAATAACAATTTTCTAGACAAATAATACTATTTATAGTCGCGCGCAGGAAGGGGGGCGTGAAATTTTTTCTTCATAGGGGGGGCGTCACAGAAAATAATTGAGAAGCACTGGTGTAAACTAACATGTGAGTGAACGCTGTGGAGTCATGTGGCTCCTGCACTGCCACGTTCACTTTCAAACTTCAGTATTAAGGCTTTAGGAGGACTTATTGAACTAGGATTTCCCACTCGTGAACTGAGAGATGGAGGAAAATCAGTGTTTCAAAAGCACAAAAGCATTTGTTACAGTTGAAATGAGCAGTGTTGTTTACGTGGAGCTTTAATATTCAAGTAGGACATAATCCACCTCCCTTAACATGCACATTTTACTGCCCAACCACATGTTTACCAAGAGATAGCATTTAAAGTTTCAAAAACTAGTTGGTCTTTTATCCTATTTGTTTTTTTTTAAGAAATTGTGACTTGACTTTTTAAAATATTTTTTAAGCAAACTATGATGACTCTGACTTTTTAAAATGGTTTGTGGATGGAAGGTTAAAGCAGAAAAGAGCATCCAGGGAAATGAGGGAAGCAAATGTATTTGTTATATTTATATTGTTAAATTTATTTATTATACAAATAATTTTTATTTATTGCCAATTTAAATGTGATGCACAGTCTTTTGGTGATCTGAGCCGGTTCTCTCATTGTAAATATACGGTTCTCATTCTATATCACGGTATAAAAAGGACCTGGTGCTGTTAGGTTGAGTTTTGGTCACATTTTAAACCCGTCCAAAAGAAATAACATGTGAGAGAAGACCGACATCTGAACTTTAATCTAAGAATCTCATGTACTGTAATTTCTGGACTACTGAGCACACCTGAATATAAGCCTCATCAACTAAATAAAAAAATATATGTACATATATAAGCCGCACTTGTCTATAAGCTGCAGGTGTCCCTGTTGTAACCTGAGACATTTACACAGATTTTTAAAAATGTTAATTAAATACCGGTACATGCTTTTTCCGAACAGTGCCTGTAACACGGCAGTAAAAGGACGAGCCTGTAGCTGCTGGACGTGTGGAAGTTTGAAGCTGCAGAGTTTTACTAGTCTGTAGCCTCAGACTTCTTACCCTGCAGGGTTCAAAGAGTGAGAAAAAAGTAGTGGCTCATAGTCCGGAAATTCCAGTGTTTCAGAGCATGTCTGTTGAGGTCTAAATTATAGGATGTGCAGCTTTTACACAGAATAAGAACCCAGAGACACGGAGGGCATTACAGGATAAGGAGCACTTTACTCTGTTATTGAACTGAATAATGACATGCACTTTTTTATTTCTTTTTTGCTTTTTTCTGCTTACACCAAATAGGAGCTGAAAGTCTCACATGCTTTTCTGTGCAATATGACGGTTTCCCCACCAATAGCTGCAAGTCTTGGGACTAAACCAGGACTTAACCGGTGCTTAACCTGGACTTAAGCTTTAAGCTTTAATGTGTAACTTTTTAAGTGTATTTTCTTTCATGATGCTTTTTGACATCTGCCAAAGGGACTACCGATGCAAATGAGCTCTTATCAGCTAACTCAGGCACATTTACATTGTTTTGATGTTGATTAATGTGAATTGTCCTTTTTATAGATAAATAAAAAAATAATAAAAACCTTTCCACCAATTAGGGTTCCTGTCATTTGTCCACTGCTCCTGACTCCTGGTTATTTGGTAAAAACCTAACCAAATCATCTCATTTATTTATGTATTTGTTTATTTGATAGTGACCATGTACATTAATGAACATTTCTGTAAATCCAAGAGGCTAGTTTTCACAGATGTGACATTGTCACCCTAAGAAAAAACAGGTTAAAACACTGAACAAACAAAATGATCTCATGTTCAATTTATTGTCAATTATTAATATAACTTATTATGTACAGTATGTATTTGTTTTAAAGTTAGATTTTTTTTTTTTAAACAAAACCTTGCCTCTCCACAGACCAGATCTGTAGCTTGATCTGAGTGATTTCAGAACCTTGTACGTAGCATACATCAGGAAAGTTACATAGTGCAGCTTTAACCCTTGGACAAATGAAACTATCGATGGGTTGAAAATAACAGTGTTGAGAAATTTAAAAAAATGCAATAAAAGACTGAAGTAAATGAAGCAGTGACACTTTGAGCTCAGAGAGGTTTGATCCCTGTGCGGCTGTAGGAGAGTCATTTAGAAATGTCATATTTACCTTTATTTTTGTACAGTTTGTATAGAAATAAAGAAAAAGAAGTCATAAAATGCATGTTTTTGCTTCATTTTTCTACCAATACAATCTAAACGTTTGTAATGTGTGTTTCACAAGTTAAAACTTCAAATGTACAAGTTCATGTGTCGGTCACACTTTACACACTTATTGATTGATACTTTGCATCAGCATTCCCTGCAGGTGTGTTGCTAACTAGGGGCACAGCGCTGTCTGAATCTGAGCTTTGTTTTAACACAGTCTGACCATATAAACATTAGAAAGGCTAAACTTTTTTTTTAGGTTAGATGAAACTACAACAGGTGAACTGATTTGTGCTGTTAAACAAAACAAAAAAACAGTTAAATTACAGTCTCAAGGTAGCACTGAACAGTTTTTCAGTTTGTCACTCGCCTAAACAAGATCACGAACGCTCGGACTAATCACAGGCTTCTGAAAATGTGTTTTTAATTTTTTTTTTCTTGAGAAACAGTCGTGTTAAAAGTGCTCTCTAATGTGTCACCATGTTAAATTCAGAGCATTATGTCATTGCGCTCTATGTAGAACACCTCCAGAGTGATGTCACTGCAAAGTATTCACAAGACGTCAGAATCTCTAGTTGAACCTGAGCAGGAGACAAATGAGGATCCTCAGGTGGGGCTTACTGTGGAACTGTCAGGTGCAGATGTGTTCACCTGGTTTATGGTTCATGTCCTGGGCTTATCCACATAAGACAGAAACTGGCATAAAGTTCAGCGTCGTTCTCTGTCATGAGCACAGAAGCCGACAGAAGCCATGTTCGTAATGATTATTTTCCACTTTAATAACGAGAAAATTAAGTCGAGAGCTCGAGAAAACGACACAATTTGTGATCTCGAGAAAACAAAACTGTTATTCCGTGATCTGGAGAAAACACTTTATCTCCGTGGGTAAAGATGAAGCCGGGCCAGTCTTCTGCTAATCGTGAAATTATCCCCAATTAAAAGACGTCACACAATCTCCCCCTGTGTCAACCCCTGATCAATATATTCTCTTATCAGCTGATCGATTATTATTCCAGACATTCTAATGACCAAAAACGCGTCTGTTCAGAATGAGAAATATCCCTGAAGTCAGACGGTCACAACGTGGCGGTCGACGTTTCAGTTGTTTTCTCGAGATCTCAAATGAATTATCTCGGGATAACAAGGAAGAAAGAATATTGCTGATGAATATGGCCTCTGTCGGCTTCCGCACATGAGAAATAAACTCAAAGTCAAATTATTTTTTCATAACAGCTTCAGGAAGTGGTGCTATTGTTCAACCCCAAAGATGTAATTGTTTCTTACGGTCTTCGTAGTGGCCGACAGTTCATGCTATTCCGCTGAATACTAAAAGGAGGCTGGGCGATTAAGGGGTTTTCTCTTGTCTTATTAAAAGTGACTTCAAATTAATTTCCTAAAAATAAACAATACAGACTTTGGAGGAATAATATTGGACTGTTTTGTGTCACATGGCCCTGATCCAAACTGCTTATAAATAATAATTACATTTTACTCATCAAGTCTGTCGTTGGACGTTATGGACGCTTTGAGACAATTTACAAAATATTTACAAAAGTTTCTCCTTTTTCCTTCCAGTTCTGAACCAGTCCAGAACTTGCTCAGAACCCGGTCTAAACTCCGGTCTGAACTCTATCTGAAACCGTTCTGGTCTGAACTAGTTTTAATACCAGTATAGAGCCGGTCTAAACCAGTTTTGACTCCAGTCTAAACTTGGTCTGAACTCAGTCTAAACCCAGTTTAAAGGGATAGTTTGGGTTTTTTGATGTGAATCTGTACGGCGCCCCCTTCAGCAGGGTCGTGCATTAACACTGACTTACCCCTGACAGTGTCCTCTGAGCCGAGTACCGCCCCGGTTCTGCCCCTGACAGTGTCCTCTGAGCCGAGTTCTGCCCCGGTTCTGGAGCTGACCAAAGTAGGTCCAGCAAGTTAGCCGGGACAGTCCAAAAAGTGATATATTTGCATCACAAAACAGTTACCCACGAAAAAGTCAGAAGTCTAAATCACTTTGTGCTATTATTATTATTATTATTATTATTATTATTATTATTATTATTATTATTATTATTATTATTATTATTATTATTATTATGAGCCTGTTCACTTGTAAGTGGCGATGTTTACAAGTCGTTTACAAACGTCTTAATAAACTTCTCATTTTGCAAGTAAGACGGAGTGCGGGATTGTTTTCTCCAAACAAGTTAATGTTAAAACGTTGTGTTGAAATTGCATTTTTCTTAAAGTTTCAGGTTGTTCATAATATTTGTAATATTTGTTCATCAAATAAAAAAAAAGTCTTCTGTAATAGATTTGCGTTTCTCTGCACAAATATTTGGACTTGTTACTTTTTTTGGGGTATATTTGCATTGAGTTTTCTGATCCGGCCCCTTTGGGATCAAAGTCGGTTGGATACGGCCCCCGGACCAGAATGAGTTTGACACCCCAGTTTAAAGTGTAACCTCGTTCTAGACCTGGTCAGATCTTGGTGGCCGTGTGGGACTTGACCAGCCCCTGTTCCTTGCTCATCACTGGGGCGTAGATGGTGCAGTCTCGGGCCTCGCAGAAGCCTGGGACTCCAGTGACTCCCACAGCCCCGATCAGACCCACCGGGCCTGGGTGACCTCTGGGACCGCGGGGGCCCTCCATACCCTCCTTTGGCTCTGCTGCATAACCCGGGTCACCTGAGGAAGAGGAGGAGGAGCTTTTAAACAGGCAAGTAACGTTTTGACAATCTGGACCTTATTTTGGTGATAAAACGATGTCATTTACTCGCCCATTGTACTTTGGTGTCATTTGGAGTATTTCCGGAGATTTCGGAGTTGGGCGATATCCGTTTAACGTGAGTGGTCGGGGCACGATGTTACAGTCACCAAATAACACAAACTTTAGCACTTTTCAAATGATAAAAGTTCAATGTGTTAGAAAATAACAACCAATCACAAGTGAGAACACGCGTCATGTAATCTAAACAGGAAGTTTATACACTCATACCTCACCTTACGAAATTAATTTGTTCCAGAAGTGGTTTCGTAACGTGATTTTTTCGTAAGTAGAGTCGCAATGTAAAAGGCCTGATTCGTTCCAAGGTCCCCAACACCCCCCAAACCCTGTTGGAGAGTGTGTTTACAAGTGTGTTTACAAGTGTATTTACAAGTGTATTTACAAGTGTATTTACGTTTCGGGGGATTCGGGCGGCTGCAAAGCCGAGCACGCATTATTTGAATTTATTGAATCTATTATTTTGAGATTTCATGTTTTGTAACTTGAATTTTCTTTCGTATTCAGAGACGAAAATTTTACGTAAAGGCGTTTCGTAACTTGGATTATTCGTTATTTGGGTCTTTCTTAAGGTGAGGTGTGACTGTATTTGAAACAGTGATATTACTATTATTCTATTTTTACATTTTTTATCAGAGGAGCAGCTGAGGTGGCTCGGGCATCTGTTCCGAACGCCTCCTGGACTCCTCCCTCAGGAGGTGTTTCGGGCACGTCCCACCGGGAGGAGGCCCCGGGGAAGACCCAGGATCCGCTGGAGGGACTATGTCTCCCGGCTGGCCTGGGAACGCCTTGAGGTCCCCCCGGAGGAGCTGGAGGAAGTGTCCGGGGTGAAGGAAGTCTGGGAGTCCCTGCTTAGACTGTTGCCCCCGTGACCCGGCCCCGGATAAGCGGAAGAAAATGGATGGATGGATGGATCATCTAACCTTTTAACCTTTGGCTTCTGACTCCTTCCTTCTGCTCCCTGTAAAACCAAAGAAGATCAACTCTTCACTGTTTATGACTGACACAAATGAGGGAATCCACAGGCAGGTGGAACAGGAAGAGACAGACTTCCTTTATTGCTGCTGATGGTAAATATTTGCACAATATAAGGAACTGAAAATTGCGTCACAAAAGAGTTCTTTGTTCTGCAGTGTAAAGTCTTCAGCTCTTTTAAATTTCAAAAATTAAAAATAAATTTTCATTAAACCTGTTTTTGTCATAAATAAAGTCTTAGCTTCTCTCCATCACATTTTGCCCCTAAAAACAACAAAACACATTTGACATTTTTACAAAACTGCTCTGAAAAAACATGCTCCAGGTAAAATCCTCCTGAGGTCCTGACCAAGCCGAAGAAGATCATGGAGATGGTCCCCGGGCGCAGTCATGTGCTGCCCACTGCTCCTGATAACAGGATGGGTTAAATGCAGAGAAGAATTTCTCCTGTGTGAGATCAATAAAGTCACTTCTTATTGGGCTACTGAGGTTACTACTGTGACTGCTGCTAATATACACTACACTGAACCAGGTCTAAACCAGGTCTAAACCAGGTCTAAACCAGGTCTAAACCAGGTCTAAACCAGGACTATACCAAGCCTAGACTAGAAGTAGACCTGAGGGGTATTCCACGAACGTGGCTAAGCACAAAGCCCGGCTTTATTCGACAGTTCGCGCTAGTTTTAGTGAGAGTTCGTTTCCATGACTCTCGCTAAACTTAGTCCCCGCTGAGTTACTGGGGCAACATGGTTTCAGCAGCTCGCCTGGTCCGGGGCAGGTTATTGATCAGGCTAAAGATGAAGCTTAAACAGGCCGTGTCACAGAGAATACGTACCGGAAGTAAACAGAGTGTCAAAAAACAGTCCCGCACACCTCCCGCTTGACTAGCTGTGTTGTCCGAAAACAATATCAGCAAAAAAAAATAAAAAAAAATTACCTTACGTTCTTGGTCAGTTTTGACAAATCTCCAGTAATTTAAAAATATTCTTTTGAACCGCTGTCTTTACGACATTATCAGATAGAAGAATTCCAGAGCCGTCACAGAGAAAGACTTTGGTCGAGTGGTTAAGTGCTGCGTCTTTCACGTGGGCGTCCCGGGTTAAGCCAAGTCTAAACCAGGATTGAGCCAGGACTGAGCTAGGTCTAAATGGTCACATCTTTATACAGCGCTTTTCCACCCAAAGCGCTTTACAACAAGGAACCACTCACCCATTCACACACCAGTGTACGCAGACACTGGGGGTGAGGTGGGTTCAGTGTCTTGCCCAAGGACACAACGGCAGCATTCATCTGTGGGAGCTGGAATCGTACCAACCAACCTGTGGGTCAGTGGATCTGACCGCTCAACCACTGATGTTTCTTATGTCAAGAGCGGGATTTGAACCGCCAACCTTTGGATGAGTGGACAAACTGAGCCACTGCCGCCCGTCTAGACCAGGACTAAACCAGCTCTTTTTACCGTGGATGTTTGGACCTCACTCACCTGGTTTTCCGTAAACTCCTGCGTCTCCTGGAGCTCCTCCCTCGCCCTACACAAGATGTCAATTAACAAATAGCACATCAATACCGCCATTCTTTTTTTTTACATTTATTTCAGATTTCTCCAAAACGTGATGCTACCAAGTCCAAGTTACAAGTCAGATCTGTGGAGAGGTGACCTCACTCACAGTACGAATGCATGTTTGTGAAGGTATTTCTGAGCAAAACAAACAAACAAACAAACAATCCAAAAACACGACAAACATCTGCAATAAAATGAATCCAGGATAGACATTTAAGTCATGGAGCTTTCCCTGCAAAGACAAGCATCAGTTTCACAGTGGACCTTTACGCCAGCTGATTTATCTGGACCAAATTTAACCTTTAATAATAACATTACAGTCCTCCATAGTGTGCTGTGGGTACGTCTGTGGTAAATATAGAAGTATGAAGTGTCTGCTGTGTGTTTTCCCCTTTATTAGTGGGTGTTCCCCTTAATGTCATTTGTGAAGGTTAATGTGACCTTTATTTATTGTGAATTTAGTGAAGTCATTGTAACCTTAAAACGTCACTGTGCCCTTTAAAAACATCAACAGGGACTTTCAGAGGTTAACCTGATAACCTGCTTTTATTTCCTGTTTCCCTTTAGAATGTCAAGAATTTGGCATTTTTATATGTTTTGAAAGTAAAACTGTAACAAACCACAGCTCCAACTCTTCCTCTCCATCCCTTTACTCCATGGTCTCCTTTAGTTCCCTGAAAAGCACATTTAAAGGAAAAGTAACGTTTTTTACAATCTGAGCCTTATTTCGGTAATAAAACAAGTTGTTTTACTCACCCATAGCACTTTGGTGTCATATGGAGGATTTCCGGAGATGTTTTAGATTAGCGTTAGGCTAACGCCGTTAGCCTAGCGCGACTTATAGCCATTGCTCGGGGCATTCCCCGAGCATGTAATATGCCCCGTGCGCGCTCCAAATAACACAAACTTTAGCACTTTTCAAATCATAGAAGCTCGATGTCTTAGTCTACGATTTTGTTTGAGTCAAAAGTGGCCTGTAATCCCAGATTTAGCCATAGTTTCGAGTAGATGAGGACGCCAGTGCACATGTGCGGACTGTGCTCTCAGCTCCCGGGACCCAAACATGGAACGCAAAGCTGTAAACTATGGATAAATCTCGGATTACAGGCCACTTTTGATTCAAACGAAATCGTAGACTAAGACATCGAGCTTCTATGATTTGAAAAGTGCTAAAGTTTGTGTTATTTGGAGACCGCACGGGGCATATTACATGCTCGGGGAATGCCCCGAGCAATGGCTATAAGTCGCGCTAGGCTAACGGCGTTAGCCTAACGCTAATCTAAAACATCTCCGGAAGTGCTCCATATGACACCAAAGTGCTATGGGTGAGTAAAACAACTTGTTTTATTACCAAAATAAGGCTCAGATTGTAAAAAAACGTTACTTTTCCTTTAAATGAAAATGACACTAAATATGACCTGGAGTCTAAGCCACAACCTCCTAACTGAGATGCAGAAGATATCGAGTACATTATTTTACACAGTGTTCATTGTAAATTGTAAGTGTAAGCTCAGAACAGTGGGCGGAGATAGGAGGTAGGTGAAAACAGGACAATACAGGATTCCTCAAACATGCATGAAACAAAGAAGGAGAGAAGGACCAGGAGTTTCATCATTCTTGTCTATAATATTTAGGCCATAATAAATAAATCAAGTGTTATGTTGAAGTATTCATTTGTAGAGCAAAACCGTCTATTACAGAATCCATAAATATAATGACACTTGAGTCAATTGGGACACATTCAGTCGCACTAGAAAACAGCAACACTTTCTATAATATTCACAGTTTTGTGGGAGGTTCCTCTCACAGCCTCTCATTGATAATCATAAAAGTATTCTTGTCTATTGATTTTCTCAGCCTCTGTACTTGCTTCATGTCTGATGTGAGTATTACATATACAGTGGTACCTCACCTTACGAAATTAATTCGTTCCAGAAGTGGTTTCGTAACGTGAATTTTTCGTAAGTTGAGTAGCTATTTCAATGGAAAAAGCCTGATTCGTTCCAAGTTTTTTTTTTATAGTGTAACTTTTTTTTTTATAGTGTAACACTGTGTTCTGGGTCCTGATTGGCTAAGAGACTAGACCAGGACTAAACGTGGACTAAACCAGGACTAGACCAGGTGGATTAAAGCGCCGCGTGCGGGTCTATTTCCTGGTTTCTCACGAGTCACAGCTGAGGCGAGCAGCGAGGAGGAGACCGCAGCGAGGAGGAGACCGCAGCGAGGAGGAGACCGCAGCGAGGAGGAGACCGCAGCGAGGAGGGGACCGCAGCGAGGAGGAGACCGCAGCGAGGAGGGGACCGCAGCGAGGAGGGGACCGCAGCGAGGAGGGGACCGCACGCAGTCCGAGCGCATGAACGAACGCAAGTAAGAGGTGGTCTAATCCTGGTTTAGACCTGGTTCAGACATGGTTTAGACCTGGTTTAATCCTGTTTTAGAGGAGGCACGGTTTGAGCACAGGTCTCGTGCTCGCAGCCCCGCGCCGGGTCATGCTGCGCTATCACACATGTCCGCGCCGTGCACACTTCTCCCCCCTCCCCCTTCCCCCCACACTTCACTATTAATAATTTTGTTGAAAATCTATGAAAGTTTGAGTGTTTAAACGAGAGACAAATGTGAGAAAAGTTTAAATCCAGTCTGAGAAAAGCGTATAATGTGTATGGCTGAGCGCGCATTATTTGAATTTTTGAGATTTCGCGTTTCGTAACTTGAATTTTCTTTCGTATCTTCAGACAAACATTTACCGTGAAGGCGTTTCGTAACTTGGAATTTTCGTTTGTTGGGTCGTTCGTAAGGTGAGGTACCACTGTACTTCACTGTCTGATGTATTACAGATACATGTACTTCAGTGTCTGATGTATTGCAGATACTTGTACTTCACTGTCTGATGTATTGCAGATACTTGTACTTCACTGTCTGATGTATTACAGATACATGTACTTCAGTGTCTGATGTATTGCAGATACTTGTACTTCACTGTCTGATGTATTACAGATACATGTACTTCAGTGTCTGATGTATTGCAGATACATGTACTTCAGTGTCTGATGTGAGGATCACAGATAAATGTATCGTCATGTGTGGGATGGTATGGAGACCATTACTGGTTGCAGAAGTAGCTCTTCAGTAGATTTGATTGTGACATCCTCCACTGGCCACTGGCATTTCAGTGTTATCCCACACCAGTGGCACCGCTCAGTCTTTTAATCTGGTATCCTCATGTAACTGCCCTGCAGAGAGCATCACAGAAACTTAGGTGACCAGTCCACTTAAAGTGCCAGTAAAGCAGCTGGGCCAGAAGGAATATCTCCAAGACTCCTGAAGGCTTGTGCTGCTGAGCTGAGCCTCTGCAGTAAATATTTAATATGAGTCTGCGTCTGAGGAAGTTACTCAGTGGAAGACATCATGAATTGTCCCTGTTCCCCCAAAAAAGCCTCATCCCAAGGAGCTGAATGACAACGGGCCAGTCGCCCTGACATCACATGTGATGAAGACAATGGAGCGACCAGCTCAGACTCCAGATCAGCCACGTCCTCCACCCTGTGCAGTTTGCTTATCGGGAGAAAGTGGGAGTGGACGACACTGTGCTCTGCCTGCTCCAGAGGTCCTTCTCTCATCTTGACAAAGGCAGTTGTGCTGTAAGGATGACCTTTTGGACGTTTAATGCCACCCAACCTCTGCTGCTCAAAAACAAACAAATGGAGATGGGAGTGGATTCTTCTCTGGTTAGTTGAATTACAGATGATCTCACAGGAAGACCTCAGTATATCCAACTGGGGGACAGCATCTCTGACACTGTTGTCTGCAACACTGGAGCTCCACAGGAACTGTACTCTCAACAGTTGTGTTTATCCTGTACACATCAGACTAGATACAACTCAGAGCTGTGTCACTTGCAGAAGTATTCTGATGACACAGGCGTTGTGGGATGCATTAGAAACAGGGACGGGAGCTTATTGAGGACTTTGTGGTGTGGTTCAGGACTATCCGCCTTCAACTGAACACTGCAAAGACCAAAGAGCTGGTGGTGGACTTTAGGAGAGCAGGCCACAGCTTCTTATAGAGTTGTATACTGGACTGATCAGAGAATCCAAACCTGCTCTACAGCAAGGGACAGAGCAGGCTGCACTTTCTCAGAAGACTGAAGTCCTTTAACATCTGCCAAAAGCTCCTGCTGAGATTCAACCAGGCAGTCATCTCCAGTGTCCTCTTCAGCGCTGAGGTCTGCTGGGGACAAAGCCTCAAAAGAAGGATGCCGTGGGGAGGAAGGCAGGTTCTGTAGTGGAGCAGAGTTTGACTCACATCTGTGGCTGAAAAGAGGGCCCTAAACATGCTCCTGTCCATCCTGGAGAACCCCCAGCACCCCCTCTCAGCACGATCACCCCAGAGCCACACTTCCCTATTGATCACATTGTACATTCACAGAAGTTCCATAACCCTGCAGGATGGGACTTTGGGCCGTTGTGAAAAAGGCCCATTATATATATTTGAGCTGTCCCTGTCTGTGTTGTTGGCCTATAAAGTATTGTGATCTCATAGAGATCAGATGTGTTTGTTGATCTCTGTCAGTAATTTGGACAGTGGTGTAAAGGTTGTATCTAAAGTTTCTGTTTGACTCAGGAACGCCACATAGTGTGTGAGAGGAGTGGGTGAGAAGTTAACATGTTGAAGTGTAATAGATTAAAGATACACCATTCTTAGTGTCTGTCTGCTTGTGGAGAAGTGGAGTTTAATGCCTTAAACTCCAGGCACAGCAAAAACATCTCTACAGAGACAAGTGTGAGCTGTGGCAAAAGGAGAAATTCAATTTGGCTCATCCAAGCTGCTTCTTCTTCTACTTCTTCTGGTCAGAGTGCTGGTGGACACTACTTATAACTCGCTGCAGGGAGGAGCTAACTACACTGAAATGACTATGAAACTATTACACCTATTTGTTTTCAGTTTCTGTCTGGGGTCTTGTTAGCATAGTCATCCAGCACCATAATGGTGTTTTCACACCTCTGGACCTGTCCTGGCTAACCCTATTGTTTTCTTTGTTTGTTTTGATTTAGGTTTGAGGATGGAGTTATAAATGGAGACAAACTGTGTCTGAGCCCTCCATTCCTGTTTAAAGAAGGATTCTCTTTTTTTTGACAAAAATAGCCTCTTTAACTCCCCTCTCAAACCAGTTCTTTTCCTTGGCTAAGATCTGAACCTCACTGTCCTCAAAGGAATGGCCTGTGGCTTCTAGGTGAAGATGTACGGCAGATGACGGTCCACTCTGGCACGCCCGTCTGTGTTGGTACATCCTCTTGTGAAGTGGCTGTTTGGTTTTCTCACATATTAGAACTGTGTTACTTTATCAAACCTGTATGACCACATGACATCAGAAGGTGGATCAGAGTGTTTTCAGTTTGAGTGAAGAACTAAATCTGCAGGGTTTGTGTGTTAAACATGTGAATGAAAACACCACTCCAGGTGTGTTTGTGATGAGGAAACTACATTAGATCAGAAAATAGTGTAGTATGGGCCCTTTAAATTTCAATTAACTTTTTTTTTCTTGTATATTCATCCATTCATTTACATTTTAGAGAACAGTGATGTTTCTGGGACAGCACCAGTCTGTAAATGTTTAATGACTTCTTCATAACACAAGCTGAAATGCATTTGGTTTCTCAGCATTCAGATCCACGGTTTCTACCATGTGTCTGTACTTTTTCTTTGTACAAGTGGGGGAAGTTTTGTTCTTTTTCTGTACTATGATTAGAAAAGGGTTGAATAAATATTACCAATATGACTGTAACTCATTATAGATCTAGTTTAACAATGAAACTATTTCAATCTGCTATTTATTTATACAATATTGTACTTTTAGAATATTTTCTCGGGATTATCCTGCTTTTTGGTTATTGTGTCAGTGACATAAATTAGTTTCAATATTATTGTCTATTCAGTAATATATATCGTAGTTTTAAATGTGACATCATGACAGGCCTATAAGTTCATAAGATAATATATAAAAATATAACTAGCATGTATCTATACCCTTACTTGTTGGAATGTGGAAACACAGTTAAGATAAACAGCAGGAAGGAATCTCTCCTTCACACAGTGAGGTTCAGACAATCATAAGTTATTTATACACTGCAGCTGATGTCAACAACGCTCCTTATGAGTGTGAAGCTAAATGGAGGCACTGCTCACTGTGAAGCTGTTATTTCAATTAGAATGACTTTTTTCTGAGTTAATCTGAGTTTTAACCATATATTGTATAAAGAAGTGGACTAAGCGAGTGTGTCGTCACCCATCGTGAAGCTGCCCGTGTAGAGCAGGATAATATGTCCATTTGAAGAGCAGAATGACGAGGCTCACAGCAGCAGTTACAGACAGAGGGGCCACCATATTCCAATGGAAGTCAATGGGAGCCAGGGCCAGAAGGAGCCGGAAGAGCCGCATGAGAACTTCCTGTTTGAAATACAGCGGCTAGTGCGTTAGCTATGTCCATTTATATATATACAGTCTAAGGCAGTGTTCCACAACCTTTTTTGTCTTGTGAAACACTGTCACACCTCGAGTACCCCTCACTCATACGTGTGGATAATTCTCCAGAAGTAGAACGTGACACAACAGATTATTAAATGAAAATCATTTTATTTCATCTCCTTAATTTGAAAATTTAATTCTCAGGCATTTTCTCTCTTTTCTTTAACTCAAATGTACTCAAATTAGAATTAAAAAATTCCAAAAAATCTCCCCCTGCGCCTGGCAGCGACACTGCCGAGTACCCCCTGCAGTGTGCTCGCGTACCCCTAAGTACGGGAAACACTGGTCTAAGGCCCTGTCCCCACGACAACGTTTTTTGGAGGAAACGGAGAAGTTTGGGTGCGTTTGGGCCTGCCGTCCAGACGGCGCCGGCGTTTTTGGGGGCGAGAACGGAGTTTTTCAAAAACGGCTTCCAGAGTGGAGAAGTCGGAGAACGCCCCCCGTTGCGTTGGAATGTGGGCGGCAAAAAAGCGCGGCAGGTGAGAAAATGATGACGTCGCGCTGCCGTAATCATCACGTGACCGGTGACCAGAGGGTGGAACCCGGCGCCTTCCGCAGGTAACAACCAGATAACAACAGCCATGGCGGGCAATGGACTTCAGTATCTTTTGCAGACTTTTGGAAGTTTATTGGCACTGCTGCATCAAACTCTGTTCATATGCAATGCATTGCGACAACAGCAGAGGACCATGCACAATTACGCCTTTCACGGAACCGGAGGCAGAGGAGCTTGTTTCGGGCTTCCTCCGTGTGCATGACATGCCACAATGTTTGGGATCGATCGATGGGACACATCCCCTCAACATACAAGCGGTGTGTGACTACAGGTACCGGTTTATGGACGTTACTGTGAAGTGGCCTGGCAGTACGCACGACGCACGGGTGTTTGCCAATTCAAAGCTAAACACGTATTTTAAAACTGGAAAGATCTCATCGCTGGAAAGGCAGATAGTGGACAATGAGGAGCACATACCAATTTGAGTGTGTTGTGTGCTGTAAATAAAGAGAAAGAGCAACCATTTCTTGTCTTTTTTATTAAATGAAAATTTACCTTTTACAAACAGGCACATGCAGTATCACACAAAAATATATAGCTGCCCGTTGGTGATGGTCCCCGGTTGTATATTCTCGCCGAAAAGCCAACATAATGTCCGAGTATGTTTAACATTCCCGTAGTAAGATCCAAACAAGCATTTTGCCTAAATAACACGCCCAAGGTTAACGAGAGTTCTACTTGTTAATGTCTATCTAATAAAACGATAGCAAGTAATGCTAACTATCGATTTATAGGCAAAAACTCTGCTCACGCAGCGCAAATCTTTGTTCTGTGGCGTCTGTCTATGTTAGGGACGGTCAGCATTTTCACATTACCGGAGTGAGTCGCTGCTACACCGGTGGAGCAGGGGGACAAAATAAATTCGCTTGTGTTGACGGTCCCTAAAGTACGTGTTTGCTTGTTTATGAAAGAGAAAGGACTTTCTGCGCATGTGCTCTTTGTAGTCCTGCGTTACTGGTGGCTCTGGCTCTTTCCGGTTTACAGCGCCACTTATCGGTGTGACATATGTACTACATCGTTTTCACTCAGCGCTCCGTGCTCATCTTGACGCGCATGTACCAACGCATCACCACGTTTAGGTCAGAGGTGTTAAGAATTAACAGTGTTGAGTGTGTAAACCTTTAGTTGTTTTATTTGACATAATAATGAATGTGTAAAAGTGACATCTGAGCCACTTTCAGTGAAATATTTGAACTTGTGGAACTTGTGTGGCTCTGGTGACACTAAAGCTCCTCTGTTACACACGACTGTGGAGAAAGCATGAGAAATACCACGAAATAAACCTTTTATATACAGTGGTACCTCACCTTACGAAATTAATTCGTTCCAGAAGTGGTTTCGTAATGTGAAAAATTCGTAAGTTGAGTAGCTATTTCAATGGAAAAAGCCTGATTCGTTCCAAGGCCCCGATCCAAGTTTTTTTTTTTATAGTGTAACTTTTTTATAGTGTAACATTGTGTTCTGCGTCCTGATTGGTTTCTCAGACTGGATTTAAACTTTTCTCACATTTGTCTCTCGTTTAAACACTCAAACTTTCATAGATTTTCAATAAAATTATTAATAGTGAAGTGTGGGGGGAGGGGGGAGAAGACTGCGCTCTGACACGTGTGATAGCGCAGCATGACCCGGTGCGGGGCTGACAGCAGGTCTAGACCTGGACTAAACCAGGACTGGACCAGGACTAGACCAGGACTAAACCAGGACTAAACCTGGACTAAACCAGGACTAAACCAGGACTAAAACTGGACTAAACCAGGACTAAACCAGGACTAAACCTGGACTAAACCTGGACTAAACCTGGACTAAACCAGGACTAAACCTGGACTAAACCAGGACTAAACCAGGACTAAACCAGGACTAAACCAGGACTAGACCAGGTGGATTAAAGCGCTGCGCGCGGGTCTAATTCCTGGTTTCGTTTCGAGTCACGGCTGAGGCGAGCAGCAAGGACTCCCCTCGGGACGGCACGCAGTCTGAGCGCATGAACGAGACCCACGAACGCATGGAAGAGCCGCGGTGGTCTAGACCTGCTTTAGACCTGGTCTAGACCAGCACGGGTCTCGTTCATGCGCTCAGACTGCTCCTCGCTGCTCCCCTCAGCTGTGACTCGAAACGAAACCAGGAAATAGACCCGCGCGCGGCGCTTTAATCCACCTGGTCTAGTCCTGGTCTAGTCCTGGTTTAGTCCTGGTTTAGTCCTGGGCTAGTCCTGGTCTAGTCCTGGTCTAGTCCAGGTTTAGTCCAGGTTTAGTCCAGGTTTAGTCCAGGTTTAGTCCTGGTTTAGTCCAGGTTTAGTCCTGGTTTAGTCCTGGTCTAGTCCTGGTCTAGTCCTGGTTTAGTCCAGGTTTAGTCCTGGTCTAGTCCTGGTCTAGTCCTGGTTTAGTCCAGGTTTAGTCCTGGTTTAGTCCTGGTCTAGTCCTGGTCTAGTCCAGGTTTAGTCCAGGTTTAGTCCAGGTTTAGTCCAGGTTTAGTCCAGGTTTAGTCCAGGTTTAGTCCTGGTCTAGTCCTGGTCTAGTCCTGGTTTAGTCCAGGTTTAGTCCAGGTTTAGTCCTGGTCCAGTCCTGGTTTAGTCCAGGTTTAGTCCAGGTTTAGTCCTGGTCCAGTCCTGGTTTAGTCCAGGTTTAGTCCAGGTTTAGTCCTGGTCTAGTCCAGGTCTAGTCCTGGTTTAGTCCTGGTCTAGTCCAGGTCTAGTCCAGGTTTAGTCCTGGTCTAGAACTGGTTTAGTCCTGGTCTAGTCCTGGTTTAGTCCAGGTTTAGTCCTGGTCTAGTCCTGGTCTAGTCCTGGTTTAGTCCAGGTTTAGTCCTGGTTTAGTCCTGGTCTAGTCCAGGTTTAGTCCAGGTTTAGTCCAGGTTTAGTCCTGGTCTAGTCCAGGTTTAGTCCAGGTTTAGTCCTGGTTTAGTCCTGGTCTAGTCCTGGTCTAGTCCTGGTTTAGTCCAGGTTTAGTCCAGGTTTAGTCCTGGTCCAGTCCTGGTTTAGTCCAGGTTTAGTCCAGGTTTAGTCCTGGTCCAGTCCTGGTTTAGTCCAGGTTTAGTCCAGGTTTAGTCCTGGTCTAGTCCAGGTTTAGTCCAGGTTTAGTCCAGGTTTAGTCCTGGTTTAGTCCTGGTCTAGTCCTGGTCTAGTCCAGGTTTAGTCCAGGTTTAGTCCAGGTTTAGTCCTGGTTTAGTCCTGGTCTAGTCCTGGTCTAGTCCTGGTTTAGTCCAGGTTTAGTCCAGGTTTAGTCCTGGTCCAGTCCTGGTTTAGTCCAGGTTTAGTCCAGGTTTAGTCCTGGTCTAGTCCAGGTTTAGTCCAGGTTTAGTCCAGGTTTAGTCCTGGTCCAGTCCTGGTTTAGTCCAGGTTTAGTCCAGGTTTAGTCCTGGTCTAGTCCAGGTTTAGTCCAGGTTTAGTCCAGGTTTAGTCCTGGTCTAGTCCTGGTTTAGTCCTGGTCTAGTCCAGGTTTAGTCCAGGTTTAGTCCAGGTTTAGTCCTGGTCTAGTCCTGGTCTAGTCCAGGTTTAGTCCTGGTCTAGTCCAGGTTTAGTCCTGGTCCAGTCCTGGTTTAGTCCAGGTTTAGTCCAGGTTTAGTCCTGGTCTAGTCCAGGTTTAGTCCAGGTTTAGTCCTGGTTTAGTCCAGGTTTAGTCCTGGTTTAGTCCTGGTCTAGTCCTGGTCTAGTCCTGGTTTAGTCCAGGTTTAGTCCAGGTTTAGTCCTGGTCTAGTCCAGGTTTAGTCCAGGTTTAGTCCAGGTTTAGTCCTGGTTTAGTCCAGGTTTAGTCCAGGTTTAGTCCTGGTTTAGTCCTGGGCTAGTCCTGGTCTAGTCCTGGTCTAGTCCAGGTTTAGTCCAGGTTTAGTCCAGGTTTAGTCCAGGTTTAGTCCTGGTTTAGTCCAGGTTTAGTCCTGGTTTAGTCCTGGTCTAATCCTGGTCTAGTCCTGGTTTAGTCCAGGTTTAGTCCTGGTCTAGTCCTGGTCTAGTCCTGGTCTAGTCCTGGTTTAGTCCAGGTTTAGTCCTGGTCTAGTCCAGGTCTAGTCCAGGTTTAGTCCTGGTTTAGTCCTGGTCTAGTCCAGGTTTAGTCCTAGTCTAGAACTGGTTTAGTCCTGGTCTAGTCCTGGTTTAGTCCAGGTTTAGTCCTGGTCTAGTCCTGGTCTAGTCCTGGTCTAGTCCTGGTTTAGTCCAGGTTTAGTCCAGGTTTAGTCCTGGTTTAGTCCTGGTCTAGTCCTGGTCTAGTCCAGGTTTAGTCCAGGTTTAGTCCAGGTTTAGTCCTGGTTTAGTCCTGGTCTAGTCCTGGTCTAGTCCTGGTTTAGTCCAGGTTTAGTCCAGGTTTAGTCCTGGTCCAGTCCTGGTTTAGTCCAGGTTTAGTCCAGGTTTAGTCCTGGTCTAGTCCAGGTTTAGTCCAGGTTTAGTCCAGGTTTAGTCCTGGTCCAGTCCTGGTCTAGTCCAGGTTTAGTCCAGGTTTAGTCCTGGTCTAGTCCAGGTTTAGTCCAGGTTTAGTCCAGGTTTAGTCCTGGTCTAGTCCTGGTTTAGTCCTGGTCTAGTCCAGGTTTAGTCCAGGTTTAGTCCAGGTTTAGTCCTGGTCTAGTCCTGGTCTAGTCCAGGTTTAGTCCTGGTCTAGTCCAGGTTTAGTCCTGGTCCAGTCCTGGTTTAGTCCAGGTTTAGTCCAGGTTTAGTCCTGGTCTAGTCCAGGTTTAGTCCAGGTTTAGTCCTGGTTCAGTCCAGGTTTAGTCCTGGTTTAGTCCTGGTCTAGTCCTGGTCTAGTCCTGGTTTAGTCCAGGTTTAGTCCAGGTTTAGTCCTGGTCTAGTCCAGGTTTAGTCCAGGTTTAGTCCAGGTTTAGTCCTGGTTTAGTCCAGGTTTAGTCCAGGTTTAGTCCTGGTTTAGTCCTGGTCTAGTCCTGGTCTAGTCCTGGTTTAGTCCAGGTTTAGTCCAGGTTTAGTCCTGGTCCAGTCCTGGTTTAGTCCAGGTTTAGTCCAGGTTTAGTCCTGGTCTAGTCCAGGTTTAGTCCAGGTTTAGTCCAGGTTTAGTCCTGGTCCAGTCCTGGTCTAGTCCAGGTTTAGTCCAGGTTTAGTCCTGGTCTAGTCCAGGTTTAGTCCAGGTTTAGTCCAGGTTTAGTCCTGGTCTAGTCCTGGTTTAGTCCTGGTCTAGTCCAGGTTTAGTCCAGGTTTAGTCCAGGTTTAGTCCTGGTCTAGTCCTGGTCTAGTCCAGGTTTAGTCCTGGTCTAGTCCAGGTTTAGTCCTGGTCCAGTCCTGGTTTAGTCCAGGTTTAGTCCAGGTTTAGTCCTGGTCTAGTCCAGGTTTAGTCCAGGTTTAGTCCTGGTTCAGTCCAGGTTTAGTCCTGGTTTAGTCCTGGTCTAGTCCTGGTCTAGTCCTGGTTTAGTCCAGGTTTAGTCCAGGTTTAGTCCTGGTCTAGTCCAGGTTTAGTCCAGGTTTAGTCCAGGTTTAGTCCTGGTTTAGTCCAGGTTTAGTCCAGGTTTAGTCCTGGTTTAGTCCTGGTCTAGTCCTGGTCTAGTCCTGGTTTAGTCCAGGTTTAGTCCAGGTTTAGTCCTGGTCTAGTCCAGGTTTAGTCCAGGTTTACTCCAGGTTTAGTCCTGGTTTAGTCCAGGTTTAGTCCAGGTTTAGTCCTGGTTTAGTCCTGGTTTAGTCCAGGTTTAGTCCTGGTTTAGTCCTGGTCTAGTCCTGGTCTAGTCCTGGTTTAGTCCAGGTTTAGTCCAGGTTTAGTCCTGGTCTAGTCCAGGTTTAGTCCAGGTTTAGTCCAGGTTTAGTCCAGGTTTAGTCCTGGTTTAGTCCAGGTTTAATCCAGGTTTAGTCCTGGTTTAGTCCTGGTTTAGTCCAGGTTTAGTCCTGGTTTAGTCCAGGTCTAGTCCTGGTCCAGTCCTGGTTTAGTCCAGGTCTAGACCTGCTGGCAGCCCCGTGCCGGGTCATGTGCGCTATCACACGTGTCAGAGCGCAGTCTTCTCCCCCCTCCCCCTTCCCCCCCACACTTCACTATTAATAATTTTGTTGAAAATCTATGAAAGTTTGAGTGTTTAAACGAGAGACAAACGTGAGAAAAGTTTAAATCCAGTCTGAGAAAAGCGTATAATGTGTGTGGCTGAGCGCGCATTATTTGAATTTTTGAGATTTCTTTCGTATCTAGAGACCAAAATTTAACGTGAAGGCGTTTCGTAACTTGAAATTTTCGTTTGTTGGGTCTTTCGTAAGGTGAGGTACCACTGTACTTTAATATGGGGATTGGCTTCATTTGTCTGTAAGGGAGAGTTCAAATGAATAAAACTGTTGCAACAGGCAGAGATGAATGTGTAGGAGTCTCCCCATCATCAGTCTAAAGTATTAGTATCCTGAGCAGGAAATACCAGTGTGTGTACTTACCGGTACTGTAGGTAAGGTCATATCCTCTTATGTACAAGGAACTAGTCATACATCCATAGTGAGGTAAGCCCATTGGCTTTGATCCAGAACAAAATGCTGGAGCCATAACTGTGTAAATGGACATAGCTAACATGTGGGGACACGTCCACCTCAGTCATTCCTCTCTCTATAAATGCTGCTGTGAGCCTTAAAATGTTTATATTAACCTGCTCTATACGATCCTGGGGTTTTTATTTCACGATCTGAATGTTATTGAATGTTGGCGGCACGGTGGCTGAGTGGCTAGCACTCATGCTTCACAGCAAGAAGGTTCCGGCTTCGATCCCCGGGTCGCCCAGGCCTTTCTGTGTGGAGTTTGCATTTTCTCCCCGTGTCTGGGTGGGTTTCCTCCGGGCACTCCGGTTTCCCCCACCAACCCAAAACATGCTCCAGGTAAATAATAAATAAACAGGCAAATAAGATGCCCTCTTTTGCCAAAGTGGCATTAGAAACATTCATTTTGTTCATCGTGTTTTAAAGAAAGAAATGTTTTTAAAGTCTGTGCACTGGTATTGGATGTCAGTTTTAGCAGATACATAAAACCGAAGAATCTATATCTCTATCAAAAGTATCAATATCTGGATCTGAGAAACTGAAATGAGAACTGAGAAAGCCAGATCGATGCATCGGTGCAAGGAAGTGTAAGAAAGCCTCTCTGTATCACTGAATCCCCAGTTTCAGCTCCACTGGTACACACCTGTGCCGTACATGTCCACTGTGACGCTTTATTCTCTCATTTTATTTTCCAAATGTAAAAACAAGCTCTGCTCTAGTGTGATGTGCAGCAGGAGGAGCCCACAGCTGCACTGATACAGGCCAGATGAATGTGTACAGGTTTGTTGAGTTAAACCCCCCAGAATAGTCATAGTCATAGTCATAGTTTGCTTTATTGTCGAAAACAATCATGTACATAGAGTGAATTCGAAATTTCGTTTCCCCACTAACCAGGCAGGACAGTGATAGAGCGGAGAGGGGGAGGGGCTACGTACATGCGCGCGCCACCGACTGGGAGATGCAGAGTAGAAAAGATGCAATACAATCAGTGACAATTTAACAACATGTAATGACAGAAAAACAATTGGACATATAACATACGGTGATCTTTTTCTTTGGCAACATAAGGAAGGGTGTGGGGGGATCAGATTGGAAATCAATGAAATTGATTGAACCGAGAGCAGAGATCAGACCTTCCTAAAAAGATAGGGAACATTTTTACAATCGTGTCAGTGTTGTGAATAGTCCAATATGTGTGTGCCACTGTTTATGTAGAGTTCATGATAACAAAACCACATCTGTGGCCTTGGAGTGTTCTTGCAGGGAGACAAAGTCAAAACACAGATAACTGTTGGAGACAGATTTTCACAGGAGAGACATAATTATTAGACATAAATTATCCAAAGGGATTAATTTAGCATGATGCAATACATTTTTAGAGACCCAGGTGAACAATTTAGATTGAGCTTGGGTTTTGCCAGACCCCCATCTTCATATCGCCATGAAGATTCATGAGAGATCTCATTAGTTCCTCTTGGCGCACAGACTGCGCTGCGTTGGCTTTACACAGTTCTGTCACCATGCCCGTGATGATATCTAAACGTCGAGATGTTTCCTTCGGTTGAAACACTTCCAAAAGGTCCTCAACCTGTCCCACTTTCTGATGTAATCCTTTCACGAGATCCCCTACGGCTTCACAGTGGCTCGAAATTGCTGCAGACAGCTTGGGGGACTCTTTACTTGCTGCCAGCTTACACATTTTGCGATAGGTCATGGACAATCCCAGGCCAATCAACAGATGTCCAGCTATTAGAAATCCAAATACGTAAATATCCTCCACATCCTCCAGGTACATTGGTGCCAAACATACGACTTGCCACACACGATACGAGTCCCTCGCATATCCAGCAGCAAAAGTACCGTCCGGACACACCGCGTCTCCCGGAGCGGCACTCCTCCATGAAAAAAAGAGTATCAATCGTGCTGAGGGTCCAGCTGATCACATCCATATTTTAGGAATTTGGAAAATCCGCTCCAAAAAGCGAGAAAATAACGAGAAACAAGAGAGGCACACACACAGCAGAGCAATAGATAAGGAGGAGGAAAGAAACACGTCCTCTCCCTCTCACGGTCAGAACAGAAAGAATGATGACAAAGGACTACAGGGGCACTACAGGGGCACTACAGGGGCATTACAGGGGCACTACAGGGGCACTACAGGGGCACTACAGGGGAATTACAGGGGCACTACAGGGGCACTACAGGGGCACTACAGGGGCACTACAGGGGCACTACAGGGGCACTACAGGGGCACTACAGGGGCACTACAGGGGCACTACAGGGGCACTACAGGGGCACTACAGGGGCATTACAGGGCCATTACAGGGGCATTACAGGGGCACTACAGGGGCACTACAGGGGCACTACAGGGGCACTACAGAGGCACGTTTAAACCCCCCTGTCCAGGGATACACTTCCACTGGCACATACAGTCACACCACATTTAAAATCAAACACTGATATAGATTTCTTTGATTTTAAGAAAGTAAACGTACTCTGAATATCACCAAATGAAACTGTACCTGTACCAGAATACACTTACTCCAAGTATTCAGAAGAGTATTCTCGGCACACGTGTTCATCAAGTATTTCCTAACACTGCCCCACTGAAAAGTGGTTTCACTTTTTTTTCCTACTCCCTTTCTCTTTCTCTGTTAGTCACACACACACACACACACACACACACACACACACACACACACACACACACACACACACACACACACACACACACACACACACACACACACACACACACACACACACACACACACGATAAAACCTTTTAAAGGTCCCATGGCATGAAACTTTCACTTTCTGAGGTTTTTGAACGTTAATGTGAGCTCCCCTACCCTGTTTAGCCCCCCCCATAGCTAAAAGTTGCGAAATGTCTAAACTGAGCATTTGCGATCGTTTTCTGCGTTTGAAAAAAACACAGCTCAAACGGGCGATTCTGAACAAGGAAACTTATTGACATCACATCGGAAAAAGAAATGCAAATGCAGTTCCACCCCCGTCTGGATGTCCACCCCCTGTCTCTGGAAATCACGCCCAGAGAGTTTGGACCGCGAAGGAGCTACGCAATGCGAAATGCGTTTTTTTATTTGCCTGGAGGCACGTGTGAGTGTTTCTAGACTCGGAAGTCCTTTACCCGACCCTCTGGACCTTTGAAACAGCAGTGGTTTAATCTTATTTTCTGTGAAAATGTGTTTTTTAATTGAAATTCCACCCCCACCCGCTCCTCTAACCTATCTCTGTCCTTCTCATTTGCATTCAAGCAACAAGGCCCAGAATGAGTTGTTCAGAGAGAGAGATATTCTGACTCTGTACATGTGTCTTTCTCATGCACTGAGTGTTGATTTTGAAGAAGGATTCATTTACAGTATTAGGGAACCATTAAGGAGCCATATAAAAGCATCAAGAAGTACCATGTCATGGGATCTTTAAATATTCAGCTCAAATATTTTCAAGCCCTCAAATTTACTCATTAATTTACTTTGTTACTCACTTAGTAACAAACAGGAAATGGTGCAGTGAAGCGATCTGATTGGTCAGAATTATCCTCATCATCTCTTTGATTTGTTAAGTGTAAACCCCGCCCACAGATGAGAAGAGCCAATAGGAAAGAGCCTCTGTCCTCCTCGCTCAAACATGATCGATACTTCTGCCTCGGCATCTCAAACTGTTGGACCCGAGGGCTTGAAAAGATGCTGAATATTTAAGGTGACATTTTTATTCAAAATTCTAAACATATTGAAAAAATACAAGTACAGTAAAATTGTTAATTGTGTTCATTTAAAAGGTGCACTGTGTATCTTTTTGGTTGGGAGTCCGTCACCTGCTTGTTTCTATGGCGATATCATTGCTCTGCCTGGAATGTTCCACAGTATGACAAACTTTACATTTATTCAATTACAGGTGGTTTTATAGCTCAAACATTCGGACTGTGAGCGGGGTCGCCTCTCCACAGATCTGACCTGTAACTTGGGTCTGGTTTGGTCTCGATGAAGATAGAAAGGTTAATGCCACACTGTGAAACATTCCAGTTAAAGAAATAATGTTTCCATGGAGAAAAGCATCTGACGGACCCTCCACCAGAAAAGATACATCTTAAATTTTCTTAGGTAGGTAAAAAATAGATAGAAAATGTGGATTCTAAATTTTCTCTTTAGAGCGAAATGCCCTTGTGTGTCAGATGCCCTCCCTGTGTCTCCATGGGGTCTTATTCTATGTAAAAGCTGCTAATCCTGTAGTTTAGACCTCTACAAACATGTTCTCAAACACGTGGGAGTGGGATTGGTTTCAGACATTCATGTATATATTTTATGGTTATTGGTTTCAGATTTAACGTTGCTGCGTTTGCAAAATAATGTAACTTTGGACCAATAAAACAGTCAACAAATGCAATATCCATGTGTATGAGCTGAGATTCATCTGAAGATTTGATTTGCATGGGGGAAACCAAACTCTCTCTGTAATCACTGTTCACATGAAACGAAAACAAAGCATGAAATCCAATGGCCACGCTGCAGTTTAAAGGTGCATTGTGTAACTTTTCTGGTGGAGGGTCCGTCAAATGCTTTTCTCCATGGAGGAGTTATTGCTATGGCATTAAACCTTTCCATCCTCATGGAGACCAAACCAGACCAAGTGACAGGTCAGATCTGTGGAGAGGCGGCCCCTGTTTTTCGAGGTATTTTTGAGCAGAATCAGAATCAGAATCAGAAAGGTTTTAATGCCATATGTTTGAACAAGTTCACAACATTAGGAAATTGCTGCGGTGCTTGGAGCAGAATGTAAACTAACACTTAACATGCAATAAATAAAATAGAATAAAATAGAGTAGCAGAAAACTTAAATCTAACAAATTTACAAGAGTACAAGGATATAACAGTGCAGGTGCAGGTAATGGTCAGGTGCAAAAAGAAGAACCGGCGCAGGGTCTTGTGACTGACACAGAGCGGGGGGTGGGAGGGTGGGTGAGAAGAGTCCTAGTGTTGTTATTGTTCAAAAGTCCGACAGCAGAGGGGAAGAAGCTTTTTTATGGTGGGAGGTTCTGGTCCGAATGGACGGTAGCCTCCTGCCTGAGGGAAGCAGGTCAAAGAGTCCATGTCCAGGGTGAGAAGGATCGGATGCAATCCGACCTGCACGTGTCCGTGTCCTGGAGGTGTACAGGTCCTGCAGAGATGGAAGGCTGCAACCACTCACCTTCTCAGCAGAGCGCACAACACGCTGCAGTCTCTGTTTGTCCCTGGTGGTGGCTCCAGCAGACCACACGGTGATGGAGGAGGTGAGGATGGACTCGATGATGGCAGTGTAGAACTGCACCATTGTCCGTGGTGGCAGGTTGAATCTCTTCAGCTGCCTCAGGAAGTACATCCTCTGCTGGGCCTTCTTTATGATGGAGGTGATGGTGGGCTCCCATTTGAGGTCCTGGGTGATGGTGGTCCCCAGGAAGCGGAATGAGTCCACAGTGGTAATGGGGGAGTCGGTCAGGATGATGGGGGGGGGGGGGGGCTGTGGTCTTCCTAAAGTCCACAATGATCTCCACTGTCTTCTGGGCGTTCAGCACCAGGTTGTTCTGGCTGCACCAGGACGCCAGACGGTCAACCTCTGTCCTGTAGGCAGACGAGCAGAGGAGAAAGAACACAGCCTTGGGGAGAGCCGGTGCTGATGGTCCGGGAGTCCGAGACATTCTTCCCCAGCCTCACGTGCTGCTTCCTGTCCGTCAGGAAGTCAGTGATCCACCTGCAGAGAGGATCAGGCACGTTCATCTGGGAAAGCTTGCCTTGGAGGAGGTCTGGGCGGATGGTGTTGAAGGCAGAGCTGAAGTCCACAAACAGGATCCTGGCGTAGGTTCCCGGGGAGTCCAGATGCTGCAGGGAGAAGTGTAGAGCCAGGCTGATGGCATCGTCCACAGATCTGTTGGGTCTGTAGGCGAACTGCAGGGGGGTCTAGGAGGGGGGCCGTGAGGGTCTTGAGGTGGGGCAGAACCAGGCGCTCAAAAGACTTCATGACCACAGATGTTAGAGCCACAGGTCTGTAGTCATTAAGTCCAGTGATCCTTGGCTTCTTGGGGACAGGAACAATGGTGGAGGTTATGAAGCAGGCAGGCACATGACAAGCCTGCAGTGAAGAGTTGAAGATGCCCGTAAACACCGGGGCCAGCTCGTTAGCGCAGTGTCTCAGGGTGACAGGAGAGACACCGTCTGGGCTAGACGCTTTCTGGGCATTCAACCTTTTGAACTGTTTCCTCACATCTGCCTCATGAATGTGAAGGGGTGGAGATGGCTCGGGTGGGGGGATAAGTGTACAGGTAGTCTCTATTGATGGGACGGATGGAGGTGTGAGAGCTGCTTGATGGCTCATCAAAACGACAGTAGAGGTCGTTTAGACTGTTGGCTAGGGGCAGATCATCCGTGGAGTGTGGAGTTTTAGGTTTGTAGTTTGTTATTTTCCTAAAACAAACTACAAACCTAAAAAAGCAGTAAACCTACAACCTAAAAGAGCAGTACAAACCTAAAAGAGCAGTAAAACCACCTGGAATTGAATAAATGTAAAGCAGAGCTTGTCTTGTTGTTTAATACTGTGGAACATTCCAGGCATAGCAATGGCGTATCCGTAGAAACAAGTAGGTGATGGACCCACGACCAAAAAGTTACACTGTGCACCTTTAAATAAAAATATATATAAAAAAAAAAACACTTCAAACTGAGAGGTCCTGTATTACACAAAATTGATTCTTATGAACTTTGAGCCATATAAGATTGTTGTTGGCGGCACGGTGGCTGAGTGGTTAGCACTCATGCTTCACAGCAAGAAGGTTCCGGGTTCGATCCCCGGGTCACCCAGGCCTTTCCGTGTGTGTTCTGTGTGGAGTTTGCATGCATGGTCTGGGTTCGATCCCCGGGTCGCCCGAGCCTTTCTGTGTGGAGTTTGCATGTTCTCCCCATGTCTGGGTGGGTTTCCTCCGGGCACTCCGGTTTCCCCCATCGACCCAAAACATGCACCATAGGTAAACTCCTCCAGCTGAGGTCCTGACCAAACCGAAGCAAGAAGATCATGGAGATGGTCCCCGGGCGCAGTAATGTGTCGCCCACTGCTCCTGATAACAGGATGGGTTAAATCCAGAGAAGAATTTGTCCTGTGTGAGAGCAATAAAGTCACTCCTTCTTCTTCTTCTGTTCCCTCATCACAAAGACACCTGGAGTTTGAGTAATCCTTTATTATTAGTCTGTCTACATCTCCAAAGCTCCAAATGCTCTGTTCCACCATGAGAAGTTAACACATCATTTAAATCAGTACAGATGGACAAGTCCTGGGCTGAAATGATCCAAATGATGCTAGTGAAGGTGTGTTAAAAACACCTATAGTGCTACAGTATATATCACAGAACAGAAAGTTTTCTGTTTGAGAGGAGAACTCAGTCTAAATCTGCAGGTTTGTGTGTTAAACGTGTGAATGAAACAAAACACGACTCCAGGTGTGTTTGTGATGAGAATTAAACATTATAAGTGTAATGTTGTAATATGGGCCATTGAACGTGAAAGATTTGACTGAAAATAATCCTCAAACTGCAGAGTTTTCACTGATGTGAACTAAAATAGTATAATGTTCATGCGAGCTGTAGGTTGAGGTGCTTTTGAAGTGAAGGGTCTGTCACCTGCTTGTCATGGTGATGCTTTGCCTGTAATACGTAGTGCAGCTTTAACCCTTGAACACATGAAGCTGTCAGTGGGTTGAAAATAACAGTGTTGAGAAAGGAAAAAAATGCAGTAAAAGAATGAAGTAAATGAAGCAGTGACCCTTTGAACTCAGAGAAGTTTGATCCAGAAGCTGTATTTGTGTTTTATAAATGTTACATACACAGTAGTTGTTTTATATATATTTAGTTTTATTTTGTGTCTCAAGTCTCAAAGTAGCTAGTATTAGGCAACAGTTTTTTGAGTCACTCTCACCTTTTTGTTGAAAATTAAACTCCTAAACAGAACCATGAACGCTCGGACTGATCACAGGCTCTGCTGACAGCTGAACATTCCACCTTAGAGACACATGTAGAACACACCCAGCCCGATGTCACTGCAGAGTTTCAATGGGTTCATGTGACATCCACAGGTCAGAGTCCTCAGGTGGAGTTTGCAGTGGAACTGTCAGGTGCAGATGTGTTCACCTGGTTTAAGGTTTGTGTCTCTGGAATTCCTGGACTTATCCACATGAAACAAAAACTGGCACAAAGTTCAGCGTCTTCTCTGTCAGGAGAAATAATCAAAAGTGAAATAATTTTTTTTTCACAATTGCTTCAGAAAGTGGTGATACCCAAAAGTGTGTTGATTTCTTTAAAAACAGTAAATCTCCCATAGTCATACAGGCCCTGCCCTTCATCTGAACCTACGACATCATATTCTCCACAGCCTATCGGACTAAAAGCATTAGCAGGCCTGTTTCCATATTGCCAACCATGTTTCCAGGTAATTTAGCGTCTTCATCCTGGCGTACAGTTAATTCTGTTACACTGAATATTAAGACTAGGGCTGGGCAATGTGGCAAAAAAGTATATATTTTTCTCTGATGTTGACCAGTTAGGAGTTTTGATTTTCTTTCTTATTAAAAATGACTTAAAATTAATTTCCTGAATATAAACAATACAGACTTTGGGCCATTTGACAAAAACAGTCCAGTGTTATTACTCCAGAGTCTGAACTCTGCTTTCACATCAGACCTGTACAGAAAAAAGTGTCTAAAGGTTTTTTTTAGACATGAATCCTCTCTTTATTATTCATAATATAAATGCATTAGTCTTATATAGCTGTGCCCCATTGTGGCGCCTGGTATTCCCAGAAGTCCTAATCAGGCCCAGCCCTGGGACCAGATGAGGTCTGGTCTTCAGAGAGCCGGGTTTAAATCAGGTGAATAAACACGGAGAGGACTTTCCACTGACGTCTGCAGCACCCTGTCATTTTACCAGTGCTGTAAATAATAATTACATTTTACTCATCAAGTCTTTGTTGTTGGACATGTTAAGTTAAAAAAGCTTTGAGACAATTTACAAAATATTTACAAATATTTATTCTTTTTCCTTTATTTAACAACAAAAAACATGAAGCCTAAAACTTAATTTTTTGGAAACTGATGCACTTTCAATTGATATATACATTATTTATAGTGTCTACAAGTCATTCTAGCCACACATTTTACAGTAATTCAGTAACAAAAAAGTAATGTCTAAAAGGAACAGAACCAAGGCTAAAATCCAAATCTAAACCAGGACCAGTTTTAAACCAGTTCTAAACCCGGCCTTAACCCCAGTATAAACCTGGTCTAACCCTGGTCTAAAGTGGGTATAAACCAGTTTTAAGCCTGGTCTAAACTTGGTCTGAACTCAGTCGAACCCCAGTCTAAAGTGTAACCCCGTTCTAGACCCGGTCAGATCTTGGTGGCCGTGTGGGACTTGACCAGCCCCTGTTCCTTGCTCATCACTGGGGCGTAGATGGTGCAGTCTCGGGCCTCGCAGAAGCCTGGGACTCCAGTGACTCCCACAGCCCCGATCATACCCACCGGGCCTGGGTGACCTCTGGGACCGCGGGGGCCCTCCATACCCTCCTTTGGCTCTGCTGCATAACCCGGGTCACCTGAGGAAGAGGAGGAGGAGCTTTTAAACAGGCAAGGATCAGAAAATAACACACTTTCTGTTGGTAGTATGACTTTAGTCGTTGTGTTTTATTCAGACCCTCCAGGAATTCACGATGTTGCGATTTGCAACTTCAGCCAATCCCCGTGAATTCAGGGCGGTGCTGCAATTTTGACCAATCACCGCAACTTTCCCGCAATTTTTACTAATTTTGACCAGTCATCGGCGACGTATTGAACGCGACCAACTTCCTTCTGCTTTACTTCCGTGTGACAAAACGAAACTGCGGCCGTGTCCCAGTTCCCAGAGCGCACAGCTCGGAGCGCGGCCCGAAGGGGGCTCAGACTGCAGTCAAGGAGGTGCACACTTGCTCAGCCCCGACTGCAGTCCGCGGACCGCTTAACGACTGCGGTCTTCGGACCACGTGTTAACTGCGCATGGGACAAAAAAGAAGTGGGACAGCAGTCGTCGCGCCGGTGTTCTGTCGAAATGTGTGACGCACATGCCCTTCGGGCCACGCTCCGAGCCGCGCGCTCTGGGAACTGGGACACGGCTTCTAATGGCAAAGAAACATGTCTGCGGCGCCATTTGCCCACAAAAATAACAGCAAAAGACCGAAACAGTTCCCCTCCTAGTAGTTATTTATTTTCGATGTTGGTAAGGTTGTTTTAGGACCATATCTGTGATCTCTGTGTCTTTGTATTATTCTTTGTCAGTAATAACTCAGTATTCAAAATATTACTCAATTTTAATTACAAAAAGGGAAAATCGCAACTATTTATCGCAACTTTCACTTCCTCCCGCAACAGAATCGCAACAAAAACCTTAAAAGCACCACAACTTTCCTCACAACTTTTTGGAAAAGCTCCCGCAAATTCAGGCATTTTAGCCCGAAACAATCACAAAAAATGCCCGCGAAATCCTGGGGGGTCTGAATAATTAGCAGTAGAGCAGGGATTATAGAGGCGATATTTTTCTTCAATGAGGTATTAACTGCTAACACATAAGAAATTTAAATAATTTTCATTGTTTTGAAAATGCTGTATTCACCAAAAATGTGTTTCAGCTTGTTTCACTTTCATTTTTGGTTATCACAACACAATGTGCGTCCCAGTACAGGTAATGCCCATTCCCGCCCGCACCGCTGCTTTAGCCCAGAGCAACACTGTCAGTCAAACTGTTGCTAAAGAAGACGGCTGATCTGTCAATTATTAATGTTCAGATCTTGATTTGAACAAAGTAGTGAAAAAAACCCAGGATCATGTAGAGCGGGTTCATACGAACATTTTAAGACAAAAATCTCGAGTCTGACAGCAGCAGTTACAGAGAAATGTGCCACAGTTTTTCAATAGAAATGATGGAGCCAGAAGCGTGCCCATGCTCATGTGGCAGCCAGCCTGTTAGTTATGTCATTTATAGGTTTATGGTTACCTCTGAATCCCTGGGGTCCGTCTGGTCCGGGGAGGCCTGTTCCTGGTTCACCGGTTGCTCCTTTGGCTCCTTTTTGACCTGAGCACAGAACATGTCGTCTGTAAACTGACCACGCTCACTTTGAACCTGTCTGTCTGCATGTCTGTGTGAGGTGCACTTTTTACCTGTCTCTCCGTCTGCTCCTTTCGGTCCCTCCAGTCCTCTGTCGCCCTGAACTCCTCTGGCCCCTTTGGCTCCAGCTTTACCAGGTTTACCCTGAAAACACACAAATAATGATTATTTAAGCTTTATTCATATACAACTTTTATAATCCAGTTGGTAACAACACAATCTCTCACCCAGTACTACAAAAAGATCATCTTTATTTAGATTTTATCATTAAATTTTCCTAGAACAATTAACTTTTTTTTGACATTTAAAAAAATGATTAAATAGTTTTGTATACCCATTTTTCATGGGTACCCCATTTTTCATGCAATAAAATATCATTTGTTTTGCTACATTCATCCATTTTCTTCTGCTTATCCGGGTCACGGGAGCAGCAGTCTAAGCAGGGACTTCCGGGCTCCTCCGGGGGGACCCCAGGGCGCTCCCCATAGTCCCTCTAGCCTGTCCTGGGGCTCCTCCGGGGGGACCCCAGGGCGCTCCCCATAGTCCCTCTAGCCTGTCCTGGGTCTCCTCCGGGGGGACCCCAGGGCGCTCCCCATAGTCCCTCTAGCCTGTCCTGGGTCTCCTCCGGGGGGACCCCAGGGCGCTCCCCATAGTCCCTCTAGCCTGTCCTGGGTCTCCTCCGGGGGGACCCCAGGGCGCTCCCCATAGTCCCTCTAGCCTGTCCTGGGTCTCCTCCGGGGGGACCTCAGGGCGCTCCCCATAGTCCCTCTAGCCTGTCCTGGGTCTCCTCCGGGGGGACCCCAGGGCGCTCCCCATAGTCCCTCTAGCCTGTCCTGGGTCTCCTCCGGGGGGACCCCAGGGCGCTCCCCATAGTCCCTCTAGCCTGTCCTGGGTCTCCTCCGGGGGGACCCCAGGGCGCTCCCCATAGTCCCTCTAGCCTGTCCTGGGGCTCCTCCGGGGGGACCCCAGGGCGCTCCCCATAGTCCCTCTAGCCTGTCCTGGGTCTCCTCCGGGGGGACCCCAGGGCGCTCCCCATAGTCCCTCTAGCCTGTCCTGGGTCTCCTCCGGGGCCTCCTCCCAGTGGGACATGCCCAGAACACCTCCCGAGGGAGGCGTCCAGGAGGCATCTGGAACAGATGCCCGAGCCACCTCAGCTGTTTCCTCTTGACATGGAGGAGCAGCGGCTTTACTCCGAGCTCCTCCTGTGTGACTGACTTAGACTTAGACAAACTTTATTGATCCACAAGGGAAATTGTTTTGGGTACGGTAGCTCACTCATCAAATATAATATACAATATCAAACAGAGGGTAAAAGAACAAGAAGAAAAATAGATGGAAAAGCACCAAAGAGCAACAGACCTGTGTCAGATGAGACACAATTATATACATAAGATAATCAATCAATCAAACAATATTTATCGAGCACTTTTCATACAAAATTGTAGCACAAAGTGCCTAATGGTAATGGTAATAAATATATATGTACAATCAGATTTAAATAGAAAAGTAGTAGTCAAATACAAATACAGTATCAAATATGACGTTCAGTACCAGCTGTGTACAGTTGTAGGGAGTATTATCTGTTCCATAAGGTGAGTTATTGTACAGTTGTAGGGAGTATTATCTGTTACATAAGGTGAGTTGTTGTACAGTTGTAGGGAGTATTATCTGTTACATAAGGTGAGTTGTTGTACAGTTGTAGGGAGTATTATCTGTTACATAAGGTGAGTTGTTGTACACTTGTATGGAGTATGGTATGAATGTCGTCCTGTATCTCTCACTGTTTGAGTGGAGCTGTAGGAGCCTGTTGGAGAATGAGCTCCTCTGTCCCTCTATGGTCTGGTGCAGTGGGGGAGCAGGAGCATAGACCATGACCATAGGTGAGGGGAGGAACGTAGACTGACCGGTAAATTGAGAGCTTCGCCTTTTGGCTCAGCTCCCTCTTCACCACAACGGTCCACTACAGCAAACGCATCACTGCCGACGCTGCCCCGATCCGCCTGTCAAACTCACGCTCCATCCTCCCCTCACTCGTGAACAAGACCCCGAGATACTTGAACTCCTCCACCTGAGGCAAGGAATCCCCACACACCCAAAGAGGGCAAGACACCTTTTTCCAGTCGAGAACCATGGCCTCGGATTTGGAGGAGCTGATTCTCATCCCAGCCACTTCACACTCGGCTGCAAACTGGAGGTCCCGGTTCGATGAAGCCATCAGGACAACATCATCTGCAAACAGCAGAGATGAGATCCTGTGGTTCCCAAACCGGATCCCCTCCGGCCCCTGACTGCGCCTAGAAATTCTGTCCATAAATATAATGAACAGAACCGGTGACAAAGGGCAGCCCTGGAGTCCAACATGCACCGGGAACAGGTCCGACTTACTACCGGCAATGTGAACACAGCTCCTGCTCCGGTCATACAGGGACCGAACAGCCCTTAACAAAGGGCCCCGAACCCCGTACTCCCAGAGCACTCCCCACAGGACCCCACGAGGGACACGGTCGATCTTCTCCAGATCCACAAAGCACATGTGGACTGGTTGGGCAAACTCCCATGCACCCTCGAGCACCCGATGGAGAGTATAGAGCTGGTCCAGTGTTCCCCGGCCGGGACAAAAACCACACTGCTCCTCCTGAATCCGAGGTTCGACTATCAGTCGGATTCTCCTCTCCAGCACCCTGGAATAGACCTTACCGGGAAGGCTGAGGAGTGTGATTCCCTGATAGTTGGAACACACCCTCCGGTCCCCCTTCTTAAACAGAGGGACCACCACCCCGGTCTGCCAGTCCAGAGGTACTGTCCCCGACTGCCGCACGATGTTGCAGAGACGTGTCAGCCAAGACAACATCCAGAGACTTGAAATACTCAGGACAGATCTCCACCCCCGGGGCCACTGAGGAGCTTGCCAATCATCTCAGTGACTTCAGGCAGGGTGATGAATGAGTCTCCAGCCTCTGCTTCCTCCTCGGAAGACGTGACGGCGGGATTGAGGAGATCCTCAAAGTATTCCTTCCACCGTCCGACAACAACCCCAGTCGAGGTCAACAGCTCTGCATCCGCACCATAAACAGTGTTTGGTGAAACACTGCTTCCCCTCCTGAGGCGCCGGACGGTTTGCCAGAACTCTTCCCAACCCTGAGATTTGCTTCTGCGACCGCCCAGGCTGCAGCATGCTTGGCCCACCGGTACCTGTCAGCTGCCTCAGGAGTCCCATGAGCTAACAAGGCTCGATAGCACTCCTTCTTCAACCTGACAGCATCCCTTACTTCCGGTGTCCACCATTGGCTTCGGGGATTGCTGCCGTGACAGGCACTACAGTCCTTATGACCACAGCTACGAGCGGCCGCTTCGACAATAGAGGCCAAGAACAAAGCCCATTCGGACTCTATCTAGTTGGTAATGCTCAACCTCCCGCACAAGCTCAGGCTCCTTTCCCCCCAGCGAGGTGATATTCCATGTCCCCAGAGCTAGTCTCCATGTCCAGAGATCTGGTCTGTTTCAAATGAATTACTTCTGTTTTTCATGTTAAGATGTTAAAAAAATCTGGTACACTGCCTTTAATTTCTACAGCAATGGTGCTAATCCATGCACAGGGCAGCAAACATTAAGTGAAGTTACCTGTTTGCCGATGCTGCCCGAAGGTCCAGTGCCTCCTGGGGGCCCCATCAGTGTGCGGTTGTTGATGGGGCAGCCTTGAGAGCACTTAGCCCGAATCGGTGCAGCGTACTGGGATATCTGCGCCTCCACCACCCCCCGACAGAGCTGGAGGATCTGCTCGTCCAACAAACCAGGGCCCTGGAGACAAAAAACAAGAATGAACCAGGACTGAACCAGGACTGAACCAGGACTGAACCAGGACTGAAGTAGTTACTCACTGGAGCTCCGAGGACTCCCTTGGGCCCTGATTTGCCTGATGGTCCTGGGTCTCCACTGGGCCCTCGCTCTCCTCTGGGCCCTGGGACTCCTGGAGGTCCAACTGGTCCTGCAGATCCGGCTGGTCCAACAGACCCTTTAGGCCCACGCTGAGACAGAGGGAAAAATGTAAACATGTTATAATGAAGTCGCAAAGCTTAAACTTAATCAGAAAGAAAGAAAGAAAGCTATGCCTTTATTAGTCCCACAGTGGGGAAATTCCATTTCTGCATTTAACCCATCCTGTTATTAGGAGCAGTGGGCAGCACATTACTGCGGCCGGGGACCATCTCCATGATCTTCTTGCTTCGGCTTGGTCAGGACCTCAGCTGGAGGATTTTACCTGGTGCATGTTTTGGGTTGATGGGGGAAACCGGAGTGCCCGGAGGAAACCCACCCAGACACGGGGAGAACATGCAAACTCCACACAGAACACACACAGAAAGGTCTGGGCGACCCGGGGATCGAACCCGGAACCTTCTTGCTGTGAAGCATGAGCGCTAACCACTCAGCTACCGTGCCGCCAACTGAAAGTTTTTTGGAAACTAACTGCAATTTTAATCCTAATAGGTCGCGTTGACATTGTAGAATTTGATGATGTGTACTCTCAGCTGCACGGCAGGACCTTTGTGGGAGATTCAAAGAAATCCCCAAATTTACTGTCCACAAATGTTGGACCTTCTCATTCTTTGTTTGGGATCGGCTCCACCAACTTAAACAATCACTTCTTTGGAGTTGAATAATAGCTTCACTTTCCGAAGCTGTTGTGAAAATATTTCACTTTTGTTTATTTCTACACACTGACACTGACGACACTGAACCTTGTACCCAATACAAAGAAATATGACGTACAGTATGAACCATAAATACACAACAAACTCCACCTGAGAACTCTGACCTGTCTCCAGCTCAGGTTCAACTCTGGACTGTTTAATGTGGTCGTGTCTACCTAAGCTGTCACTGCTGCGGTGAGCCTTGTGGTTTTGGTCTTAAAAAGTTCATATTGACCCGCTCTACATGATCCTGGACTTTTTATTTCACTACTTTGTCAATAAATCAACACATAAACATGAATAAAAGCAGTAGCCAGCAGGAGCAACAGGTTTGATTGACAGCATTGTTCAGTGCACACTCCTTGCTAAACCAGTGGTGCAGACAAAAAGGGGTGACACCTTCTACGCCCTCACCCTGGATTGGCTGTTTAGTTTTTTTTGTTTTTTTTTAGGTTGCTATGATACTCACAGGCAGAATTCACCTGTATAACTGCTAGGCTCAGTGAGCTTCATTTGACTGGAGCCAGACTATGATTGATCTTACAATTCTTTAGTCCATTTCTTTATACAGTCTACGGCAGAAATGTCAAACATGCGGCCCGGGGGCCAGATCTGGCCCTCTAAGACCTTTAATGTGGCCCTCGGCTGATTTTCTATTAAAATATTCAATTTTTTTTATTAAAATATTGGTAATTTCCTGCCTCTTTTCTGTGCAGTTTAGCATAGCAGCGTCACCAGAGCCTCTGTGCGTGGCCCCTCCCACCAGAGCAGCACAAATGAAGACTCGCCTCTTTCCAAACGCTCTTAAAGGAGCATCGTTTTGACTGTCGACGTGACACCCTCATCAGCAAAATGTCCAAAATGAGAAAAGTGGATGGAGTGCAGGATTTTCCAAGAAAAACTGACTAATTCCTATTTGTTAACCTGCTTGGAAACTTGTACGCTTGTGTTGAAATAGCATCAACTTTTACGTTATTCATAATATTATAATATTTTGTAAAAGAAAGAGTTCTGTACTAGATTCTGTCATTTCTCTACACAAATTTGGACTTATTGTTATTTATGGGGTATATATACCATGAGTTTTCTGATCCGGCCCCTTTGGGATCAAAGTAGGTTGGATACGGCCCCCGGACCAGAATGAGTTTGACCCCCCTGGTCTAACCCTAACCCGAACTATAACACATATCGTATGAAGTGAAAACCGCTCCAGACCACAAGTGTAAAAGACTCTTCCGCATTGCACATTCCTCTTCCACTTGACTTGACTTGGTGTATGGGGCCCAAACGATTCACAAAACACATTTGGGATCAATAGAAGACATAATTATTAGATGCAGACAGCTCAAAGCCCTGGGGTTAGTCAGTATGTGCTGCTTTTACACTGTACTATTTGGAGAAAGTACTACCGTACTTTTAGCACGATAAGCCGCACCAACCAAATAAAAAAAAAAAATCAGATTTGTACATATATAAGCCGCACCTGACTATAAGCCGCAGGTGTCCATGTTGTAACTTGAGATATTTACACAGAAAGATGGTACACAAAAGGATTTTTAAAAAAATATTAATTAACGTAAATACTGGTACGTGCTTTTTACGAGCAGCGCCTACGGCAGAAACACGGCAGAAACACGGCAGTAAAACAACTGTAAAATGTCCAGCCTGTCGCCTCTGGAAGCCTTAAAATAAAGTTTAAAGTTTAACTTTAAGGGTCTGAACCCCCTGAACTCAATCTCACAGAACTGTTGATGCCTGTAGGAGGTTTTAAGTGGCTAAAACAAGGATTCATTAATTCATGAACTCTCCTGAACTTATTTACTGTAGGTATTTTCACCTACCAGAAAGTCCCTATCTTCTTCTTCCTTGATAAAGAATGAATCCCTACATAAGCTGCACCGGACTATAAGCCGCAGGGTCTGAAGTGTGAGAAAAAACTAGCAGCTTATAGTCTGAAAAGTACGGTACATGTACATGTTAGAGAAATAGCCCACACCGAAATGCCAGGAAAAACTTTTACTGAAAACCTTAATGTATGACTGAACAGGGCTCTACTTATCAGAACTGTAATTTCCAAGACTTCCAGAGTTCCTGAAGTGTGTTTCATAATTACTGCTCCAGTAAAGCCTTCGTTGTTCCTGATGATGAGGCAGATAAACCAGTTAAACCTTTAGAATTATAGTAAAAAGATCTCACCTGTCCTTTGTCTCCACGGTCACCTCTTCCTCCCTGAAAATCACAAGTGAGAACATGTGCATCATATAATCTGAACAGGAAGTTTAGATTCGAAACAGTGATATTACTATTATTCTATTTTTTACATATTTTATCATCTAACCTTTTGACCTTTGGCTCCTTTGACTCCTTTCTTCCCAGCTGCTCCCTGTAAAACCAGAAAAGATCATTTCTGTATTCACTCAAGACAGTTTTAATCATATATTCATGGCATCTACAAAAACTTTATACCTGAAGTCCACAATATTGCAAATTAATTTCACATCAAGGCAAACAAACTATTGATACTTTGCTGTGACAACACGCTGGGGGTGTTCTGTGAATGTGTACGGCAGAATGTTCAGCAGTTACCATGGTGACACAATGCACACATTAGCAAACAGTGCCAAAAGGTTTGAAGAAAACACAACAAAAAGGTGAGAGTGACTAAATGAAAACTGTTGGCTAATGCTAGCTAGCTTGTGATGGTAATGTTATCAGAGAGGGACGTGTTTAACAGTGAAAATCCTCTCAGCTCTTGTACTTCCAACTGAGTTAGTTCTTTATGTGTTCAAATAAAGCTCAGATTAGGGTCTAACAATGCCTCAGACAGAGCAGTGCCTACAGTTAACATCAAAACCCCAGACCCCAGTCCAGTGACGGACTGGGCTTTGTTTTGGTATTTTATTCTGTGCGGTTCTGTGCTGGCATGTTGTGGTTGTGGACTAAAATCACAACTGATGGGTTAATCAAAGCGTCATGTAACCTGTGTGAAGTTGGCCCCATCAAACGCACACCTACACAAAAACTATGTCTATCGTTTGTGCTTCGTTTGTGCTGCAAAAAGTTTTGTTTGTGCTGCTTTAGTTTTTGAGATATTAACGATTCTTTTATAGGTCAAATTGGGGTCAGCCAGCCCCCCATGAAGCTTAAAAATGCTCTAAATGGTGTGAATCATTTGTGGTTTGTTTGTGCTGCAAAAAGTTTTGTTTGTGCTGCTTTAGTTTTTGAGGGGGGGCTGGCTGACCCCAAATTGACCTATAAAAGAATCGTTAATACTGCCATACCTCACGTTACGAAATTAATCCGTTCCAGAAGTGGTTTCGTAACGTGATTTTTTCGTAAGTAGAGCTGCAGTGGGGGATTCGGGCGGCTGCGAAGCCGAGCGCACATTTGAGCGCGAATTATTTGAATTTTTGAGATTTCGCGTTTCGTAACTTGAATTTTCTTTCGTATTCAGAGACGAAAATTGGACAGAAACGCGTTTTGTAACTTGGATTATTCGTTAGTTGGGTCTTTCGTAAGGTGAGGTATGACTGTATCTCAAAAACTAAAGCAGCACAAACGAAACTTTTTGCAGCACAAAACGGCACAAACGAAGCACAAACGATTGATAGTTTTTGTGTAGGTGTGCGTTTGATGGGGGCAACTTCACGCAGGTCATAATGTATGGTATTGCGCGTGTCCATAAATGCCCCCCCCCACTATCACTATTTAGTTATCACCCAAAAATGTCTAGTGGCACTGGACCCAATCATATTGACTAATATTAAACAAATAAGTGTTGATGACTCATTCTCTTCATTTGAATGGTATTTGTGAGTCTAATGTTGTAGTAGAATATATCAGCCAAATCTTCTGCAAAATAGGTGTAATTTCCTGCATTTAAGTGCATTTTAGATGAGTTGTTTTTAAACTCTGCTGCTCTAATGAGTCTCATTTTACAAACATGCAGCAAAGCAAAGCATGGAGAAATCTGTGAGGACTAAATATATATTTTCTGGAAATGTGTTTTCCATATCGTCCATGTCCAGGTTTTGTTCATTATTATGTTCATTATTATTTCCTAATGTTCCTTCAGACAAAGGAGGGAATCCACAGGCAGGTGTGAGTAACTGTAAAACACATTTCCTTCAGGTCATGTTTGCTTTGGGCTGTGAGCCAGAAAAGAGCCATGTAAAAAGTTGCTTCATAAAAGAATTCTTTATACATTCACTGACCGCGGCTCCATTTAAAGATTAGATTAGATTAGTCACTTAATTAATAATCAAGTTATTATTTATTGTAAGAACTAAAAAGTAATCATTGTGATCATTTCAAAAGCAAAAATAAGTTATTTTAATTGAGTCTACACTCCAAAAAAATAATGCTACATTTTATTTGTCTGTTTACGTCATATTAACTAGAGACCTGATACTTGGTTATGAAAGTATCAGGGGGAAATCAGATACTAATCGGTACTAAAAACTCAAAACTAGATCCTCATTTTTGGCAGGTATCAATACTGAAAAACTCCCACTGACAGAAATGAGCCTTTCCTGAATGTCTTGAGCTGTATCAGAACAAGTGTAAGAGCACACAGTCTAGTATACGCCCATGGAGCACTGTGGAACCTACAGGAGCACTGAGGATTACACACATATAAATTGAGTTTGAAATTTGACAAAATTAAAGGGACAGTGTGTAAGATTTTTACCCGTTAATTACCGAAATTGAAGATACCCATTCAAAAATACAGTGTTTTCCAAGCCTTTTCACTTCCATCATGAAATCAAAGTATTCTGTTGGACTTAGATATAGTCACATAAAAGGGGGATCTTCCCCATGCAGAGGCAGCCATTTTGAATACGAGAGCCGCAGAAGGACATTTGGGCTCCGCCTTCGCCTTCGGCAAGGCTCGTGGTTTTGGGTAAACAACACAAGCATGCTGCCGGATCAGACGTCGTAATGGATCTAACACGTGTTTTGGACTAAATTGTTTTACTGGATTTTATTCGCTGGATCCTTACGGACAAATTGAGAGCAACTTTATGGTGAAATACAGAGTTTGACCTGTGCAAAGCATTCTAAGGTAAGCTAACCTCGTTTTGTGCTTTTCTGTATAAAAGCCCCATGTGCTCGGGGAGTGTTTGTTGTGCAGGGAAATGAATTGCATAGTCAAAAAGAGGAGACTGTAAGGTTTCATTTGATGTGTAGATTGTCATGGTACATGATCGGGAATGTGTGTTTTCATGAGAAAAAAAATAAATAAAAATAACCGGGACGCGTTTTATTTATACAGTAGCGGCGCGCGGCTCGTGCGCGGGTACGAGAGTGCGCCCGGGTGACCCTCGAGGTCTGTCGTAGCTAAAACAGAAAGTGCAATAGCACCATCCACCTATGCACCACGAATCCTACACACTGGGGCTTTAACACTGACATAAATGCAGTTTTTTTGTGTGTCATAAATAAAGTCTTACCTTCTCTCCATCAGGTCCCACTTCACCTTTTGCCCCCTAAAAAACAACAAGACACATTTTGAAATTTTACAGACCTGCTCTGAAAAAATATAATTATATGATGACTACTGTGGCCACTAGAAGCAGGACTGAACCGCGGCTCACGGGACTGAACCGCGGCTCACGGGACTGAACCGCGGCTCACGGGACTGAACCGCGGCTCACAGGACTGAACCGGACTCACCACTGAGCCCTGCAGGCCTTTGGAGCCTGGTTTTCCATGGACTCCTGCGTCTCCCGGAGCTCCTCCCTCGCCCTGAGAAACAGAAACAGAAAATCATAGATTAATATAGATATAAACATATATATGAATGTACTGATAGTTCTAGATGATTTTATTTCAGAAGTTTGTAAAGGAAATATTGGTAAATGGTCAGATTTTTATATAGTCACATAATTCACACACATTCATACACCACTGTATTGCTCAAGGACACAACAACAGCATTCATCTGTGGAAGCTGGAGTCAGACCTGTGATCACTACCGGTGATGTTTATGTCGAACCATCAGCCTTCGGTTCAGGACAAACACTGAGCGACTGTCGCCCCGATGGAAATAAGAGAAATGACACAAAGCAGAATCCCCTTAATTATCCCCTTTTAATTCTTTGTACATTTTTAAAACTTATTTTTTTATTTCAATTAATAAAAGTATTAAAGGTGTACTATGTAACTATGAACAGTGTAGGAAATGAGTATTTGATCCGTTGCTGATTGTGGAGGTTTGTCCACAGAAGTGAACAGTGAATCATTTTAATTTTAACATTGAGAGATAGAATATCAAAAAGAAAACAACTTGAAAGAAAATATATTAATATATACTGATTTGCATTTCATTGAGTGAAATAAAACCTTATGAGCCCTGCAGGATTTGAATCCACTGCAGCGTAAAGTGTTTCCAGTAGTTTCCTTAGTGACTGTGTCCCAGCTGCCTTCAGATCACTGACCAGCTCCTCTCGTGTACTTCTGGGCTGATTTCTCACTGTTTTCGTGATCACTGAAACCCCACGAGCTGAGATCTTGTGTGGAGCTCCAGACTGAGGTCGATTTGAGGTCATTTTGTCTCCTTAACACCAGCTTCTTGCTTATGGTTTTGTGTCCCATTCCAGCTTTGTGCAGGTCTATGATCTTGTCCCTGACGTCCTTTGACAGCTCTTTGGTCTTTCTCATGTTGGACAGTTTAGAGTCTGACTGATTCTGTGGACAAGTGTCTTTTACACAGGTGACGAGTTAAAACAGGAGTCTTAAAGGGATATGCCACCCCCAGGTCAAACTTGGGCATCTCCCCACAGTCCAGAGACTAAAATAAGTGGTGGAAAGCGTTTTCCTGCTCACCCAGCCATTGTCCGAGTCTGTCAGCACTGACCGCCGCGGTATCTGGTGCTCCTCCGCCTTAGACTGGAGTCTAACGTCACCAGAGAAAGATTTCGGCCAAAAGGATTTAATTTGCTCGATGCGTTTCCCAATTACTTTCTGTGTAGTGCGCATTCATATCGAGTGCAAATAAATGTGCAAATCAACACGGAGAGCTTGACTTGGTCATTTTGGGTGGGAACTATTTTCCAGTGCAGAAAAACACAGCAGAAGCACACACAGCGTGGTGTGTACTCGAGCAAATTAATTCCTTTTGGCCGAAATCTTTCTCTGGCGACGTTAGACTCCAGTCTAACGTGGAGTAGCTGCAGATACCGCGGCGGTCAGTGGTGACAGACCTGGACAATGGCTGGGTGAGCAGGAAAACGCTTTCCACCACTTATTTTAGTCTCTGGACTGTGGGGAGATGCCCAAGTTTGACCTGGGGGTGGCATATCCCTTTAATTCAGGTGACAAGTTGATCAGGAGCGTCTAACTGGTCTCTTAATGGTTGGTAGGGGATCAAATAGTTATTTAACACAATGAAATGTAAATAAATTAGTATATTTCCTATAATGTGATTTACTGGATTTTCTTTTTGATATTCTATCTCTCAGTGTTAAAATTAAAATGACACACTGTTCATTTCTTTGTCAGTGAGCAAACCTACAAAATCAACAAAGAATCAAATACTTATTTCCTCCACTGTAAACTCAGGCGTCCCCGTTCACTGTAGCATATTGAAATGAATTTATTTGATCCAAATTCTAGTATTGAATAGTCATAATTTAGAACCATATCTGTTGGTCCTTGGAAAGCTAAATATTACTCCAAGTATAGAAGTATGACACGTCTGTTGTGTTGTTGTTATGTGTTTGTCTTTTTAAGGTTAAGACGACTTCACTAAATCAACCCTCACAAAGAGACCCTTTTAAAGATTCAACAGGGACTTTCAGAATAAGAGCCTCAGATTCATCTAATAACCCAGCTCCTTTCAATTAGTATTTCCCTTTAAAATGTTGAGAATTTTAGTTGAAATTGTAACTCACCACAGCTCCAACTCTTCCTCTCCTCCCCCTCACGCCGCGGTCGCCTTTGGTTCCCTGGAAAACACAAAACTTTCCTTAAATCTGTACAATCAAAAATCAGCGAGTTTAGGAGTCTAACCCACAACCTCCTAAAACCAGTAACAAAAAAACCTCAATATAAATAGGACAAAATTGGGCCTTTGAATGTAACACTAGATATTAAAGAAACTGAAGTTCTTTTGTGTTGAAAGTTTCATTTTCTTTCTCCTTCTTCTTCTAAGGACTTTCTTCTTCCTCAATCCCTCACCTTTTGGCCAAATTCACGGTTTTGAAGTCAAAACAGGTGACCAACGTGAATCGTGGCCAGTTCCAAGAGCCAATCATAGGCCGAACTGCGCTCCGGCTTCCAATCATGTTGCAGCATACCCACCAATCGTGCTCCCGCCAATCATGACGATTAGCGTTGTTGTGTTTGCGCCTGTTCTCCGATCAGCTGTGAGCGAGCCCCGTTAATATGTACGCTACGTTAATGCTACGTAAGAAGGAACTCTCGCCTCGGGACTCGGGATATGTCCGTTTCTCCGGAGCGCATACACGTGGACATGCGAATTATCGGACAACACTGCAAACTACGGAGCTGACCGTGTTCTTATGGGGTGAGTTATATTATCATATTATTTCTGCATCAAAGGGACATATTAGCTGACAGCAGGGGCCCGGGACTAAACCGGGACTAAACCAGGACTAAACCAGGACTAAACCAGGACTAAACCGGGACTAAACCAGGACTAAACCAGGTCTAAACCAGGACTAAACCAGGTCTAAACCAGGTCTAAACCAGGACTAAACCAGGTCTAAACCAGGACTAAACCAGGTCTAAACCAGGTCTAAACCAGGTCTAAACCAGGACTAAACCAGGACTAAACCAGGACTAAACCAGGTCTAAACCGGGACTAAACCAGGTCTAAACCAGGACTAAACCGGGACTAAACCAGGACTAAACCGGGACTAAACCGGGTCTAAACCAGGACTAAACCGGGACTAAACTAGGACTAAACCGGGACTAAACCGGGACTAAACCGGGACTAAACCGGGACTAAACCAGGACTAAACCGGGACTAAACCAGGACTAAACCGGGACTAAACCAGGACTAAACCAGGACTAAACCAGGAATAAACCGGGACTAAACCGGGACTAAACCGGGACTAAACCAGGTCTAAACCAGGACTAAACCAGGTCTAAACCAGGACTAAACCGGGACTAAACCAGGACTAAACCAGGACTAAACCGGGACTAAACCAGGTCTAAACCAGGACTAAACCAGGACTAAACCAGGACTAAACCAGGACTAAACCAGGTCTAACGCAGGTCTAAACCAGGACTAAACCAGGTCTAAACCAGGTCTTTTGTTTTTGTTTTCCTGATGGAAAATATGTCACACCATCCCCCCTGGTTTCATTTTACAACTCGACTACTGCCTGTAAGTGGATGTTACAAGCACGACCCTGCTGAAGGGGGCGCCACACAGATTCACATCAAAAAACCCAAACTATCCCTTTAACATCATTATTCACCAGAACAAACTGTGGCTTATGCTCACAAATGTGGAAGAGAGAGCTGGAAGTTTGAAGGTCTCTGGCGTTGTCTCTCTGCTCTGTGTCTCCCAGTTTCTCTGGTCAAACTTTTTCACTGAACAGACTCAGTGATAACAGTCTGTCCTATTTTAACCACCCACTTAAGTTTGAGCAGGGAGGTGAAGTCATGAGTGCATTATGAACATTAACAGCTTACACAAATAAAACATTTAGGGATAAATATTCAAACAACACTGACAACATTCAGAGCAACAGTTAACACCATTCCTCTTCTTTTCCCCATCAAACAGCAGTGTCTTTTATTTGTGTCTTGGTTATGGCCAGTTTATCTGAATTTACTTCAGTCACTTGGTTTATTTGTAGGAGAAACTTTGTAGATCTTGTAACACTTTTGGAGAGTTTTTGTGGAGGGGAAGTAAAGATTGGCTCTGCTTGCAGAACAATCGGCTCTATCCATCTGATCTTAGCAGCTGCAGGGTCCAGACAGCTGAAGGGAAGTGGGGGATGTGCATCCGCTGACAGAGCCCAAGCTACTTGGTTTGGCGAAAATTTCCTTCTTAAAGTTCCAATCCCATGGCAACCGTGAAGCGAGTGCTTCTCACAGGTTCATGTCAACCTGTAATACTACATCCATCCATCCATCCATCTTCTTCTGCTTTCCCATTTCTGGGTCGCGGGAGCAGCAGTCCAAGCAGATCTGCTGCCCAAACATAATTTGTAATATAATACATATAATTTAGTTGAATTATTATTGTTCTTTATAGTTCTGTATAGGAAAGTAAAAGCAAAGTAAAAGCAAAATGTCCCATGAAGGGAAATGTGTCTTATGCTTAAGTGCATCAGTGCATTAATGGAGAAATGATGTGTACTTAGTGCCTTAATTACACTGTGTGAGCAAACATCTGACTCATTATTTATATTTAGTCCCCATTTCCCAGTAAGCACTGATCATGTATTTCCCACAGTGTTTCTTCTCTTTCATGTTACCAGGAAACACCACTTAAACATTCATTTAAACTGAGAAACTCTTGCCTGGAAGAATCCATGACTCATCGCTGTACCAGCGGTGAGTCTGGTAACGCTTGGTCCAGAATGCGCTGCGGTTGCGCGTAGACAGACAGCTAAGTGAAGCCATCTTGATTCAAAACTGAGGAGGAACTTCCGCTGCCTAAGAGTGACGTTGCGGGCAAAGGCGGGTGCACTGACGTCACCATCTTTGAACGAATCAGAATCGCGGAGTCCGTTTGTAACCGGAGGAGCGAGAGTGGATGGAGGGTGTCCAAATGGTATCGCGCTGTATAGGAAATACAGAGAGATATCATTTGGCTGGCCAGGTAAGAGAAACTCCAGAGAAACCGCATCATTTCCTCAGAAGAAACTCCCTTTACACATCAGACTACTACACTTTATAAAACAACCTGTCACTTTACATAAAAATGCATCTAAAGACACATCAGCATTATCATTCACTCCACACCTGCTGGTGATAAGATGCTTTTGTAGCCACAGCCGCCATGGGGCTGAATGACACGAAGTTTGTGCCATTGGCCCTTTCCATTCAGACTCCGTACTAGGCAATGTGGGTGAAGTGTCTTGCCTCACTGTGCCACTGTGGCACGTGGTATTCACAATGGTCTCGCTTAACAAAAGACGAGATCAGGCTCGGACACGTTGGTGTGACCACAAAAAACACTTTACACAACAGCGGTCCCTTTAAACAGCTCACCATACTGAACCAGACTGAATCTACTTGTACTGAACGTTTTGCACTGTACTCACACTGTATATTTTCTACTACATTAAATCACAGTTTATTTTTATATTTACATATTTTTAATGAATGTCTTTATTTTATCATAGCTTCCATTTACTATTATTCTTGTTTAATTTTGCACCATAACGTCAAAGCATTCCAACTTATTCACACTCCAACTACCTCAACCCTCCCACCTCACCTCCTCCCTCCCTCTCCTGCTGGTGTTTCTGACCTGACCATTCAGTCCAAACCATCTTCTTGTGAAGCTGACCCCCTCCCCACCTTAAAGGAAAAGTAACGTTATTTTACAATCTGAGCCTTCTTTCGGTAATAAAACAAGTCGTTTGACTCACCCATATCACGTTCGTGTCATTTGGAGCTGTTTGAAGAAAGTTATGTTGTAGCGTATCCGTTAGCATTTGTATTCGGGGCATTACTTTGCGGTCTCCAAATAACACAAACTTTAGCACTTTTCAAATCATAGAAGCCCGATGTCTTAATGTAAGAAATCGTTTGAAGCAAAAGTGGTCTGTAATCCGAGATTTATCCATAGTTTTCAGCTTTGCGTTTCATGTTTGGGTCCCGGGAGCTGAGAGCACAGTCCGCGCATGCGCACTGGCGTCCTCATCTACTCCAAACTATGGCTAAATCTCGGATTACAGACCACTTTTGCTTCAAACGATTTCTTACATTAAGACATCGGGCTTCTATGATTTGAAAAGTGCTAAAGTTTGTGTTATTTGGACACCGCAAAGTAATGCCCCGAGCAAATGATACAGCACCATGTTAAAAGATACGGGATCATTAGTAGAACAGAACGGCTCAACATAAGTTCTGCGATACTGCTCCAATTGACAGAAAACTGCTATGGGTGAGTAAAACTACTTGTTTTATTGCCGAAAGAAGGCTCAGATTGTAAAAAAAACGTTAATTTGCCTTTAAAGCCCGCCTCCCGTCCCTGATCTCAACTATCACAACTATTGTACACTCATGTCTGACCACTGGCAATGTTCCTCCTCATGTTTCATGTGTCTGAGCAAACACACGAGCTCCCTGAGCGTTCCTGTGAGCGACATCCGCCCTGCACACTGTGGCCACACCAGTATCACACCTGACATGAAAATAACCAAAAGCCTCTCAATTATAAATAAAGCTGAGCATAACCTTGATCACAATGCACTTCGTATTCTATATTGTTCTTTGATTCTTCCATATTTTATATACTGTATTGAATAATGACCAATGTTCAATTAATCAACTATTTCTTCTGCAGAAAAGGGCCGTGCGGCTTCTTAGAACACACTCACGATCGTTTTACTCAGTCAAAGTTATTCAAATTTAATGACCTTGTAAAATATTATACAGTGATTATGCTTTTTAAATCATGTGTCAAAAATGTGCAAAAATGTTTTGCTCTTAGAAAAACAGAACATTTATAATCTGGTTATGGAAACTTCATTTTGCGGGATGTTAGAAGCACTCGTAAAAGTTTCTGTGTGACGTGTGTGGGGTAAAAATGTGGAATGTTCTGGATTTACAGCAAAAGCTCTGCCAAAATATTCACAAATGTAAGTTCTGGTCTGGTCTGAACACAGAGACGAGTTTGGATGAATCGTCAAATGGACCTTTTATGTATCAGGTTTTTTTTAATGGAATTTGCATTTTTTGTGTGTGTTTCTTTCAACTGAACTGATAAGCACTGATAACTAATTGATCATTTAAGTTATGTTTTGGAAGACAGGGTTGGGATTTAATAGGTTTTCTTCTTCCCACTCCTTTTCGGGCAAAAAGAAAAGACAAATGTATTTGACTGTGTACTGGTTCCCTGTATTTATTTCCTTGTGTTGACCTGCTCCAAATGAATAAATAAATGAATGAAAACAAAAAGATCATCACAAGTTACAGCTTATTCATCAAATTACTGCAGTTATTTCCATTATTCAGACCCTCCAGGAATTCACGATGTTGCGATTTGCAACTTCAACTCAACTTCAGCCAATCCCCGTGAATTCAGGGCGGTGTTGCAATTTTGACCAATCACCACAACTTTCCTTGCCTGGAAGAATCCATGGTAACGCTTGGTCCAGAATGCGCTGCGGTTGCGCGTAGACAGACAGCTAAGTGAACCAATCAGAGATTGCGCCATCTTGATTCAAAACTGAGGAGGAACTTCCGCTGCCTAAGAGTGACGTTGCGGGCAAAGGCGGGTGCACTGACGTCACCATCTTTGAACGAATCAGAATCGCGGAGTCCGTTTGTAACCGGAGGAGCGAGAGTGGATGGAGAGTGTCCAAATGGTATCGCGCTGTATAGGAAATACAGAGAGATATCATTTGGCTGGCCAGGTAACAACTTTCCCGCAATTTTTACCAATTTTGACCAATCATCGGCGACGTATTGAGCGCCGACCAACTTCCTTCTGCTTTACTTCCGTGTGACAAAACGAAACTGCGGCCGTGTCCCAGTTCCCAGAGCGCACAGCTCGGAGCGCGGCCCGAAGGGGGCTCAGACTGCAGTCAAGGAGGTGCACACTTGCTCAGCCCCGACTGCAGTCCGCGGACCGCTTAACGACTGCGGTCTTCGGACCGCGTGTTAACTGCGCATGGGACAAAAAAGAAGTGGGACAGCAGTCGTCGCGCCGGTGTACTGGTGAAATGTGTGACGCACATGCCCTTCGGGCCACGCTCCGAGCCGCGCGCTCTGGGAACTGGGACACGGCTTCTAATGGCAAAGAAACATGTCTGCGGCGCCATTTGCCCACAAAAATAACAGCAAAAGACCGAAACAGTTCCCCTCCTAGTAGTCATTTATTTTCGATGTTGGTAAGGTTGTTTTAGGACCATATCTGTGATCTCTGTGTCTTTGTATTATTCTTTGTCAGTAATAACTCAGTATTCAAAATATTACTCAATTTTAATTACAAAAAGGGAAAATCACAACTATTTATCGCTACTTTCACTTCCTCCCGCAACAAAATCGCAACAAAAACCTTAAAAGCACCGCAACTTTCATCACAACTTTTTGGAAAAGCTCCCGCAAATTCAGGCATTTTAGCCCGAAACAATCACAAAAAATGCCCGCGAAATCCTGGGGGGTCTGGTTAGATTACTTTTAGTGTCCTCCTGAGACCGGCCCATTCACTTGTGTCCTTTATAGTGTTCTGTCTTTTAAGTGTTTGACTCTAGTTTGTTGCTGCACTCTGAGGAATAAACTAGGACTAAACCAGAACTGAACCAGGTCTCAACTAGGATTTGATTTCAGACTTCTTCTTCTCCTTTCGGCTTGTCCCTTTTTCAGGGGTTGCAAGAGCAAATCAACTTTTTCCATCTTGCCCTGTTTTCTGTATCTTCTACTCTGGCTCCAACTACCTCCATGTCCTCCCTCACTGCATTTGATTTCAGACTAAACAACCTTATTATGAGATGAATCACACTGACTGGATGGAGTGGTCACACACACACAGGACATACCAATGTTTGTCCATTACGATACTGGCATTGTGTCCTTGGGCAAGACACTTCCTCTAATAACGTCTGATCTGGGCAGTGAGTAAATGTGAAACTGAACTTCAAATGCTCTTTCATTTACAGTACAATATGTGGTCAAACTCAGGGCTGAACGAGCTGTGAAAAATATCTCATTGCAATTTTTTTTTCTGACAAACATTTGCAATTTATGTTTTAATATTAGGATTCTGTTCAAAGTTCTGAACATGTCCAGAAGAATTAACAAAAGACTGAAATGTGAACTGCCAAACACAAGAAAATACAAGAATCACATTTCAGAACAGATCTAATACAGGGCTCGCACTTTGTACGCACAATAAGGCAGGAGAATTTGTTTTGTTGGAAAGTGGTACTTCAAAAATTACAGCTTTTGAGATTTGCTAATTGCTTCAGTTCAAATTGTGTCAGCCTTCAGTTTTTTTTTTAGTCTTGAGAAATTTCTTGGACCACTTCTTTGTACTTGAACTTGAGTAATGTTATGTGAAGTAGCGATACTTTAACTTGAATATTCCTCTTGGACTGAGTGTCATTCTGATGTTTGTGCGTTTACCTTTGGTCCAAAGGCTCCTGGCTCTCCCATGAGCCCCGGGACTCCGATAGCGCCCTGAATATGACACAAACATAGCAATAATCAAATAATCAAACAGAAAATGCATTCACAAAAACATTTCCAAAAAAAACAACAACAAAAAAACAAACGTCTCCAATGTGATTTATATCTTAAAGCCACATTTTGTAACTTTTAGCCAAATAGACTTGGTTGGTTGTTTTGATTGCACTGAAAAACATGCTTTCTTACTGTGGACTCGCTCCACAAACCTGATTGTTTATTTGGACTGGAGGAGGCCGGGTTGGTTCTGTAGAAATGTTCCTTTGACTATAATATTCCATAGTTTGGATAGATAATTATTTTACATTTTGTTCATTTTAAACTGTAAAATTGATCAGATTTACAATCTGAACCTTATTTTGGTAATAAAACAATGTGATTTACTCACCCATAGCACTTTTTGTAGTTTAGCGATATCCGGGTAATGTGAGTGCTCGGGGCAGGCGATTGCAGTCACCAAATAACACAAACTTTAGCACTTTTCAAATTACAGAAGCTCAATGTGTCAGTCTACAGTTTCGCTTGAGTCAAAAGCGGCCTGTAACCCGATATCCATCATCATCGAGCATTCACAGCTGATTCACAGATAAACGCCACTCTCAGATCTCAGTTACAGTCAGAAAGAAGCTAAGAAGAAGAAAACATCTCCTTGTGCTTGAGAAAATGGTGCGAACATGCATTTATCCCGGTTGTGAAAACAAAACGACATCTTGGAAGAAGTTGAGTTTTCACAGACTTCCTCGTCACAATCCGGAGTTATTGAAGCTGTGGCTCGTCGCCTTGAGAATGGACCCAAACATGAAAGGCAAAGCTGTAAGACATTTGGACCATCGTGTTTGCAGTATCCACTTCAGTCAGGACCATTTTTTACCAGCAAAGGAAAAGAAAGAAGTCCAGCGGATTCAGCGCATGATTCTGAGAAGTAATGTGAAACCGATGGCTGTTCTCTGGTGCTCCTAAAACTGTCTCCGCTTCATTCTTTCTAACACCTCCTCATCCGTATACTCAGGCTCAAAACGACAGGGACGGACATCTTACTCAAATAAGTCCTCTTCAGTCTCAAAGTCTGAATCTTCTGCCATGTGTCGCTCACAACAGAAAAGTTCTGAGCGTCTTCTTGCACATGCGCACTGTCCTCAATGATGACGTCATCTACTCGAAACTATGGCTGGATATCGGGTTACAGGCCACTTTTGACTCAAGCGAAACTGTAGACTGACACATTGAGTTTTGGTGATTTGAAAAGTGCTAAAGTTTGTGTTATTTGGTGACTGCAATCGCCTGCCCCGAGCACTCACGTTACCCGGATATCGCTAAACTACAAAATCTCCGGAAATGCTCCAAATGACACCAAAGTGCTATGGGTGAGTAAATCACGTTGTGTTAATAAGGTTCAATAAGGTTCAGATTGTAAAACACCTGACTATTCCTTTAATAGCAGAAACAGGGCTGTTAAGTTCCTGTTCAAAATTGCAGCACTGATCTTTAAAGGAAAAGTAACGTTTTTACAATCTGAGCCTTATTTCGGTAATAAAACAAGTTGTTTTACTCACCCATAGCACTTTGGTGTCATATGGAGCACTTCCAGAGATGTTTTAGATTAGCGTTAGGCTAACGCTGTTAGCCTAACGCGACTTATAGCCATAGCTCGGGGCATTCCCCGAGCATGTAATATGCCCCGTGCGGGCTCCAAATAACACAAACTTTAGCACTTTTCAAATCATAGAAGCTCAATGTCTTAGTCTACGATTTCATTTGGTCAAAAGTGTCCTGTAATCCGAGATTTAGCCATAGTTTCAAGTAGATGAGGACGCCAGTGCGCATGTGCGGACTGTGCTCTCAGCTCCCGGGACCCAAACATGGAAGGCAAAGCTGTAAACTATGGATAAATCTGGGATTACAGGACACTTTTGACCAAACGAAATCGTAGACTAAGACATCGAGCTTCTATGATTTGAAAAGTGCTAAAGTTTGTGTTATTTGGAGACTACGGGGCATATTACACGCTCGGGGAATATATTATATGCCCCGAGCTATGGCTAGAAGTCGAGCTAGGCTAACAGCGTTAGCCTAACGCTAATCTAAAACATCTCTGGAAGTGCTCCATATGACACCAAAGTGCTATGGGTGAGTAAAACAACTTGTTTTATTACCGAAATAAGGCTCAGATTGTAAAAAACGTTACTTTTCCTTTAAGTTCCTGTTCAAAACTGCAGCACTGATCTTTATGTCACTTGAGTTGAAAATAATGGACATTTTATAATTTATTTACACATTTCACATTAAAAAGAATGATAAGCATGGCTATAACTGACAGAAATTGCATCAGGGAGGATGAGGTGAGAAGTGAGGCCAGGCTAAGAGAGTGTTTGAGAATTCTACCAAAAGAATCAGTGCAATTAGAACTCCACCAAAAGTCATATTTCGTTCATTTTTCGACATGTTTTAAATTTTGTATAAACAGCCACTATGTTTTACAAAGTAGAGCTGGTTTGGATTTTTTACGGTAGAAATAAGATTTTTATAGCACAAGTGTCACCATATTAAACACTCAGAGCTGCCCTCAACTGTATAATCCACTTTACAAACGATCAAAGCTTGTGATAGAAAAATGCAGCACCTAAACATTACATCTGATCAAATGAAATAAAAATATATTTTAAAAAATCATCATAAATCATAATTGATGCAATAATAACTAAGTAAGTATAATGTAATCCAGTTCTACTCACATCCTCTCCTGGGTCTCCATCGCTGCCTGGGAGCCCATCTTTGCCTCTTGTGCCCTGGACGAGAAACACAGGTGAATTTAACCATCGCCATAGCAACATCAATGACTCATCAGACCAAAATGATCTAAAGGGCCTATAAATGATTTCAGTTTATTCTTGGCAAAATAAATACTACAGATATAAAATAGAAACTACTGACAGGGTCTAATCATGCACATTGTTGCTAAGAATCATGGGAAACCGATCAGTCTGACACTATCCCAGACCCTTGATCCTCATCGTGCAACGACACAGCGACACAAACCACTAAGGACGGGGTACATGGATGAAATAAAACCACAGACGTGAAATTCTCTCCGCCCATTGCAACAACTTGTTCACTTGGCGCCGATGCTCCCGGAGGCCAATCCCCATGATAATGTACTTATAACACACTTAAGATCATTATATTTAAGATTTTATTTAAAAAAAAAAAAAATCTAAAAATGTCCCCAATTTGGCAAATTGTGCTTCCTGGTGGGAAATGATGACACTAGAGAAGTCCTTTCCTGTTACCGAGCTACTCTGGCCAAACATATATGACAAATAAACAGGAAAACACCTTTATTTTTATAGAGTTTCTTGGGCAAAATAGTGTTGTTGTGTTGAACTTTTGGACAGAATTCTCCCAGTATGACGTCATCACTATGGAACTCGCTAAAACAGAACTCTCCACTTTGTGTCATGTTTAACATATTTGTCGACTTTTGTTAACAAATTGCTTCTTGATTTGTGTAAAATTAATATATATTTACAAAAGGTATTATCCCACCAAATTATGTCCAAATCTGAGAATCGTCCACACCTGTCTGTCAAAGAAATGATAAGATTATGTTCAAATATATTGTAAAACCACTGTTGGTCTGACCCCCATACTATGATATCAATATGATATCAATATGATATCAATATGATATCAATATGATATCAATATGATATCAATATGATATCAATATGATATCACATATGATATCAGCACTTCCAGAAAGAGATTTCTCATATCTTGTTTCAGTCACAAACGGTGTATGTTCCTATGATTTATGCGATCTGTGTGTCATGTGAACTCAATAAAAGCTGAAGCGGCAGTCCCATTGTTGGGAGACATTGGTGAACTGACCCAGGGACCGTCAGTCTCTCTGTTCCCCCTTTGCCGACAAGTAAAGCTTCAACCTGGTGACCCTGGTTGTTCTTTTAGTAATACTGTGGCAGTATTGAATCTGTGATCTAACTCTGACACTTTCATACACAGAATAAAACATTTCTGTCATGTATCTGCCCTCCTGAGAATCACATGTAAAAGAAGAGGTTTACATCAGACCATTTCAAAAATCTCAAGTTTTCACTTGTTAGCCATCAGCTTAGATCCCACTTTTACCCTCATTATGATCTAAAATAAACACCATAATGTTTACACACTTTCAACACTGACTTTACCAGTTGACACCCTCTGGATTATTTGTAATGTTCCATTTTTGATAATGAATGCATTAGGGTTGTACATTGTACATTGTACTAAAACATGTCGCCTGCTTTGTCGCTGCAAACCCTTGTCCTTCTGTCCATGAGCTTCATGATGAAGTTTCCACTGCACAGCTGTGCCTCAGGGTCAAGAAATGCTAAAAGTGCAAAGCAGTGATCAAAGTAAAGGGTCTTTTGAAATATTGTGAGTTGATTTTTGGGGCACTGAAGGTGCGAGGCACCATAGTGTTTCCTACTGATTCTTATTATTATACATTATTCCTCTGACCATGGGAGACTATGGCAGCCCCTAGAACCGTCTGGTAAAAAGTTATGAAATTTGGCATGCACATTCCAGCTAGTCTCCTCATTACCCACAGCGATTTATAGGCCCCCAGCCCCAACCCTCTAGTTCCAACAGCAGGTCAAATTTGCAGAAATTTTCTCCATTGCTAGGCAACGCAGAAATGTACCTTTGATCTGTCTTTGATGTGTCATTGATCTGTTAGACCCTGTCAGACCCTGTTAAACCCTGTCAGACCCTGTCAGACCCTGTTAAACCCTGTCAGACCCTGTTAAACCCTGTCAGACCCTGTCAGACCCTGTTAAACCCTGTCAGACCCTGTCAGACCCTGTTAAACCCTGTCAGACCCTGTCAGACCCTGTTAAACCCTGTCAGACCCTGTCAGACCCTGTTAAACCCTGTCAGACCCTGTTAAACCCTGTCAGACCCTGTCAGACCCTGTTAAACCCTGTCAGACCCTGTCAGACCCTGTTAGACCCTGTCAGACCCTGTCAGACCCTGTTAAACCCTGTCAGACCCTGTTAGACCCTGTCAGACCCTGTCAGACCCTGTTAAACCCTGTCAGACCCTGTTAAACCCTGTCAGACCCTGTTAAACCCTGTCAGACCCTGTCAGACCCTGTTAAACCCTGTCAGACCCTGTCAGACCCTGTTAAACCCTGTCAGACCCTGTCAGACCCTGTCAGACCCTGTTAAACCCTGTCAGACCCTGTTAAACCCTGTCAGACCCTGTTAAACCCTGTCAGACCCTGTTAGACCCTGTCAGACCCTGTCAGACCCTGTTAAACCCTGTCAGACCCTGTTAAACCCTGTCAGACCCTGTTAGACCCTGTCAGACCCTGTCAGACCCTGTCAGACCCTGTCAGACCCTGTTAAACCCTGTCAGACCCTGTTAAACCCTGTTAGACCCTGTCAGACCCTGTTAAACCCTGTCAGACCCTGTTAAACCCTGTCAGACCCTGTTAGACCCTGTCAGACCCTGTCAGACCCTGTTAAACCCTGTTAGACCCTGTCAGACCCTGTCAGACCCTGTTAAACCCTGTCAGACCCTGTTAGACCCTGTCAGACCCTGTCAGACCCTGTTAGACCCTGTCAGACCCTGTCAGACCCTGTTAGACCCTGTCAGACCCTGTTAAACCCTGTCAGACCCTGTCAGACCCTGTTAAACTCTGTCAGACCCTGTCAGACCCTGTTAAACCCTGCCAGACCCTGTCAGACCCTGTTAAACCCTGTCAGACCCTGTCAGACCCTGTTAAACCCTGTTAGACCCTGTCAGACCCTGTCAGACCCTGTTAAACCCTGTCAGACCCTGTCAGACCCTGTTAAACCCTGTTAGACCCTGTCAGACCCTGTCAGACCCTGTTAAACCCTGTCAGACCCTGTTAAACCCTGTCAGACCCTGTTAGACCCTGTTAAACCCTGTCAGACCCTGTCAGACCCTGTTAAACCCTGTCAGACCCTGTCAGACCCTGTCAGACCCTGTTAGACCCTGTCAGACCCTGTCAGACCCTGTTAGACCCTGTCAGACCCTGTCAGACCCTGTTAGACCCTGTCAGACCCTGTCAGACCCTGTTAAACCCTGTCAGACCCTGTTAAACCCTGTCAGACCCTGTCAGACCCTGTCAGACCCTGTCAGACCCTGTTAAACCCTGTCAGACCCTGTTAAACCCTGTCAGACCCTGTTAAACCCTGTCAGACCCTGTTAAACCCTGTCAGACCCTGTCAGACCCTGTCAGACCCTGTTAAACCCTGTCAGACCCTGTTAAACCCTGTCAGACCCTGTTAAACCCTGTCAGACCCTGTCAGACCCTGTCAGACCCTGTCAGACCCTGTCAGACTCTGTTAGACCCTGTCAGACCCTGTCAGACCCTGTTAAACCCTGTCAGACCCTGTCAGACCCTGTTAAACCCTGTCAGACCCTGTCAGACCCTGTTAAACCCTGTCAGACCCTGTTAAACCCTGTCAGACCCTGTTAAACCCTGTCAGACCCTGTCAGACCCTGTTAAACCCTGTCAGACCCTGTCAGACTCTGTTAGACCCTGTCAGACCCTGTCAGACCCTGTTAAACCCTGTCAGACCCTGTTAAACCCTGTCAGACCCTGTCAGACCCTGTCAGACCCTGTCAGACCCTGCATGTGGCCTACATGCTGAGGCCTACATGCACCTTCGGTGCTTGGCCCCACATTGCTGCTTGCAGCTATATTTGTTGTTGTTTTTGATTTTCTCAAGTCACGCACACATGTCAGCTATGAACACACAGACCAGAAATGAGATTAACCAGATTGAGAAAACAGATTAACCAATGAGGAAGAAAGAAAAACATGCAGAAGGATGCTTATCAAAGGTATGTGCATGTGGTTTGTAGCGTTTGAAGTTTTGAAGCAGACCTATTGTGCTTGTGTCTGCATTTTCATTTCTGACACAACATTGATCTAAAACAACTAACATAAAAGAAACAAGTGTGCTGACTTCTGTGTTAGAAGAGCCAGTGGGAGCTGATGTCGTCGTAAACGTCATGACAACAAAGCACGGCATGCTGTCGCAGATGCATGCTCAACTAATCTGTCTCTTTTGTATTACGAATTCCTATGGATTCCGAATGACGAATTCCGAATAGATATGCTAATACTAGACGCCAGAGGAATTCGTAATACAAAAGAGACAGATTAGTTGAGATAGTTTCAGAACTATTTCAGTGTAGTGAGCTCCTCCCTGCAGCGAGATATAAACAGGGTCTAACCAGCACTAGAACCAGAGCTGATGAAGCCTCTCGGATGAGCGGCAAAACGTTTTCAACCAAACAAACTTTGTCCAGTTGACAAACTGAATTTCTCCTTTTATCATTGAATACAGATGTGGACAACTAAAATAAAAGGCAGATTTTTGTAGACATATAGCAAGTTCTTGGCTCTAGTCACTAATAGAAATGATCAGGTTCAACATTTGTGAATGAACCTTTTGGAGATTTCCTGGTAAAGATCAATGTGATCTATAGGGTATAACATGATCATAACATGATCATAACATGATCATAACATGATCATAACATGATCATAACATGATCATAACATGATCACATTCTAGAATCTGAAAACCACCAAAAACATGGGGCTAAAAGTTCATAAAAGTAGATTTAGCAGAATACATCTCCTTTAATATTGTTTTTATTTTGAATATTTTTGTGGAGTGAGTGTTTTTCAAACTAAACCACCTTGAAGTGGAAATGAGCTGCACTTGTGGTTTCACTTTTTGCAGTCACAGATTTTATATTTGATGAGATGTGCACTTTCAAAATCTCACACACACTTCCTGAACATCAAAACCAGGATTAAGCAACATTTTGTAATCATTATAAAAAAGTTTTCATAGTGATTTAAATAAGTTAAAAAGGATCCATAAAGTCTCAAGTTATAAATAAGATCAGAGGCATTTGAATGTGAGGGAGGAGGAGGAGAGAAGAGGAGGAAGAGTAGGAGAGAGAGAGAAAAAGGGGGAAAGAAGAGGACTAGAGGTAAAAGTCAATAGCCGTTTCCCAGTTCAGCGAGCGCACGGTTCTGAGCGTCCTTGGAGGGGGATGTGCGCCATATCCGGCGCGACATGAACGAACTACTAACTATAAACAATTATGAACAATGAACGAACTCGTTCATTTTGAAATGTGTGAACTGAACTTTGAACTAGTTCATGTAGAAAATGAACATTCCCAACACTGCCCCTCTCACAGCTGACCCCTCTCACAGCTGACCCCTCTCACAGCTGACCCCTCATGCCTCACCCCTCTCACAGCTGACCCCTCTCACAGCTGACCCCTCATGCCTCACCCCTCTCACAGCTGACCCCTCTCACAGCTGACCCCTCATGCCTCACCCCTCTCACAGCTGACCCCTCTCACAGCTGACCCCTCTCACAGCTGACTCTTTTAACACCTGTCACTCTATAAAATGTGTTCATCTATAACACCTGTCACTCTATATAACCAGTTACTGTCACTTTAAACAAGTGTAACCCACTTGCACCGATGACTTTTGCACTCTTGTTCTGCCCATACTGCATATTTGTATTGTGTCTATTTAAGAGACTGTTTTTTATCTCCTCTTAGAAGATGATAATATAAAAATGATAATATAAAAATATTATCATAGTATCAAAAGTGCAGTCTGTGAACTTAGGTTAGGTTAGGTTTCTTTTTAGTCTTCACCAGGGAGAAATTTAAGGAAAGTTGCAGTACAGACAGAAAAAAACCCCCAAAACATACAATATACAGGACATCAGATAAAACGACAGCGGTGTTGGCACAGACACCCTGACCCTCCCTAACAAAAACCTTTGAATTCTAACAAACAAGTTTTAACAAACAAGTTAGAACTTTCCCACATTATTCACCACAATCAAAATTCAAACACCTCTTCAGGCTTAGGTGTGGAATTTTGTGCTATTCCAGAATGTCAAATAAGATTTAAAGTAAACACTAACACTAGCCGACTGGCTAAACACTAACCCAACTTTACTCAGCACTAAACTGTGTCATTTTTGGCATCTTAAATGCACACTCGCAACTTTTACATTTGCAACTCCTAAATCTAAGTCTGCGGCAATTTCCAGTAGTTGGTGACATCACACAGGACTCTCCTGGTTACAGATGTTTCTGTCTCCTCCCCCCTCACTCTCCCCTTTAGTATTTATGAATCTTCATTTTCTAACAGTTGTGAAACTGAAGTGTTGAATAAATGATAAATGACATATCTGCCGTGAGCATTATATTGCCAAACGTGATTTACCAGTAGTGACCAAATAAATAAAGGTGCACTGTGTAACCTTTTGAGTGAGGTCAAAGTGAAAGAAAAGTGAAGGGTTTGTTGATGCAGCCCAGTGGATTACAAAGTGCAGCTGCAGCTTCCATCTGTCCAGGACCTGTACGTCTCCAGGACCTGTATGTCTCCAGGACCTGTACGTCTCCAGGACCCGTACGTCTCCAGGACCCGTAGGTCTCCAGGACCTGTACGTCTCCAGGACCCGTACGTCTCCAGGACCCGTAGGTCTCCAGGACCCGTACGTCTCCAGGACCCGTACGTCTCCAGGACCCGTACGTCTCCAGGACCCGTACGTCTCCAGGACCCGTACGTCTCCAGGACCCGTACGTCTCCAGGACCCGTACGTCTCCAGGACCCGTAGGTCTCCAGGACCTGTACGTCTCCAGGACTCGGGGGCGAGCAGGCCGGAGAGCAGCTGACACTTCTCACCCTGGACATGGACTATTTGAGCCACTTCCCTCTGGCAGGAGGCTACGGTCCATCAGGACCAGAACCTCCCGTCACAAGAACAGTTTCTTTCCCTCTGCTGTTGGACTCATGAACAATTCAGAACATCTGCACAAAGCTGGACACTTTATATCACCAGTCACTGAAAATTTAATTAATAAAATACAGCTTTTTTAAAATTACTAACAGTTACTATTTTAAAGCACTGAAAGTTCTGTTCTCCTTCAGGTTCTTTCGTTCTTTCATTGACTACTTTGTCTTCTTTAAAAACCACTACAGTCTCTATACAGCAGCTGATAAGTATTCGGTGAAAAAATATTTACTTGTCCACTCCTTATTAAACACTCGACATTCTCTGTCCACTTTTCTTTTCTTAGCTCCGCTCAGCTTTACAGGAGGGCAAAGAGTAAAGCACAAACGTGGAGCAAAACGCCTCAACAAAGGTCAGTGTATGTAGTGCGCCAGCTATTGGAAAACACCAGAATTGCAGGAAAATTAAAACATTAAAACATTAACAAGGTTTATTAATATAATTTCTTCAAATTCGGCGGGCCGGATTAAAATGGCCCCCGGGCTGTAGTTTGCCCATGCCTGGTCTATACTGTAGTTATTACTATTATTATTTAGTGTTTTATGTTCACACCTTATCACCGAGACAAGTTCCTAGTTTTGTGAATTGTGTTCACTTCACAATGGCAATAAAAGTCTTTCTGATTCTGATTCTAAACATCTTTGGGCTCATACTGAAAGTAAAAATGAAATTCATGCTATGCAATTAGATAAAACTTCTGTAATGTCAGATGGAGCTTGTGTGTGTCAACCAAGATGACGGAGCTCTCTTCCTTTCACACACCTGGGACCCCTTCCTCCAGGAAGCACCGGGCGACGGGATGAGTGGTCAGTCTGAGCGACCTGCCAGGTCAATCAGGCTGACCACGCCTACAGGAAGTAACAACAGCTGATACACAACACATCACCACCAACACCGGTGACAGTTCTGAAGATGGCTTGCAGCTGTTATGGCCCCTGACCTTCTGTCTGCCATTTAGTGCCTCTTGTGTGTCGGTCACTTTGTTTTATGTGTCTGACTTTGTGTGTTTCTACTGTTTATTTGTGCTTTATGTGTCTCTCATTATAATTTGTCACTCGATTCTGTTTGTGGGCCTACATGACTCATTCGTATTGAGGCACTCCTAGTTTTTGTGGTTTTGTAGTTCAGTTGGTTATTTTCCGTACAATTAGTTTGCTTTGTGTAAATTATTTTAAACCATTTATGTACATCATTTTTTACATTCCTGTTTATTAAATTATTACTTAATTTATATAATTTTCAATCTTGGTTTTTATTACTTTCCCGACCCTTGCAAGCTGGGTTGTATAACACAGCTAGCAGAAGAAACACTGATTAATTCCCTGGATTGTTGGTCTGGAGTTTTGGGAGTCCCTCCAGGGGTAGCTTCATGCTGTTGTCCAAATGCATCTGTGTGCATGTAATCCTTATTTCATCTTTCACAAGTTTCATGTCCCAGTTCATCTTAAAGCGATGTTACAACAGCAACACTAAACTCTGCTACCTTTTCTTTTTACCTAATGGTCAACACGGCCTTCTGTATTTTTAAAACAACACAAATGATAAGCCCATTATATAGAGTGAAACAGCAAGGCCAATTACGTCGCCCGGATTGGCGTTACCAGGGCCCACCCTGGAGCCAAGCCTGGTGTGGGTGCACAATGGCGGGCGTTTGGTGGCTGGGCCTTCCCCCACGGGGTCCTGCCGGGCATAGCCCGAAGAAGCAACATGTGGCCATCCTCCCGTAGACCCAAAGACCCGCAGGAGGAAACATAAGGGGCCGGTGCAGGGAGAACTGGGCGGCAGTTGAAGGCAGGGGCCTCGACGACCGGATCTCTGGACATGGAGACTAGCTCTGGGAACATGGTATGTCACCTCAATGGGGGAAAAGGAGCCTGAGCTCGTGAGGTTGAGAGTTACCGACCAGATATTGTTGGCCTAACCTCCACTCACAGCTTGGGCTCTGGAACCCAAAATCTTGAGGGGGCTGGACTCTCCATTTCTCTGGCGTTGCCCACGGGGAGCGACAGCAAGCAAGTGTGGGCCTGGTCATTGCCCCACAGCTCAGCTGCCGTGTGTTGGAGTTCACCCAGGGGAACGAGAGGGTCACGTCCCTGCGCCTTCGGGTCGGGGGCAGGTCTCTCATTGTTGTGTCGGCCTATGGGCCAAACAGCAGTGCAGAGTACCCGGCCTTCTTGGAGTCTCTGGGGGGGGTCCTGGAGAGTGCACCGACTGGGGACTCCGTTGTTCTACTGGGGGACTTCAACGCCCATACGGGCAAGGACAGTGACACTTGGAGAGGGGTGATTGGGAGGAACGGCCTCCCCGATCTGAACTGAGCAGTGTCCGGTTTGTCCATAATGAACACCATGTTCGAGCACAAGGGTGTCCATCAGTGCACGTGGCACCAGGACACCCTAGGACGGAGGTTGATGATCGTTTTTGTTGTCATGTCATCTGACCTCCAGCCGCGTGTCTTGGACACTCGGGTGAAGAGAGGGGCAGAGCTGTCAACTGATCACCACCTAGTTGTGAGTTGGGTCCACTGGCGGAGGAGGAAAGTGGAAAGACCTGGCAAGCCCAAGCGTATAATGAAGGTCTGTTGGGAACGTCTGGCAGAGCCCTCTGTCAGGGGCACCTTCCACTTGCACCTCCGGGAGAGCTTCTCCCAGATTCCGGGGCAGGCTGGGGACATGGAGTCCTAGTGGGCTTTGTTTTTGGCCTCTATTGTCAATGCGGCCACGCGTAGATGTGGTCATAAGGTCTGTGGTCCCTGTCGCTGTGGCAATCCCCAAACCTGGTGGTGGACACGGAAGTAAGGGATGCCGTCAGGGTGAAAAAGGAGTCTTGTCAGGCCTTGCTGCAGCCCGGGCGGTCGCAGAAGCAAAAACTCTGGTTTGGGAGGAGCTTGGAGAGGCCATGGAGGAGGCCTCAAAGAAATTCTGGCAAATGAATACTTTGAGGATCTCCTCAATCCCACCATTATGTCTCTCTAGGAGTAAGCAGAGGCTGGGGACTCTGAGGCAGACTCGTCCATCACCCTGGCTGAAGTCACTAAAGTGGTTAGCAAGCTCCTCGGTGGCAAGGCTCCTGGGGTGGATGAGATCCACCCTGAGTATCTTAAGTCTCTGGATGTTGTAGGGCTGTCTTGGCTGACACGTCTCTGCAACATCGCGTGGCGGTCGGGGACGGTACCTCTGGATTGGCAGACCGGGGTGGTGGTCCCTCTGTTTAAGAAGGGGGACCGGAGAGTGTGTTCCAACTACAGGGGAATCACACTCCTGAGCCTTCCCGGTAACGTCTATTCCATGGTGCTGGAGAGGAGAATCAAACCGATAGTCGAACCTCGGATTCAGGAGGAGTAGTGTGATTTTCATCCTGGCATGGACCAGCGCTCTACTCTCCATCAGGTGCTCAAGGATTCATGGGAGTTTGCCCAACCAGCCCACATGTGCTTTGTGGATCTGGAGAAGGCATTCGACCATGTCCCTTGTGGTATTTTGTGGGAAGTACTCCGGGAGTATGAGTTCGGGGCCCTTTGCTAAGGGCTGTCTGATCCCTGTATATCCGAAGCAAGAGCATTGTTGGCATTGCCAGCAGTAAGTCTGACCTGTTTCCGGTGCATGTTGGACTCCGCTAGGGCTGCCCTTTGTCACCGGTTCTGTTCATTGTATTTATGGACAGAATTTCTAGGCGCAGTCAGGGGCCGGAGGGGATCCGGTTTGGGAACCACAGGATCTCATCTCTGCTGTTTGCAGATGATGTTGTCCTGATGGCTTCATCGAACCGGGACCTCCAACATGTGGAAGACAATGAATGGATGGACAAATGACAATATATTGCTCTGTTATTGTTGGCAGATATCAAAATGGTCAAAAATAGGGACACCTGGGACATTTCTGTGTAAAACTAGGACAAATAATTTTTTTGTATAGATCTGCTGCGACAGGGAACACAGGGCTCAAACCTGAGACTGTCCTGGGTCATACAGAAGCCTGACCTCCACTGTGTACTGTAAGCTCCATCTGAGGACAAAGACGAGGCAGAATAGCTGGACTGTGGTGAGCATGATCTTAGTCACATTGGCTTATCATGGTGCAAATGCTGAAAGGGCTGGCTCACCAAATGTGGGCCACATTTTCACTATTGCAGAGAGTTACTGCAGGCTCGAGTTTTTCTAATCTGTCTGTTGTGCTCAGTCAGTTTTGACCTGAGTCATTCACATAACTGCTTCTTTCAAACTATTGCACCATATTACTGCACAGTATTATTGTACACTTTATATTTTATCCATATGCGAATCCTGTTGAAATGTTGTAATAACAATTTTACATTACATTTTACTCATTATTATTTACTTTTTACTACAGTTTTTAAAAGTATGTAGCTTTTCTGATGAGGGAGTTCACCACCTGGTACTTTGTTTTTCTGAAGAGAGTTGAGTAGTAAACAGAGCTATGACTCATTAAAGGTACTGATTAATTACAAAAGAATGTAATTAGTGCTATTTATCTTTGTGAATCATTTATGGGATTTACCGGCATTATGGCAGCTCACTTTGCAGCATAAAGTATTATAAAAAAGTATTATAAACATGTTCATAGATTTCAGTTCAGCGTTCAACACCATAATCCCACAGCAGCTCATCACCAAACTGGACCACCTGGGGCTTCAGACCTCACTGTGGAATTGGCTGCTGGACTTCCTCAGTGAGAGGCCACAGGCAGTGCGGGTCGGCAGAAACACCTCGAGCTGCATCAGACTGAGCACAGGAGCCCCCCAGGGCTGTGTGCTCAGCCCGATGCTCTTCACTCTGCTGACCCACGACTGCACACCAGCGTTCAGCACCAATCACATAGTGAAGATGATGTACAGTTACATTAAGCGCATAGGCAGAGATGCTTGTACCAGATTCTCTTTACAGCTCATTTCCATCTGTAGTCCTGTGGGGGAGGGGCCAGAGTGCCATATTTACAGTGCATTTAAACTTGAACCCATGTAACATCATTCATACATGAACAGCCCTAAAGGAAAACGCTGTTTGAACAAAGGCTGTTGTACATTTAGGCACGTTACACTGCCCCCTAATGGTGCCTCTTGTTACTCTTGTGGCCGTATCAGCGACAGTTGGATGAATTCTTTGAGTAAAGGTGGGGCCAGGTTATGGACAATTTTGAAGACCAATTGGACATGGGAGAAGGAAACAAAGTTCTCAAAGTTAAGCATATTGTAGGTATGAAGTATGTTACAGTGATGGTATCGTTGGCTCTTTTTATCCAATAACGGTGAGACAAACTACAGGAGTGAGGTGAGCCTTCTGACCAAGTGGTGCAGCGATAACAATCTCCTTCTGAATGTTGAAAAGACCAAGGAGATTGTTATTGACTTCCGGAGAGGCCCCCCCACTGTGCATCAACGGTGCTGCTGTAGAGAGGGTGAGCAGCATCAGATTCCTGGGGGTGCACATCAGTGAGGACCTCTCCTGGACAGCGAACACTGCATCACTGTGTGGTATGGGGACATATCATTCTAAACACGTTAAAAACTGCTGCTAACAAATATTGTTGCACATTTATTTTATCTTTATTTTTCAATGCACAGTCTATTTCACGTTTTACTACATCTGTAACTGCTCTTAGAGTTTGTCCTCAGATAGTTTTTGTTTTGTCTTTATATTGTATTTTGTACACTGATTCGATTCACTGTTTGTGGAACACATATGGCAGAATTGACAATAAAGTCGACTTTGACTTGAAATATTCAAATACATCCTGTAACTATTGTGGAATGAACCAACCAATGAACTGCTTCAATTTGAACATGGACATAATGTATTCTATATGTTTTTACACATACCTGTCCCCCAGTCTTCCCTCGACCTCCGGGTTCACCTGGATATCCCTGAACACATAAAAAGAATCAACCACTGAAATGAACTTCAATACATGTACAAAGAGTCACAGCAGCAGCAGCAGCAGCAGCAGTAGTAGTAGTAGTAGGAGTAATAGTAGTAGTAGTAGTAGTGCTCACGTTGTATCCTCTGTCGCCGACGTCGCCTTTAAACCCCGGAGCTCCGCCTTGACCCTGTAAAAAAACAACATTAAAGAGGTTAACACATAATACTACTACTAATAATAATACATTGGACTTATATAGCACTTTACAAACAAATAGGAAGTAACACTGTAGAAAACGGGAGGAATCCTGGGGGGAATGCACGATTGAACAGTAGTATTATTGTAGTTTTTAGTAGTGATTTGAAGTGCTGCAGTGAGTCTGAGGCCCTGTCCACACGACAATGTTTTTTGGTGGAAACGGAGAAGTTCGTATTTGTTTTGACCTTTCGTCCACACGCCACGCGCCGGATTTTGGGTGGGTGAAAATTGTGTTTTTTTGAAAATGGGTTCCAGAGTGGAGAAATCTGAGAACGCCGGGGGTCGCGTTGTCGTGTGGGAGGGTAAAACGCGACTTTTGGGAAAACGATAACGTCGCGATGCCGTCATCATCACATGACCAGAAGGTAAGGGACAGAGGGACGACTTCGTCAATGGCGTTGTCACGGATGATGAATGGAGAGCGAATTTCCGGATGTCCAGAGCTTGGATTGTGGCCCTGAGTGAAGAACTGCGTCCTCATATCGAAGGCCAAACAACGAATATGAGAGCAGCAGTCGACACATTGAAGAAGGTCACCATTACGCTCTATTACTTGAGCGACAAGGGAAGGCTACGAAAAACGGCAAACTCATTCGGACTGTCGCGACAGGCTGTCTCCGTCATCGTTAGACAGACCTGTAAGGCTATTGCTCTTCAACTCGGCCCGAAATACATCAAGCTGCCTTTCACGGAACCCGAGGCAGAGGAGCTTGTTTCGGGCTTCCGTCATGTGCATGGCATGCCACAATGTTTGGGAGCGATCGACGGGACCCACGTTGAAATAAAGCAGCCATCCTCCAACGCCACGGACTACATCAACAGAAAGGTGTGACTACAGGTACCGGTTTATGGACGTAATTGTTTTCTATCGTGTTTATGTATATTTATGGAGAATTGTCGTGTGGGAGTGTGGGTGATGTGAGCTCAAGGGCAGAAGACATGTTAAGGTCTGCTTTAAAAAGAACCTTTATTTGGAGACATAGTATTATGATATATTTTTTTATCCATGTTATAATGATGTTTCCTCATCACAAACATACCTGGAGTTCAATCTCTCCTGAACTAAAGATAAAAGGAGCTGAGCCACTTCATGAAATCCCACGTTAGAACAGAGCACATGTTGAGCTTTGGACATGTAGACAGACTAATAATAAAGGGTTGCTCAAACATACGTGAATGAAACAAAACAAAACTCCAAGTCTGTTTTTGAGGAGGTAACAGTATGATAATGTAGGTTAAAGATCAGATCTCACCTTTAGTCCTTCTTTGCCCTGTGGACCCTGCTCTCCCTCGTCTCCACCAGAACCCTGAAAGAAAAACGAGAAGTTTATTTGGGTAAAAAGAAAAAAAAGAAAAAAAAGTTTATGACTAGAAGCTCTTAAAAGCGCGTTACCTGATTTTTACTGATTTACTGATGCTAAAACCAACAACAGTTCAATTCCTGATTCTCATACCATAAGACGCTTTATATTTAGATTTAGACAGCACGCAGAGGACTTATTTTGACCTCAAGAGCTGCTTATGTAATACACTGGGGTAAGGTACTTTAGACTGGTATAAAAGCATGAATCTCACTAAGTCAAACTAAAACTAAATGAGATAAATACATTCTGTGTTTAAAAACCTTTCTTTTACCTTGACACCTTTGGGCCCCTTTGCTCCTGGGGTTCCTGCGTCTCCTGCCCCACCCTGAAACAAGACGAGATAATCATCAGAACAAAGCACCGGAAGTTAGTAAGTATTTACCCTGAGCTCTAGTCTTGGTCTTTTAGTCTTTTAGTCGTAAATTATTTAACACAGGGGTCGGCAACCTGCGGCTCCGGAGCCGCATGTGGCTCTTTGATCCCTCTGATGGGGCTCAGTACAGCAGTCCCTCGTTTATCGTGGGGTTACGTTATAAAAATAACCTAAAAATATTCACAGCGAAATCCGTGAAGTCGTCAGCTTTTTATATTTTACAATTATTCTCCATGTTTTAAGGCTGTAAACGCCTCACCACACACATTCTACACTTTTCTCACACTGGAATTAACGTTTTCTCACATTTCTCTCTTGTTTAAACACTCAAACTTTTGTAGATTTTCAAACAAAAAAGCACAGTATTATAGAACGAAACCAAAGATCAAAACCTGTTTTCAGGCCCTAAAGATATTTCAAGTATATAAGTATTTCACAATTCGACGGATCGAGCCACTCGCGGGTTTTGTCGGGGAGAAAACTTGCAAACATACAACACTTCAGAGTCACACTGCGATCCAACACTTAAATAAATCTGGCAAACTGAATGCATTCTGTACAGGAGACACGGAGGAGTATGACTGACAAACCGGCAAAGGTCTACAGTCCCTTAGCCAATCAGGACGCAGAACACAATGCGCGTTGATACACTATAAAAATCCGTGTATTTAATTAAAATGTATTTTATTTTAGTTGTAAATGTAATTCTATGGCACAAAGGCAAAAACAACAACAACTTATATGCAGTGTTATTTCATTTTAAATTTCAAAAGGTTTTGTGGCTCCCAGTGTTTTCTTTCCAAATGGCTCTTTGAGTGGTAAAAGTTGCCGACCCCTGATTTAACAGAACAGTCACTGAGATGAAGATTCTCTTTTTCAGGAGAGTCCTGGTCCCAGAGGGAGGAGCCTATTGTTCATGATAATAAACCCCACAAGCACAGGTAGAACAAGCAAACTCCATACAGAAAGACCCTACAACACCCAAAAATCCAACACAGGATCTTCTTGAGGCAATCGCTGGGCCACTGAGGACTATACCATAGAGAATAAACTGCATGAGTCAAACTGAGCATGTAATTACCATCTGCTGTGGGGTTTAAGGTTACATCAGTGCTGGCTCACTGATGCTGGCTCAATGACAGCATCCCTGACAGCGCCATACAACTCGACCAGCTAGCATGCTTCCGGGCAGACAGATCACTCCTCGAAGGAGGTAAGACTCGCAACGGGGGACTTTGTGTTTATATAAACAATGCCTGGTGTCGGGACGCTGTTGTGGTCTGTAAACACTATTCACCACTGCCAGAGACTATGATCATCAAATGCAGGCCGTTCTACCTGCCGAGGGAATTCACAGGCATACTACTTGTTGCTGTTTATATCCCTCCTAGCTCCAACAATAACAACAGGAGTGAGGCACTTAACGAACTGTACCAGCATGTGAGTGAGCAGCAAACTGCCCATCCAGATGCTTTTCTCTTTCAGACATCTTCAAAACATCTCTGAGCCAGGCTGTCGTCCCCACATGCCTCAAGACCTCCACCATCATCCCTGTGCCGAAGAAGTTGTCTCCATCCAGCCTTAACGACTACCGTCCGCTCACCCCCATCCTCATGAAGTGCTTCAAACGGCTCGTCACGCAACACATCAAGACATCTCTCCCCTCCACCCTGGACCCATTTCAGTTTGCATACCGGTCTAACCGCTCGACCGATGATGCAATCTCCACAGCCCTCCAGTCACCCCCTCACACACCTGGACACCAGAGACTCATATGTTAGAATGCTGTTCACCGACTTCAGTTCAGCTTCAACACAATCGTCCCCCAGCAACTCAGACTCAAACTAGACAAGCTGGAGATCAACACCTCCATGTGCAACTGGTGCTGGATTTCCTGACAGGAAGACCGCAGGCAGTCCGGGTCGGCAGCAACACCTCCAGAACCATCACACTGAACACTGGGGCTCCTCAAGGATGTGTGCTGAGCCCCCTCCTCTTCACTCTGCTGACCCACGACTGTACACCGTCACACAGCTCCAACCTCTTCATCAAGTTTGACCCACGACTGCACACCGTCACACAGCTCCAACCTCTTCATCAAGTTTGCGGATGATACGACTGTGTTGGTCACATCAGCGATGACGATGAGACTCAGTATAGGAGCGAGGTGAGCCGCCTGGTCAAGTGGTGCAGTAACAACAACCTCTCTCTGAACGTGGAGAAGACAAAGGAGATTGTGGTAGACTTCAGGAGAGCACACACACAGCACTCCCCCCTCACCATCACCGGGGCTGCTGTGGAGAGACTAAGCAGCACCAAGTTCCTGGGTGTGCATATCTCTGAGGACCTCTCCTGGTCAAAGAACACTGCATCACTGGCCAGTAAAGCCCAACAGCGACTCTACTTCCTCCACAAGCTGAAGAGAGCCAGAGCCCCAGCTCCATCATGAGCACCTTCTACAGAGGCACCATAGGTCACATCCTCACCAGCTGCATCACTGTGTGGTATGGCACCTGCACCGTGTCCTGCACCCGGAAAAAGCTACACCGAGTAGTGAGAGCAGCTGAGAGAATCGTGAGTGTCTCTCTCCCCTCCCTGCAGGACGTCTACCGCACCCGCCTCACCCGCAAAGCCCTCTGGGTGATCCCACCCACCCATCCAACTGCCTCTTCCGTCTGCTGCCATCAGGAAGGAGACTGAGGAGCCTCAGTGCCAAGACCAGCAGACTGAAAGACAGCTTCATCCACCAAGCTGTCAGGATGCTCAACTCTCTCCCAATCACACTGCTGCTTAAATGACACTTAAATTACACTGACACTGCTGCTTAAATGACACCATTTGAGCTTTATTACGCATATGGTATATGTGATGTTTTAGTCCTGGTGTTTATTGTCTTGTTTATCACATGTTTTATGTTCACTGTGGGCCTAGGGGGCGCTGCGTTTTCAAACTCTGTGTGTGCGACCTGTACATATGCTTTTTGACAATAAAGCTGACTTTGAACTTTAACTTTGAGTGTGCAGCTGACAGGACTTGAGACCAGCTCAGACTGATCTCAACAAGTTTACTCTTCACCAGGAGCTGCAGCTGTAAACCTGCTTTAGTCCTGGTTTAAAGCTGGATTAGACCTGGTTTAGGTCTGGTTTATTTCTGGTTTAGACCTGATTTGGTCCTGGTTTAGATCTGGTTTGGTCCTGGTTTAGACCTGATTTAGTCCTGATTAAATCCCGGTTTAAGTCCAGTCCATATTTCATGAGTTTGCTCTTGTTCTTAAGGCTGTACAAGATACTTCTTTGTCACAAAAGAAAAAATCCGTTCTGTCACTGGACAAAAGTTTTAGAGTGAAGATGTTTCATGATGAATTCTCCTGAAATGGTTTTCACTTCACAGCTGTTCCTCAGGGTCAAGAAATGCCAAAAGTTCAAAACAGTGATCAAAATCTAAAATAACTTTACACCACAGTGGAGCCGTTGCAGACCAGGGAAGGTCTACATCAGTAGGTGACACAGATTGAGGACTGTACCATCTCCAATCTGTGGAAACTCCCCTGGCACTCGGATACCATCACGAATAAAGTTTGTGGAACTGTGCGGAACAGCGGCTGAGTCCACATTCATATACAGTATGCCAGGAGGGAGGACTGGGAGTCGCACAGCCCTGCTTGGTGGCATGAAGTTGGGGGGCCTGGCAGAAACCAGGGTTCTGGCTAATTGTCCGTTCAACTGGGTTCTAAAAATGTATCGATTATGTTAAATTATTCCCCCCTCGGTGTAATTAATTCTCCTTGAAAATCGGAATCAACTGGACTTGTTTTGACTCTGCTCCTCCTGCACAAACACTTCCAAGGTCACAGCTGCGTCCTTATCACAGCACACTATAAACAAAGAACATTTCAATTCGGCTCACTCTGACATGTATTATGTAAACACCCTGCCTGGTCTATTTAGTAATGTTCGCCTCAGCTTCAGTTTTCAATCAATTTCATAAATATTCTGTTCTGCTCCCCCTCCCTGCACTACCGTTTGTTTACCAACCAAAAAGACGCCGTGTGTTACCTGTTCCATTGTTTTTGTCGTAATATGTTTGTGAATATTGTTTTTTTCTACTCTGTTATCTCCAAGTTGGCAGCGCACACATGGCCCCTCCCCTGGCCGTCACTCACGTCTCTGCTTGGTCAGGGGGAAACGAAATTTCGATTCACTATATGTCGTGCACATATGTTTTTCAACAATAAAGCAAATTATGATCTATGAACTATGAACTGGAGTTATTTTTGATTTTTTTTTTATAGTTTGATGCTTCAGGGAGGACCTACAGTGTAAATAATCAGGGAAATAAAGAAAAAAAAAGACATGAAAAAGTGTGTCCAAACTTTAGTCACATGAATCAAAATAACTGAAATAGAAACATTAAAAATCCATCTGATCCCAGCCCAAGTGTGGGAGAGAACGCCTCAGAGCAGGTCCAGACAGACGCACCCTGAACTCGAACCTCAGACATCTAAACCCACAGCAGATGGAATGACACACTGTTTGAATCATGCAATTTAATCTGTAATTTCAGATAGCGCTTACCCTGTAATTCAGGATGGCGCCATGAGGGAGGGATGAGTATGAGTATGAGTGTGTGTCTGTGTGTGTGGGTTTGCTTTCATGTTTCATTCGTCCATTGTCAGGTGTGATGTGGTGATTGGGGTCTGGGGAATTCCAAGCCCCAATCATGAACCACAGGGCATAAACTAGGACAATCCAGGACTGAATGAGACCTGCGTGGTTGGCCCCACATCAAACGCAAACCTACACAAAAACTACGTCAATCGTTTGTGCTGTTTTGTGCTGCAAAAAGGTTCGTTTGTGCTGCTTTAGTTTTTGAGGGGGGCTGGCTGACCCCAATTTGACCTATAAAAGAATCGTTAATATCTCAAAAACTAAAGCAGCACAAACGAAGCACAAACGATTGACATGTTTTTGTGTAGGTGTGTGTTTGATGGGGGCCAACTTCACGCAGGATTGAATGAGGACTAAACCAGGATGTGAGTGTGTGTATGGAAGAAAGAGGGAGAAGGGTTCTTTTCATGCTTCATTCATTCATTTTCACGTGTGATGTGGTGATGGAGGTCTGGGGCACTTCCAAACACCTGGATCCCTTAAAAAATAAATAAAGCAGGATAATCCCCCAAACACTTTTACTACTATAATATACGTACTACTCATTTACTGAACAGAAGTCGATATAAGAGCCCTTTAGGGATTATTACAAACTGGTTTTGGTCGTAGGATCTGGCAACCCAAAGTGAGGAGCTCATTCTGCGTTCTCATTGGATAACCAGCTTAATAACCAAACTTTAAATGTTCAATGTTTTTGTAATTGTGAATAAATCGATATTGACAGTCGTTGTCAGTCAAATTCATATTTGATTTGACAAAAAAAGGTCTACATCAGGCCTAAACCAGGACTACAACAGAACTGAACCAGGACTAAACTAGAACTATACCAGGACTAAACTAGAACTAAACTAAAACTAAACCAGAACTAAAAGAGGTGTAAACCAGCTCTTTGTGGTGTAATATCTCGTTGTATCTGCCTGCTCAGAGGGAGTAATTATAAACAGAACTAGACCAAATAAGAATAGGCCTAAATTGAAATAAATTACAATACAAGTTTAGAAAAATGGTAAACAAAGTCCAGATGACACTGCTGAAACTGAGGCATCACCCCGTCTCAAATAATAATAATAAAAATACAATAAATAAATAAATAAAAATAAATAAATAAATAAATAAAATGCTTAATTTTTGTTCTATTCAGATCTAGACTCTCACCGTTTCTCCTTGAGGTCCCACTCCTCCTCGAGGCCCTTCCATTCCCAAGTCTCCCTGAAATAACAAATAAAACATGATATAATTCAAAAAGGTCAAATACAATGAGAGCAAGTAAGAGATTTTTATTAGTTTTATTAGTGTATTTTACAGTTTTAGAAGAAAGCTCATTTTCCTCTAAAATACCCCAAATGCCCCAGTGCTAGAGCTAGTGTCATTAAAGAGGGGGTATTGCAGTTCTGTGGGGTATTAACTGTAATACATATTTAGATCACCATGTTACCTTTTGTGCTATATTCACCCAAAACAACACATGAACATAAGTTAATAATCAGAAATATGAATAATAGTAAATAAAGTGAGCAAAGTGACACCCCCTGCAGAGCGTGCATCCTGCTAATGAAACTACTGCACATCACATCAGCTCTGTCATGTATTTGTATATTTATGGAGAATTGTCATGTGGGAGCATGGACGATTAGTCTTGTGGGCGGAGCCTTGTACAGAATCTTACACACTGTGGGTGTCTTGTCTAAGGACACAACAACAGAACCTGGTCCGAGTAGGAATCAGTTGTTGTGTCTGTACAGTGACACTTAATATTAAAGGAAAAGTAAAGTTTTTTACAATCTGAGCCTTATTTCGGTAATAAAACAAGTTGTTTTACTCACCCATAGCACTTTGGTGTCATATGGAGCACTTCCAGAGATGTTTTAGTTTAGCGATCTCCATAATGTGAGTTCTCGGGGCACATGTTTGTGGTCTCCAAATAACACAAACTTTAGCACTTTTCAAATCATAGAAGCTCGATGTCTTAGTCTACGATTTCGTTTGGTCAAAAGTGGCCTGTAATCTCAGATTTAGCCATAGTTTCGAGTAGATGAGGACAGTGCGCATGTGCGGAGTCACAGTTTATTTCGCTCTCAGCTCCCGGGACCCAAACATGAAACGCAAAGCTGTAAATTATGGATAAATCTCGGGATTACAGGCCACTTTTGATTCAAACAAAATCGTAGACTAAGACATTGAGCTTCTATGATTTGAAAAGTGCTAAAGTTTGTGTTATTTGGAGACCGCACGGGGCATATTACATGCTCGGGGAATATATTATATGCCCCGAGCTATGGCTAGAAGTCGCGCTAGGCTAACCGCAAATCTAAAACATCTCTGGAAGTGCTCCATATGACACCAAAGTGCTATGGGTGAGTAAAACAACTTGTTTTATTACCGAAATAAGGCTCAGATTGTAAAAAAACGTTACTTTTCCTTTAAGACACACATATTCAACAATAATTAGCTGTTTACTCACATGTATATTAATAAGATACTAGCCATTTGTTAGTCATTATAATTCCCTAATTAATACCTTATTCTGTAAGACTTTATTCTACCCTTACTAGACCCTTAACTAAGAATTTCCAATATACACACTCCTAATTACCCATTATTGATAGTTATTAAGTAAAATGCTGCATATGAATTACAGTCTAAATGTGCATGGTTCAGTATGGGGCTTGTAAGGTGATATTTATTCACTCCTAATAATACTTACCAAAAATGGTCTGTTCATATGGAATTAAACACAAAACCACAAGTGCAAATAGTGTACAAATAACTCGTAATTAAGTCTTTGTAATACAGAATATGTTCCCTATACTGAAGTTGGGTTCTCTTTACATTAAATGTATTAATAATTGGCACTTATTAAGCCCTATGTGTTCCCTAATCTACAGTTGTATAAGTGCATTACAGCACACAGTACACAACAAGCAGACCGCTGAGTAAGCACACAACAAATGGCTGGTATGCTGTTAATATGTGTGTTAGTAAACAGCTAATTATTGGTGAATATGTGTGTCTTAATATAAAGTGTTGCCGTCTGTACTGGGGCAAGACACATTTTGTTCAAATACATGGAAAAAATCTGTTACAGGGCCTTTAATTTACCTTTCCTCCCAGCTCTCCTTGTTCACCTGGATCTCCCTGGAGGCCTGGTTCTCCCTAAAATAAAGTCGACTCAAAAGAATTACAGTATTTCTAAATATTCAAAGTATATTCTAAATATTTGAAGTCTCACCACTCCTCCAGTGAATCCAGAGCCGCCGTCCTCCCCCTCCACACCCGGGTCACCCTACAACCAAACAACACATCACCACTCATTTATTAAACAATACAAAATGGAAAATCAGCACAGAAATGACATCTAATGACATCACAAAGTGCACATGAGTGTTCTGAGCTAAATATGAAGTTGGAGCCTAAGAAATACGTCATACATGAAATGAGGGCTGAGTAACCAGTCACATTTTATACTGCGGTCATTATTTTTGAATAACTGCACAGGTAGTTCCAGCAACAGCCCTGTCACTGCGCTATGACCCTAACCCAAGGGTGTCAAACATGTGGCCCGGGGGCCAGATCCGGCCCTCCAAGACCTCTAATCTGGCCCTCGGCTGATTTTCTATTAAAGTATTGGTAATTTTCTGCACCACTTTTCTGCTTTTCCCAGAGCAGCACAAATGAAGACTCTTTCCAAACGCTCTTAATGGACCATCGTTTTGACTGTTGACCGTGACACCCTCATCAGCAAAATGTCCAAAATGAGAAAAGTGGACGCCGAGTGCAGGATTTTCCAAGAAAAATTGAATAATTCCTATTTGTTCAGGAGGTGAATGGGAAACCTGTACGCTTTGTGTTTGCAACAAGTGGAGGTGCTCATGGAATATAATCTGAAACACCACTACGAGACACGGCGTTTTGAACAATACAAGAACTTGAACGGAGAATTGAGAAGACAGAAGATAAAATAATTATTGCTGCGACTAAAGAAACAGCAGTCTGTAATAGATCTGTGTTTCTCTGCACAAATATTTGGACTTATTTCTATTTTTGGGGTATATACACCATGAGTTTTCTGATCCGGCCCCTTTGGGATCAAAGTAGGTTGGATACGGCCCCTGGATCAGAATGTGTTTGACACCCCTGCCCTAACCCTAACCCGAACAAGCTAAAACAGAAATAACTGTGCACTCATGCTGTAGACGTTCCAGACAGACTTTGGTTTTATTTAGACGAACCGTTCGGTGCGCACCTGATGGTTCCGGGCATGCGCAATGTATACTTCCCTCTGGCATGCCCGTATGTAACCTCGTATGTAAGATGAATGAGTGCGGTAAATAAAGTTAGATAGAAATGGCAAGTGAGAGTGGAGATAGCGGCAAAGACATAGAGGATGCACCAGTGTCATTTAAGTCCGGTGTCTGGGGAAAAGCGGAAAGTCACGGGCACCCCCCTCCCATGCCGCCGCCGAAATGCGCTCTAATCAGAGGCATTGAGGAGGAGCTTATGCGCTATCAGGGAAGCTAACAGGAGGAGAGAGCGCGTGAAAAGTCGGTAAGTGAGGCACGGACAGATGTTTTATAAAGTTTAACCTGCCCTGTGATACATGTTACACGTGCAAAAGAGCAGCGCTCGCACGCTTACTCGCTGACGTGCGGTGTCCGCAGCTCCAGACGGAGCGCGGCCCGCTCACCGGTAGAAGTTTAATACGAGACACGTACTTTTGTTTCTGTTTCTTCAATATCTAGTGGTTGGGTTTTTTCAACAGCAGGTGACAGTTACTGCCACCAGATCAGAGAGATGGTTCCAATAATGGAATTTGAAGTCATGTCAAATTCAGATTGTGTGATTATTACAATGTATTAAGATTTTATATTACATTAGATTATTATATAATCTTATAACCTTTTTAATGTTATATCCTGTTATTGTGGATTATTAAGATAAATGGATATAAGGTGTATTTTGAATATATATATAAAAAATAATAAATTCTAAACAAGTAACAAAGTGTAAGGGTGAGTTGTTGTACAGTTGTAGGGAGTATTATCTGTTCCATAGGGGTGAGTTGTAGGGCGTGTAGGGCGTGTAGGGCGTATAGGGCGTGTAGGGCATATAGGGCGTATAGGGCGTATAGGGCGTATAGGGCATATAGGGCGTGTAGGGCGTATAGGGCGTATAGGGCGTGTAGGGCATATAGGGCGTGTAGGGCGTATAGGGCGTATAGGGCATATAGGGCGTGTAGGGCGTGTAGGGCGTATAGGGCGTATAGGGCATATAGGGCATGTAGGGCATATAGGGCGTGTAGGGCGTATAGGGCGTATAGGGCATATAGGGCGTGTAGGGCGTGTAGGGCGTATAGGGCGTGTAGGGCGTGTAGGGCGTATAGGGCGTATAGGGCGTATAGGGCGTGTAGGGCATATAGGGCGTGTAGGGCGTATAGGGCATATAGGGCGTGTAGGGCATATAGGGCGTGTAGGGCGTATAGGGCGTATAGGGCGTGTAGGGCATATAGGGCGTATAGGGCGTATAGGGCGTGTAGGGCATGTAGGGCGTATAGGGCGTATAGGGCGTGTAGGGCGTATAGGGCGTGTAGGGCGTATAGGGCGTATAGGGCGTATAGGGCGTGTAGGGCGTGTAGGGCGTATAGGGCATATAGGGCGTATAGGGCGTGTAGGGCGTGTAGGGCGTATAGGGCGTATAGGGTGTATAGGGCGTGTAGGGCATATAGAGCGTATAGGGCATATAGGGCGTGTAGGGCATATGGGGCGTGTAGGGCGTATGGGGCGTGTGGGGCGTGTAGGGCGTATAGGGCGTGTAGGGCGTATAGGGCGTGTAGGGCGTGTAGGGCGTATAGGGCGTGTAGGGCGTATAGGGCGTATAGGGCGTGTAGGGCGTGTAGGGCGTATAGGGCGTGTAGGGCGTATAGGGCGTATAGGGCGTGTAGGGCGTATAGGGCGTGTAGGGCGTATAGGGCGTATAGGGCGTGTAGGGCGTGTAGGGCGTATAGGGCGTATAGGGCGTGTAGGGTGTGTAGGGCGTATGGTATGAATGTGATCCAGTGTCTCTCACTGTTTGAGCTGTTTAACCTAAATGTTACACAGTGCACCTTCCAAATGAAAGCATCTTCGTGCTACTCACCACTGGTCCTGGGTCTCCTCTGCGTCCCTGCACTCCTTTGGTCCCTTTATAACCCTAAAAGACACCAAACACAAAATAAAAATATTCATCATTTATGTTTTTTGTTTTGTTTTTTATTATAAATTCAAATTCTTCTCTCACCTCTCGTCCCTGCAGACCGGGCTCTCCAGTTTGACCCTGGAACCCTCTGAAACCCTAAAAGAACAAAACATGTGAGTGAAAATAATACTAATAATAAAAGCTCCTCTATTACACGGAAATGGACTCTTGTGAGCTTTGAGTCATGTTAGAATGTCGTTCCCTTCACAAAAACACACCTGGAGTTGTGTTTTTCACTCACACATGTTTGAGTAACACTTTATTATTAGTCTGTCTACATCTCCAAACCTCCAAACGCTCTGTTCCTCTTTGTGATGTCATGGAGTGGTAGTTTTCAAGTTAACATCATTCTTTCAACATAATTTTACCTTTAGTTCAGTAGAGATCATCAACTCCAGGGCTGAAATGATCCAAATGATTCTAGTGAAGATGTGTGGAGTTTAAAAACACAGTGGAGCACTTCCTGTATTACCATATGACATCACCAGGTGTTTTCTGAAGTCAGCCTAAATCTGCAGGGCTTGTGTGTTAAACATGTACGAATAAAACAACATTAACTTTATTAACTTTATTATTACATCTACATCTAATCATTTTGGATTTTGTTTTTCTTAAACACAATTCTTGTAGTTCACGAGCCTTGTACTGTAAAGAGTTGTGTGATAGCGCCCTCTACAGGTCTGTAAATGCAGGCTAAACACAACCTGTTAAAGGAGAATTAAAGTTTTTTTTTTTACAATCTGAGCCTTATGTCGGTAATAAAACAAGTTGTTTTACTCACCCATAGCACTTTGGTGTCATATGGAGCACTTCCGGAGATGTTTTAGTTTAGTGATATCCCTAACGTGAGTTCTCGGGGCACATGTTTGCGGTCTCCAAATAACACAAACTTGAGCACTTTTCAAATCATAGAAGCTCGATGTCTTAGTCTACACTTTAGTTTGAGTCAAAAGTGGCCTGTAATCCCAGATTTATCCATAGTTTGGAGTAGATGAGGAGGACAGTCGCATGTGCGGAGTCACAGCTGATTTCGCTCTCAGCTCCCGGGGCCCAAACATGAAACGGAAAGCTGTAAATTATGAATAAATCTGGGATTACAGGCCACTTTTGACTCAAACGAAAGTGTAGACTAAGACATCGAGCTTCTATGATTTGAAAAGTGCTCAAGTTTGTGTTATTTGGAGACCACAAACATGTGCCCCGAGAACTCACGTTACGGATATCACTAAACTAAAACATCTCTGGAAATGCTCCATATGACACCAAAGTGATATGGGTGAGTAAAACAACTTGTTTTATTACCGAAATAAGACTCAGATTGTAAAAAACGTTAATTCTCCTTTAAAAAGTTAATAAAGACACCTCACTACTTCAGGAAGGGCATCTGTTACAAATACATGCTATTGCTGTGTGAGTTAGGATTTGGGTGTAACTGTGTACATGAGTCACACTGGGAGTGTTCTACATGTATGTGAATGGCAGAATGTTCAGCAGTCACCATAGTGACATTTTCAGGAGCCTGTGGTCAGTGCGAGCGTTCATGCTTCTGTTTAGGAGAACGTGAGAGTGACTCAGGGAAAAACTGTTGACTAATACTAACTTGTGACTTGACTATTAGAGAGGGACTTGTTTAACAGCACAGATCAGCTCAGCTGGTGTAGTTCAGCTAAATCAATTCTTTATAGTCAGGTTGTGTTGAACTAAAGCTCAGATTAAAGAGAGCCGCAGACAGAGGAGTGCCTACAGATAGCATCGCAGACAGAGGAGTGCCTACAGATAGCATCACACCCCCAGGAAATGTGGACGACATCAGATGCAAAGTATCAGCTGTTCAGATGCAGATGTGTATTGTAATACACACACTGGCTCTAGTCCAGGGGTGTCAAACATGCGGCCCGGGGGCCAGATCCGGCCCTCCAAGACCTTTAATCTGGCCCTCGGCTGATTTTCTATTCAAATATTTTAATTATATTTTAATTTTCTATTAAAATGCGTCAAGAGTCCCTCAGTCGTCCAGGTAGAATCCATGATAAAAGGAGAAATTCAATTTGTCAACTGGACAAAGTTTGTTTGGTCGAAAACATTTCGCCGCTCATCCGAGAGGCTTCATCAGTTCTGGTTCTAGTGCTGGTTAGACCCTGTTTATATCTCGCTGCAGGGAGGAGCTCACTACACTGAAATAGTTCTGAAACTATCTCCACTAATCTGTCTCTTTGTTTTTCAAATTTCTCTGGCGTCTAGTTTAGCTTTCAATTAAAATATTTTAATAATTTTATTTTCTATTAAAATATTGGTAATTTTCTGCGCCTCTTTTCTGTGCAGTTTAGTACAGCAGCGTCTCCAGAGCCTCTGTACGTGGCCCCTCCCACCAGAGCCTCTGTACGTGGCCCCTCCCACCAGAGCAGCACAAATGAAGACTCGCCTCTTTCCAAACGCTCTTAAAGGAGCATCGTTTTGACTGTCGACCGTGACACCCTCATCAGCAAAATGTGCAAAATGAGAAAAGTGGACGCCGAGTGCAGGATTTTCCAAGAAAATTTGATTAATTCCTTTGTTGACGGAGGTGAATGGGAAACCTGTACGCTTGTGTTGAAATGGCATTTTTCTGAAAGTTTCAGGTTGTTCATAATATTATAATATTTTATAGAGCTCATCAAATAAAAAGGATTGATTATTTGGCCTCATTGCTATTTTTGGGGTATATTTGCCATGAGTTTTCTGATCCAGCCCCTTTGGGATCAAGGTTGGATTCGGCCCCCGGACCAACATGAGTTGCTCTAGTCACTAATAGAAATGATTTGTTAATTTACTCTTTAGATATTTCAACAAAAACTACAGTGTAATCCACAGGGGAAAGTGTCTCTTGTGACTTTATCACATCAAACTTTGACAGCTGTGACTTTTTGGCCTTATGTTAGAAAATAGTTTTAAAATATAAAACAGCGCTGATGTTTAAATCTCACTTTTGGTCCATTGAATCCAGCGAATCCCGGCTCTCCGTTGTCACAGTCGCACTCTGTAGGCCCCTCCTCCACATCTCCAGACTGCTCCTCCGAAGAGTCCAGCGCCACCTGCAGGAAAGCACAGAGATCACACCCTGCGCCAAACAATCACACACAATACAGAAGGAAAATGAAATAATGAGTCTCAGTAAGGAGTTTTAGCCAGTTTCACCACATTTCCTCCTCCTCAGTGCCTGTTGTTGTGTCACGTGGAAAGCTCAGCAGGTCCAGGCCTGGTCAGGACGTGGACGAGACAAAATCAGACACTAGACAAAACACTTCACCCACATGAAAGTGGTGTGGAATGTTGGTGTTTGTGGGAGGGGTCGACGGTGATTAGCAGTCTCTCTTCTTACCACCAGTGAAATAATGCATGTAAAGCACTTTGGATGTCTTGATTGTAGATTGTTTTCATTTTAGCCACATTTTTCTCTTTGGATGAGTTCACACTTGTCCAGTTTGGTCCTGGTTTGATGCTGGTTTGTTTGGTCTTGTTATAGTCCTGGTTTAGTCACTGTCTAGTCCAGGATTAGTCCTAGTTTTAGTCCCAGTATAGTCACAATTTTAAAGGGTGAACACAGCCTCAGTGAACTTCGGAGTGAGAATGACAAAATCAGTCAGTTTAAAATGAGTAAACGACACTCTTAAGAAACACTCTTAAAGAGTCCTTTAGTCTTGGGCCTGTAGATGACGGATGTGAATTCATGTCCATTTATAGTGGAGGAAATAAGTATTTGATCTCTTGCTGATTTTGTAGGTTTGCCCACTGACAAAGAAATGAACAGTGTGTAATTTTAATGGAAGGTTTATTTTAACATTGAGTGACAGAATATCAAAATAAATAAATACGTAAATAAATAAATAAATACATAAAATACCAAAATAATAAAAGAAAATAATATAAACTGATTTGCATTTCAGTGAGTGGAATAAGTATTTGAACCCTCTAGCTAAAAAAACTTGTACTTGTGGCAAAACCCAACACAGCAGCACAGAGGTCAGACGTTTCTTGTAGTTTGTGACCAGGTTTGTACATTTGTATATCAGAAAGAATTTTAGTCGACTCTTCTTGCAGATCATCTCTAAATCATTAAGGTTTCGTGGCTGTCGCTTTGGCACCTCGGATCTTCCGCTCCCTCCACAGGTTTTCTACAGGGTTCAGGTCTGGGGAGTGACTGGGAGAGACCCGTCCACGACCCCTTTTCAGTTTCCTGTCGGAGAGAAGGAGGTTTTCACTCACTCATGGTCACTCCCGTTGACGCGGTGAAGTTGTCCTGTGCTCTTGGCAGAAAAACACCCCCAAAGCAGAATGTTTCCACCTCCATGTTTGACGGTGGGGATGGTGTTCTTGGGTCATAGGCAGCATTTCTCTTCCTCCAAACACAGCGGGTTCATGACGAAGAGCTTGATTTTGGTCTCATCTGACCACAGCACCTTCTCCTAATCACTCTCAAAATCATTTAGGCATTCACTGGCAAACTTCAGGTGGGCCTGCACATGTGCCTTCTTAAAGGAAAAGTAACATTTTTTACAATCTGAATCTTATTTCGATAATAAAAGTTGTTGTGCCCTGAAAACTCACTTTACAGATATCACTAATCTAAAACATCTCCGGAAATGCTCCATATGACACCAAAGTGCTATGGGTGAGTAAAACAACTTGTTTAATTACCAAAATAAGGCTCAGATTGTAAAAAACGTTAATTCTCCTTTAAGCAGTGGGACCTTGCGAGCACTGCAGGATTTGAATCCACTGCAGGATTTGAATCCAGTGCAGGATTTGAATCCACTGCAGGATTTGAATCCACTGCAGCGTAAAGTTTCCAAAGGTTTTCTTAGTGACTGTGTCCCAGCTGCCTTCAGATCATCGCCCAGCTCCTCCCGTGTAGTTCTGGGCCGATTTCTCACTGTTCTCGTGATCACTGAAACCACACGAGGTGAGATCTTGTGTGGAGATGTTCTGAAATGTCCCTTTGTATCAGATGCCCTCCCAGTGTCTCCATGGGGTCTTATTCTGAGTAAAAGCTGCTAAGTCTATAGCTTAGACTTTTACAAACATAGGATTCTTGGATTAGTTTAAAATTCAGATTTCAGTCTCAAATGTGGACAGGTTCAAACATACGGTGTAAAAGTGAGCACCTGCATGGTCTCCTGGTCTCGTTTGGCTTGGTGGGCCTCTGCCGTCGTAGCAAAGGGAAAGGCTTCCTCTGTTATCATGGTAACATGTGTGGGGGCGGGGCCAAAGCGATCAAACGTTCGTGGAGGCGGGGTCGGCTCAGGGGGGTACTCTGCACAAAGAGCAGACAGGAATTTAACCCACAACCTCCTAACCGAGAGGAGGAGACAAGATAAGCACTCACAGTAACAGTAACGCAGGGAGGACATGCACACGCTACTCAAGGACTAAACCAGGACTAAACCAGGACTAAACCAGGACTATACCAGGACTAAACCAGGACTAAACCAGGACTAAACCAGGACTAGACCAGGACTAAACCAGGACTAAACCAGGACTAAACCAGGACTATACCAGGACTAAACCAGGACTAGACCAGGACTAAACCAGGACTATACCAGGACTATACCAGGACTACACTTGCCTGGTTTCCACCAGACCACATCACAGTGAGATATGGTCTGGGAGCACCTACTGAATATCTCGTAGTGGAGGTGTGGTTTACGATCGCCAACGGCCGTTTATTGGGCGTTACGAATGTCTATCATTTGGTGTATACGTAGCCCAGAGCCAATCATGTCAGTTGTCAGTTCAAACTACAAGTTTCCGTTAGTACGCGTCACCGTCTTTCCACCCCTCCCCGCTCTCTGATTGGCTCCCAGAATCAGGAGAGCTCGCTTGTCATAGTCACCAGGCTGTCTTTTAGATCGGAACGAACGAAAGACAGCCTGGGATTTCCCAGATTAGGACTAAACCAGGACTAAACCAGGACTAAACCAGGACTAAACCAGGACTAAACCAGGACTAAACCAGGACTAAACCAGGACTAAACCAGGACCACAAAGATCAGGAGTCTAACCCACAACCTCCTTCTGGTCTTACCTGGATGAGGAGCTACCAAAGTGTCTATTGCAGAGCCTTCATAACTGAGATCTTCTCCTAAAGAAGAGAATGGCATTATAAAAATGTTTTATATATATATATATATATATATATATATATATATATATATATATATATATATATATATATATATATACATTATTTTGAAATGGACCACTTCAGCAAACTGGACTTTTCAGAGTTTTTAACCATGTTATAGTTCTTCGCATAATTCTAATAATAATTCTTGTATTGACCCTCTGAAGTTGTATTTGGAGTAATTCGTGCATGTTTGAGTTATCGCTTATTTTGCTGATCTGCCCCCGTTTTCACGCCCACTGTGACGTACATACTTCCTTCTCCAGTTTGATATTCTTAATGGGAGATACTCGTTCTCACATAATGATCTACGGGGGTCACATGCAAGAGCACACGCAAGCACAATAGGTGTTCTTTAACGTGTAAATGACACGTCGTGGAGCGTGAACGTGTTTTCTTCTTCCTCCCTTATCTTGCTCTGTCTGGTGTTTTTATTTCTCTCATCTCATCTATTTTCTCCTGTTTGGAACAGATTTTCAAAATCCTAAATTATGGAATTGATAAAGCTTGTCCCTCAGTGCAATTGGCACACTTTTTTCACGAAGGAGCGCTGGTCCGAAAAGCTGGACAGTCCCGACAGAAACTCGTTGCCGGATACACGAGGGATGGGTTGTGAATCTGGCACTGCTGTTCCTAGAGGACGCGGAACGATTTACGATTAGATTTTTGATGGCAGGACATCTGAATTGGCCTGGGGGATGTTTTTCTGACCCATCGGAGAATTGGAATGCCGGCAGTGGACAAAGAGACCCCGGGCTGTCGGCTGTCATTACACCACAGTGGAGCTGTTGCAGACAGGGAAGGTCTACATCAGAAGGTGACACAGATTGAGGACTGTACCATCTCCAATCTGTGGAAACTCCCCTGGCACTCGGATACCATCACAGATAATGTTTGTGGAACTGTGCGGAACAGCGGCTCAGTCCACATTCCTTCATACGTGGCAGGAGGGAGGACGGGAGTTGCACAGCCCTGCTTGGTGGCATGAAGTTGGGGGGGCCTGGTAGAAACCAGGGTTCTGGCTAATTGTCTGTTCACCTGGGTTCTAAAAATTTATCGATTATGTTAAATTATTCCCCCCTCGGTGTAATTAATTCTCCTTGAAAATCGGAATCAACTGGACTTTTACTCTGCACTTTCTGCACAAACACTTCCAAGGTCACAGCTGCGTCCTTTTCACAGCACACTATAAACAAAGAACATTCCAGTCTATTTAGTAATGTTTGCCTCAGCTTAAAGGAAAAGTAACGTTTTTTTTTTACAATCTGAGCCTTCTTTCGGCAATAAAACAAGTAGTTTTACTCACCCATAGCACTTTGGTGTCAATTGGAGCAGTATCGTAGAACTTATGTTGTAGCCGTTCTGTTCTGCTAATGATCCCGTATCCGTTAGCGTGAGTGCTCGGGGCATTACTTTGCGGTGTCCAAATAACACAAACTTTAGCACTTTTCAAATCACAGAAGATCGCTGTGTCAGCGTAGACTTTTAGTAGATTCCAAAACGGCCTGGGATATCGCAACAGAAAAGTAAAGTTCAGAGCGGTGTTAGCTTCTTTCGGACTAGCGTTTTTTACAAAACAGCTGAGTTCACGCATGCGCACTGTCCTCTCTGATGACGTCATCAAATGAAACTATAGCTGCATATCGGGTTTCAGGCCGTTTTGGAATCCACTAAAAGTCTACCCTGACACAGCGATCTTCTGTGATTTGAAAAGTGCTAAAGTTTGTGTTATTTGGACACCGCAAAGTAATGCCCCGAGCACTCACGCTAACGGATACGGGATCATTAGTAGAACAGAACGGCTCAACATAACTTCTACGATACTGCTCCAATTGACACCAAAGTGCTATGGGTGAGTAAAACTACTTGTTTTATTGCCGAAAGAAGGCTCAGATTGTAAAAAAAACGTTACTTTTCCTTTAAGCTTGTGAATATTGTTGTACTGCATCTTTTTCTACTCCGTTATCTCCAAGTTGGCGGCGCACACATGTGCGTGGCCCCTCCCCTGACCGCCTCTATCACTGTCTCTGCTTGGTCAGGGGGAAACGAAATTTCAATTCACTATATGTCGTGTACATATGGTTTTTCGACAATAAAGCAAGCTATGAACTATGAAGTATGAAATGTAGTTTTGTGACTGACCTGAGTGGTTTCCTGAGCTCTGGTCCTGGCAGAGAGACGAGGACGCACAGAGAAGCAGGAGCAGCCCACACACAAGCCTCATCTGAAATACACAACATATGAACATCTTTTACAACCGCATCTGACCTATGTGGAGAATTATTGTGCGTATAGCACCCCCCTCCCATGGACAGTACCCACACCAAGACAAAAACACTGAGCTGGGCTTTGCCTTAAACTCCACAGACCTGACTGTGTGGCCCCGTGATATTTTCTCATCTAATTCCTCATCACAAACACCTGGAGTTGTGTTTTGTTTCATTCCCACATGTTTAACACTCAAACAGAAAACACTCTGTTCCACCTTATGATTTCAGCCCTGGAATCTCTACTGAACTAAATGTAAAAGGAGCTGTTGAAAACACTTCATGACATCAGAAGGTGGATCGGAGCATTTTGAGCTTTGGAGCTCTAGACAGATTAATAATAAAGGGTTCCTTCAAACATTTGTAAATGAAACAAAACGCAGCTCCAGGTCTATTCCTATTGAGTCCATATGTACTGCAGGAGTCTTTATGGGATTGTACCTTTTGCATTGCACTTTACATCAAAACACGCCGTTTATTAACGAGTTATGTTAATGGGGGAAACATGAGGACACCAGGCCACACTCACACTCAGCTTTTTATACTGAAGTCATTTTAAAGTGCTTTGTTTTCACATCAATTCTGGACCCAAACAAGTTCATTTTTCAGCACAAATCATCATGTCAATGTAGCTCAGCCTTCTTATAGTTTCCACAATGAATCTAGTCCAACCACCTTCTACTGGACAGGACAAAGCAAACCAGGACTAAACCAGGACTAAACCAGGACTGAACCGGGACTGAACCGGGACTAAACCGGGACTGAACCAGGACTAAACCTGTCACAGCCCCTCTGATCTCATCTGCCACTCCCTCAGTGGCCACCTCCTTCCCCTCCCCTTCTGGTGTTCCAGGAGTGGAGACAGGTGTGCTGGAGCTGAACCCACTCTCCAATCAACTGGATATAAGAGCCAGTCAAGCCAGCTCAGCGGTGCTACATATGTTTGCCTACCTACGACCTCTATCCTTAATCTTTTGTTCATCTGCCTCAGATCTCCGTTCTCCAGTCACCTGCTCCAGTCTCCAGCTCCGACCTGCCCTGCTCCAGAGTCCTGCTCTCCATCATATTCCTGGATAAAATCTGTAATAAATACCAACTATTCTCATTTGACCTGTGTCTGCTCTTGGGTTCTTCCGTTATCCGTGACAGTACGATCTGGCCAGACATGAACCCAGCAGACTCTGACCCGCTCAATCAGACTCTCATGGCACAATCTACGCTGTTGGAGCAGCATGATGGCACGTTAAGGGCTCTTATGGAACACATTAAGGAATTATCTGTTAATCTCTCCAGTCTTCGTTCAAAGATGATCGCCTTGACACCTCAAGCTGCTGCTGCTAACCCCCTTCCTGCCCAATTCTCACCCCCGCCACCTACAAGAGAGGCTTTTGTTCCCCCTCCTGCACCATACAGTGGAGACCTTGGTTCCTGTAAGTCCTTTTTGACTCAGTGCTCTCTCATTTTTGAACAACAACCCCTCACATATTCTAGTGACCGAGCTAAAATCGCTTATCTGATTGGTTGTTTACGAGGTCATGCATTGAGTTGGGCCTCTGCTGTATGGGAGAAGCAATCCCCTTCCTGTTCATCCTACTCTGCATTTACTTCTGAGATGAGGCAAGTTTTTGATTACCTGGTCAGTGGCAAGGAGGCAACTAAGCGGCTTCTGTCCCTACACCAAGGAAACCATAGTGTTGCTGAACTGGCCATTGAGTTTCGCACCCTTGCAGCTGAGAGTGGTTGGAATGATGAGGCTCTTCAGGGTGCCTTCCTTAATGCACTTTCCGACAACCTAAAAGACGAAATGGCTTGCCGGGATGACCCAAGTAACCTCAACGACCTCATTGATTTGGCTATACGAGTGGATAACCGCATTCGGGAGCGCCGGCGTGAGAGCTTTTAAGATGTCCATCGCTCGTAAACCATTCCACTTAAGTTCCACTTTTCCTTCCATCACCACTCCTGCTTCCCCTGCTGCTCAACCATCTACATTGGAACCTGAACCGATGCAACTAGGCCGTGCCCATTTGAATCCTGAAGAGAGGCAACGCCGTTTCAACACACGGAGCTGTCTCTATTGTGGCGAGTTTGGACATTTTTTGTCTTCTTGTCCTGTCCGCCCAGTAAAAGGGGTCGGCTCAGCAGTAGTGGGAGATATTCTGTTGAGCCAAACCGACACTTCATCTCCCTTTAAGCCTAATCTGGAGGGCACGCTCAGGCTACGGGACCGTTTTGTCACTCTTCCGGTACTCATTGACTCTGGGGCGGATGAGAGTTTTATGGATCGTACAGTAGCTCGCCAGCTGGGACTGGACACACAACCACTGACCTCACCCCTGGTAGCTAAGGCACTAAATGGTCAAACTCTTGCTAAAGTTTTGGAAAAGACACCCCCCGTTCAATTGCACCTCTCTGGTAATCACAAGGAGTATGTAAGTTTTCACATCTTTGATTGCAATCACTCACCTCTTGTGCTGGGCTTGCCTTGGTTAAAGTTGCACAACCCACATATAGATTGGTCAACTGGAAGAATAGTTTCTTGGAGTTCCTTTTGCCATTCTAATTGTTTGCACTCTGCCTTACCCCATGTTTGTTCTGAGTCTGCACCTGTTTCAGAATCTCCTGACCTGTCTTCTGTTCCACCTGACTATCATGATCTCGAGGCTGTGTTCAGTAAATGCCATGCTCTCTCTCTGCCACCTCACCGACCTTATGACTGCGCCATCGAGCTTCTCCCCGGGGCACCACTGCCCAGCAGTCGTCTTTATAATCTGTCACGACCTGAGCAGGAAGCTATGGAGAAGTATATTCAGGAATCGCTGGCTGCAGGGATTATTAGACCATCTTCTTCCCCGGTGGGTGCTGTTTTTTTCTTTGTTGATAAGAAGGACAAAACACTAAGACCATGTATAGATTACCGAGGCTTGAATAAGATCACAGTTAAAAACAAGTACCCCCTTCCCTTAATCAGCTCTGCCTTCACCCCTCTGTGTGGTTCTACCATCTTCACCAAGTTAGATCTCCGCAATGCTTATCATCTTGTTCGCATCAGAGAGGGAGATGAGTGGAAGACGGCCTTCAATACACCTCTAGGCCATTTTGAATATCTAGTTATGCCGTTTGGTCTGACTAACGCCCCAGCTGTGTTCCAAAATCTGGTAAATGATATTTTACGAGACATGATTGGAAGATTTGTTTTTGTTTATATCGATGACATCTTAATTTTTTCAAAGGACCTCGACACTCATAAACGCCATGTAAGACAAGTGCTCCAAAGACTCTTGGAGAACAAGTTATTTGTAAAGGCTGAAAAGTGTCAGTTTCATGCTTCCTCTGTTGCCTTTTTAGGGTACATCATTGCCCAGGGTCAGGTGCAAATGGATCCTACTAAGGTCATGGCAGTCCGTGATTGGCCTTCTCCTTCCAGCCGTAAGGAATTGCAGCGCTTCTTAGGATTTGCAAATTTCTACAGAAGGTTTATACGTGACTTCAGCCGTCTGGCAGCCCCTCTTACTGCCCTCACCTCCACTTCTGTCCCCTTTGTTTGGTCCGATGAAGCCGAATCTGTCTTCAAGGAGTTAAAGAACCGGTTTACCTCTGCCCCAGTACTGATTCAGCCCGATCCAGCTCTCCAATTCATTGTTGAAGTGGATGCTTCTGACACCGGGGTTGGTGCAGTACTGTCTCAACGCAGTCCCTCAGATAAAAGAGTGCATCCTTGTGCATATTTTTCTCGCAAACTTACTTCTGCAGAGAGAAACTATGACATAGGCAATCGAGAGCTCTTAGCCATTAAACTTGCACTGGAAGAGTGGCGCCACTGGCTGGAGGGTTCCACCCATCCCTTCGTTGTCTGGTCAGACCACAAGAACCTGTCTTACATCCAGACTGCTAAGAGACTAAATTCCAGGCAAGCGAGGTGGGCCCTTGTTTTTGATCGGTTTAACTTTTCCCTGACATACCGCCCAGGATCTAAAAATGTAAAACCAGACTCCTTGTCCCGTGTTTTTTCTGCTGATGCCCCTGCTCCGGAGAATGACCCAATTTTACCTGATTCCCGTTTTGTAGCCACAGTTTAGTGGGAAATTGAGTCACAGGTCAGACTAGCGCAGCAGAACCAGCCTGACCCTGGCAATGGCCCTCCTAATTCCTTGTTTGTTCCAGATGCTGTTCGGTAATGTTCTTCAGTGGGCTCATTGTACGCATTTGACATGCCACCCTGGAATTAATCGCACCCTTTCTGTCCTACGGCGCAGGTTCTGGTGGCCATCAATGAAAAGAGACACTAAGGACTTTGTTTCTGCCTGTTCTATATGCTCCCAAAACAAAAACTCTAATAGACCGCCTTCGGGTCTTTTGCAGCCGTTACCTATCCCTCAGCGTCTTTGGTCTCACATCTCTCTGGATTTTGTTACTGGACTCCCTCCTTCTAATGGCTATTCTGTTGTTCTTACCATTGTTGACAGGTTTTCCAAGATGGCTCACTTTGTCCCTGTTGCCAAACTGCCTTCTTCTAGAGAGACCGCAGACCTCTTAGTAGAACATGTATTCAGGTTGCATGGCATTCCAACAGACATTGTATCGGACAGAGGCCCTCAATTCACCTCTCAGGTATGGCGGGCTTTCTGTTCCGCATTGGATATAAAGGTCAGTCTCTCTTCTGGATATCATCCCCAGAGTAATGGCCAAACGGAGCGGGATAACCAGCAGATGGAGGTGGCCTTGCGGTGTGTTTCCTCTGCCAATCCGTCTAGTTGGAGCTCACATCTGCCGTGGGTGGAATATGCTCATAACACCCTATTGAACTCCGCTCTGGGTATGTCACCTTTTGAATGCTGCTATGGTTACAAACCTCCCCTGTTTCCTGACCAGGAGCAAGAACTAGCAGTTCCCTCAGTCCAGGATCACTTGAGACGGTGTCGCAGAATCTGGACTCGAGCCCGTTCTGCGCTGGAGCGCGCTTCGACTAGGTCTCAAGTCCAGGCTGACCGCCACCGCACTCCAGCTCCTTCATACACCCCGGGCCAGAAGGTATGGCTCTCCACGCGAGACCTGCCACTTAAGGTGGAGTCAAGGAAGCTTTCGCCACGGTTCATTGGGCCATTCGAGGTGGAGCGAGTCATCAACCCCTCAGCGGTACGTCTCAAGCTTCCCACGTCACTTAAGGTTCACCCTACCTTTCATGTTTCTTTAGTCAAGCCTGTCCGGTCCAGTTCTTTGTGTGCCCCACCTCCTCCCAGGATGGTCGATGATCACCCTGCTTATACTGTTCGGCAAATCCTCGATGTCCGGCGTTGGGGTCGTGGTCTTCAGTTTTTGGTGGACTGGGAAGGCTATGGTCCAGAGGAGCGGTGTTGGGTGCCCCGTCGGAATGTCTTGGACCCCTCCCTGATCCAAGACTTCTACCTTCGTCATCCGGAGAAGCGGAGTGGGCCGCCAGGGGGCGTCCGTAGAGGAGGGGGTACTGTCACAGCCCCTCTGATCTCATCTGCCACTCCCTCAGTGGCCACCTCCTTCCCCTCCCCTACTGGTGTTCCAGGAGTGGAGACAGGTGTGCTGGAGCCAGACGCAGCTGAACCCACTCTCCAATCAACTGGGTATAAGAGCCAGTCAAGCCAGCTCAGCGGTGCCAGATCGTAATACTTTGTCTGTTAGTGCTATAATCTTGCTACATATGTTTGCCTACCTACGACCTCTATCCTTAATCTTTTGTTCATCTGCCTCAGATCTCCGTTCTCCAGTCACCTGCTCCAGTCTCCAGCTCCGACCTGCCCTGCTCCAGAGTCCTGCTCTCCATCATATTCCTTGATAAAATCTGTAATAAATACCAACTATTCTCATTTGACCTGTGTCTGCTCTTGGGTTCTTCCGTTATCCGTGACAAAACCAGGACTGGACCAGGACTGGACCAGGACTGGACCAGGACTAAATGGCACATTTGCTACAGGGTAAGTAAAGCTTAACTTTTTAACTTTTGTTCTAAATTGGGCACATTCGAGTGTAAACAAAACCATGTGTTTGGACAGTGGACATATTCAAATGTTTGATTTGTACACTACTGTCCTTAGGTGAGTGTGTGGATGTGGTGTGTGAGTGGTGGTCAGAGGGGCTGATGGCACACATCAGATGCCCCTCTTCCATCAGTGTTCCCCAGGGCAGCTGTGGCTACAGGAGTTTACCACCAGAGTGTTGTAAACCCATGTGAAGCATGTAATGCATGATATTATTATTATTATTATTGCTGTGCTGCAGTCAGTGGACAAAAATGACATCACATCATTGGTACCAGACAAACATCCAAACATTGTGAAAGCTTTGAGCTGCTACAGCTGATCCTGACTCCAGGAACCAGAGCACAGAATGTAGAGCAGACTGACACTTCCAAACAGAACTCTGAGGAGGGGGTTAAGATGTGTGCACCCCTGTGTGTGTCCTGTAGTGTGTGTCCTGTAGAGTGTGTGTGCCCCCGTGCTGTAGCGTGCGTGTCCTGTAGAGTGTGCGTCCGTGCTGTAGCGTGCGTGTCCTGTAGAGTGTGCGTCCGTGCTGTAGCGTGCGTGTCCTGTAGCGTGTGTCCTGTAGCGTGTGTGTGCCCCCGTGCTGTAGCGTGCGTGTCCTGTAGAGTGTGCCCCCGTGCTGTAGCGTGCGTGTCCTGTAGAGTGTGCCCCCGTGCTGTAGCGTGCGTGTCCTGTAGAGTGTGCGTCCGTGCTGTAGCGTGCGTGTCCTGTAGAGTGTGCCCCCGTGCTGTAGCGTGCGTGTCCTGTAGAGTGTGCGTCCGTGCTGTAGCGTGCTCTCAGTGTGCACAGGCCTCTGCTCTCCTGAGCCTGTGGAGCCGCTCTGTTTAAATAAAACCAAAGTGGAGTTTAAGTGTGAAAAACAGAAACCTGCTGTGGCCCAAAGGAGCACCAGGACTCTGTGGTAAAGCTGTCACCTTTGATTCATTTTTTATTTAAAGACACAAATATAAACTAAAATCAAAGCATGTTTTCATTTTTAATGTGCAATTTTTTGAAAAGCTGTCTTTAATGACTTTGCATGGGAAATTAAGAGAGCTGTTTTACTTTTTTTTTCAAATATTGTCCCAAAACATGCACCATAGGTCAAATGCTCCAGCTCAGATAGTCCTGATTAAGACCAGCTCAAGATCTGAAGATGGTCCCACTGCTCCAGACATGTTTGTCCCAGAGACACTAAAGGACAAAGTGTCAAATGCAAAGGACACATTTCCCTATGGAGACAATAGAGTGAACAGTGGAGGGTCAACTGCAAGATTTAAAACCATACTTTATGCCATACTGTGGAATATTATAGCCATGGAATCCTGCAAGTTGTTTTCCTTTGCAGTGCAGTAAAAAAAAATCCATAATTAAAAAAACATGCTTTTATTTGAGTCTGTTTTTTAGCAAAAGAGTTCCATACTGGGGCTTTACCTTTTGTTCAGGGTTTGATATAGTCCACGTCTAATCACCGAAAGCAGTTCTCAAAAACTGCTCTTCTGTATGTATGGGATTCTTATGTCAGTTTAAAGTTCAGATTTCAGTCTCAAATGTAAATGCTCCTGGACTGGTTTAGAACGCGAACCCGACTTGGAAGAATCTCAGTTTGCTATTTTCTTAAATCCTTCTGGACGTAAAGTGAAGTTGGTCCTACCTTTTGTCAACGCTGAAATCCAAAACAGAAAAGAGAAGGTGTCAAAGCAGGAGGGATTATCCTGAGTCCTCTTTAGCACATCATTCCAAATTTAATCCACGTTTTGCATGTTTAATCCAGAAACAAACCAGAACTAAACCAGGTCTAAATCCTGGCCCAATAGTCTACAACAAGGTCAAAAATAAACATTGAAATTAGGATAAAAAAGCAGGACCAAGCCAAATGTAAACCAAGATCTTGGTCTGGACTAAACCGGGACTAAATAAGGTCTAACCGAGGACCAAACCTGGACTAAACCAGATCTGTAGAGGATCCCAGACTTAGGAGGATGGGCCCTGCTTTTCTGTCCATTTTCCCACATTTTCTCATCCTCTTGTGAAATTCCGGAGTGAAGCTTTAGTCCAGATCTGAACGAGATCTAAAACAACAGCTCATTGTTTCAACCGGGGCTTCTGAACAGGCGGCTCAGGGGCCAAACCTGGGTCACAAGATGATTTTCACTGTACCTGGGAACACTGATTACAAATGTGGTTCAGTAAAACGTCACAGCCAGAGCCGACACTGTCACTGTGATTAGATCTGTTCCAGCAGAATTCTCAAAACAACTGAAATCTGAAGTGACAAATACAAGAATCACATTTGGGAACATGTCTGTACAGATGCGGAACTACAGGGTGAGCGGCTTTTGTGCAGAATAAAGTCAGCAGATGATGTTTGTGAAGGAAATGATAAAACTTCCAAAATGACACAATGCACACATTAGCAAACACTGTCAGAAAACATTTAAGATTGTCTGAAAACTCAATAAAAATGGATTTAAAGAGCACGTTTTCAGGAGCCTGTGATCAGTGCGAGCGTTCACGGTCGTTTAGGAGTTTGATTTTCCACAAAAAGGTGAGAGCAACAAACTGAAAAACTGTTGCCTAATAGCAGCTTGTGACTGTGATGTTATTGTTATTTTTAACAGTACAAATCAACTCACCCAGGCCTGGACTGGTAATCGGGCATACCGGGCATTTTCCCGGTGGGCCGACAGTCCTCGGGGCCGATGCTGTTGGTTTTTTGTTTTGTTTCTTAGAGACCGGCCCACAATTTAGAAGAGGCGTCCCATTGGTCCATCTTCAACATAGACAGTGGACTAAACCAATCAGGATACAGAAGCTTACGAGAGCGGACCCGCCCCTTTCTCTGCACTGATCCGACAGTTTCAGTGTTGAGGTGGAAACATGGAGAAGCGGCAGAAAGGGGGTGTGGAGAAGTTACGGGATAAAAGATGAAAAAATCTCACTATAGACACTGCAAAATGTTCTAAAATAACAGACATATTCTCTGGAGGGGCTGGAGCCTCCACGTCCTCTGCAGCCCAGGCTGAAGGTGGACAGAGAACACGAGGGAACCCAAGAGGACCCGAGGGGACCCGAGGGAACCCGAGGGACAGAGTGACCAGGGAAGTATCGCACAGGCACAGCAGGTCCGCAGTAGTAATGTTCGGATAAGACCGGGACTTTTAGGTGATGGACAGGCATGAAAATCGCTCACCTTTCGGCAAAATTCACCGTTTTGAAGCCAAAACAGGCGACCTACGTGAATCGTGCAGATTTGATGAGAAAAGTTTTTTTTTGTGTGTGTGTGTGTGTGCGAGATGCATTTTAAATAAACTGTTGAATGTGTAGTTCCTGTGAGTTTGCTGGTGTTTTTTGGGATTTTTCCTTTAAATGTTGCGCCCTGGTTTCCCCTCGGCCAAGACGTAACAATAGTAAAATACTTCAGGGAACACAAACATAAATTAGTCCGTTGTGCTCCGCTAATTATGAGGGGCCGGTCTAAGCCAAAAATGCCAGGGCCGTTTTTTTGTCCCAGTCCAGCCCTGAACTCACCTATAACCTCACTTGGGTAACAAAGCCTCAGACAATGCAGAGCCTACTGTTAGCATCACACCCCCAGGAAATATTAATGACATGTCCTGCTTATTCAGCCAGTGAATAGTGATGCCCATAAATGCTTTGTTTATCTGCTGTGGTGCATACGGCATCAACCGGACGGGTGCTGAGGGCTTGTGCTGACCAACTCGCCGGGGTGTTTACCAACATCTTCAACCTGTCTCTGAGCCAGTCTATCGTGCCCACCATCTTCAAGACCTCCACTGTAGTCCCCATCCCAAAGACCCCCACAGCATCCTGTCCTAATGACTATCGGCCCACTCACATCTGTCATCATGAAGCGCTTTGAACGAATCATTAAGAGACACATCTGTGACTCCCTCCCCGACACCCTGGACCCCCTGCAGTTTGCATATAGAGCAAAGAGGTCTACAGACGACGCTATTGCTCTAGCAGTCCACACCTCTCTCAGTCACCTGGAGAGAGGAAACACATATGTGAGAATGCTCTTCATCGACTACAGCTCGGCATTCAACACCATAATCCCCTCCAAACTGGTCTCTAAGCTCACCGCCCTGGGCCTGGGGACGTCCATCTGCTGCTGGATATGGGACTTCCTCACCAACAGGCCACAGGCGGTGAGGATCGGCAGCCACGTCTCCTCCACATGTGTCCTCAGCACTGGGGCACCCCAGGGCTGTGTTCTCAGCCCTCTCCTGTACTCCCTGTTCACCTATGACTGTACCGCCAGGCACAGCTCCAACATCATCCTCAAGTTTGCCGACGACACCACCATCCTAGGCCTCATCACCAACAACGATGAGAGCGCCTACAGAGACGAGGTGAAATCACTGACCAGCTGGTGTCAGGAAAATAACCTCTCTCTGAACGTCAGCAAAACTAAGGAAATGATGGTGGACTTCAGGAGACAGCGTGTAGACCAGCATCCCCCCATCTCCATCAACAACGCTGAGGTGGAGCAGGTCAGCAGTTTTAAGTTCCTTGGGGTACACATCACTGAGGATCTGTCCTGGACACTACATACAGACACTGTGGTTAAGAAAGCCCGACAAAGACTCTACTTCCTGAGGAAGTTGAGGAAGTTTGGTATGAACACCAGCATCCTCACAAACTTCTACAGGTGCACCATGGAGAGCCTGCTGACGGGCTGCATCACAGTGTGGTATGGGAACCACAAAGCACTACAGAGGGTGGTGCGAGCGGCAGAGGACATCACTGGCAGCAGTCTCCCCTCCATCCAGGACATTTACCACAGCAGGGGTCTGCGTAAAGCACGCAGCATCACTAAGGACCATACTCATCCGGCACTAGGACTCTTCCGTCTGCTACCCTCTGGTAGACGATACAGGAGCCTGCAGCACGCACAAAAACACTCAAAGACAGATATTACCCCCAAGTATCAGACTACTGAACTCTGGGTAATGCTCTAAATAATACTGAACTCTCAATAATACTGCACTAAACTACCTTTCATTATGCAGAATATGTTTACTGCTGCTGCTCTATATGAATATATCATGTTTGTCACTACCTCACTGTAAATTACTGTTACATGTGCAATAATCTGTGCAATAACCTATGTGCAATATTTATATCATACTATGTGCAATACGAAATCCACATGCAACACCTACACCACCATATTATGTGCAATCTGTGAAATACTTACACCTTATTTGATCTTGTACCTTGTTTTTTTATTTTATTACATTTTATTACATATTTTATTATATTGTTTACCTCTTCCCCTGCACTTTGCAACACTTTTTTACCATGTACTATTACTGCAGTTATTAGTACTTCTTGACTATCTTAGCGAGTCAACGGTTCTTCTGATCCTAAGCATTTCATTGCATTGTTGACCTTGTGTTGATTCTGCATATGACAAATAAACAATCTTGAATCTTGAATCTTGAACCTCAGACAGTTTAGTTTTCAGGTCACATATGTTCTCCTTAAACTCCTTGTTTAACAATGCCTGTACTTTTTTTCTGGATGGCAGTTTTTTGGATGGCTGCAACCCCTTAATTAAATTTATAAAAGCTGGACTTTCCACTTTACTCAGTGGTTGCAGGTCTCCTACAATATACTGCAGCAGAGATTGTCCAGCTGTGGCTGAGAGATGACCACGGAGCCGCTCCTGTATGCATCAGTGGGATTTGGGTAGAGGATCTGTCTTGACCGTCTTTTGACTTCGTACGTGCTTTCATAAACCTCGAAAGGCTCGCCGGGTGCTTCAGTTCAGTGTGTCGTTTTAAGTTTGCTGTTGATGTGACTGAAGTGCGGATTTTCTTCTTGACAGGCTGCACTGGCCTGTCTCTGTCCTCCTCATTTGCATTCAAGCAACAACGCCCAGAATAAAGTGTTTGAGAGACATATTTATGACTCTGACTGTGTTCAGGAGGCTCTCTCATGCACTGAGTGTTGATTTTGAAGAAGGATTCATTTACAGTATTAGGGAACCATTAAGGCGCCATATAAAAGCATCAAGAAGTACCATGTCATGGGATCGTTAAAGGATGTTAAGATAAGATGAATATGGTAATAAGACACGTTTGTGGAGCTGATCCCAAATAAAGAATCAGAACATTGGACATTTGTGGATCAGATGTTTGGAGATTTCTTTCCAAAACAGAATCTTCTATAGCGGTGTACAGGCCCCTGCCCTTCTGAAAGGTTTTATTATTACAAAGTGCACTGTGTAGCTTTACTAGTGGAGGGTCTGCCACCTGCTTGCCTCATGGAGATGTTATTGCGTTGTCTAAAAGGATCAAAATAGATAAATAAATCTATTCCCTCTATCCACAGAGGGAATGATTATATCTTTGAGCAATAGAAACACACATAATGAACAAATACTAGATGTGTTTAATGTCATACCACGGAACATTCTAGGCAGAGCTATAACATCCCCATAGCGAAAAGCACGTGACGGACCCTCCACCAGAAAAGTTGCACAGTGCACCTTTAAAAGTTCATTTGGTCAATTTTCATTGGTCATCTTTTTTTTTTAAATTAATTTTTCAACAATTCCTCCTCTAAATTATACTCGTAAACAAAGATCTGATGAAATGTGAGCAAATCTCCATGACCTTTGACCTTATGACCAAACTTTGACACAGCCGCACCACATTTCTCACAGTCGTTATCTCCTGAGAGAAAATGAAGGAGAGAAGACCTGAACCGGGACTAAACCAGGACTAAACCAGACCTGAACCAGGACTAAACCAGGACTAAACCAGACCTGAACCAGGACTAAACCAGGACTAAACCAGACCTGAACCGGGACTAAACCAGACCTGAACCGGGACTAAACCAGGACTAAACCAGACCTGAACCGGGACTAAACCAGACCTGAACCGGGACTAAACCAGGACTGAACCAGGACTAAACCAGGACTAAACCAGGACTAAACCAGGACTGAACCAGGACTGAACCAGACCTGAACCGGGACTAAACCAGACCTGAACCGGGACTAAACCAGGACTAAACCAGACCTGAACCAGGACTAAACCAGACCTGAACCAGGACTAAACCAGACCTGAACCAGGACTAAACCAGGACTAAACCAGGACTAAACCAGGACTGAACCAGGACTGAACCAGGACTAAACCAGACCTAAACCAGGACTAAACCAGGACTAAACCAGACCTGAACCAGTACTAAACCAGGACTAAACCAGACCTAAACCAGGACTAAACCAGGACTAAACCAGGACTAAACCAGACCTGAACCAGGACTAAACCAGGACTAAACCACGACAAAACCAGAACTAAACCAGGACTAAACCAGACCTGAACCAGGACTAAACCAGACCTAAACCAGGACTAAACCAGACCTGAACCAGGACTAAACCAGGACTAAACCAGACCTGAACCAGGACTAAACCAGACCTGAACCGGGACTAAACCAGGACTAAACCAGACCTGAACCGGGACTAAACCAGACCTGAACCGGGACTAAACCAGGACTGAACCAGGACTAAACCAGGACTAAACCAGGACTAAACCAGGACTGAACCAGGACTGAACCAGACCTGAACCGGGACTAAACCAGACCTGAACCGGGACTAAACCAGGACTAAACCAGACCTGAACCAGGACTAAACCAGACCTGAACCAGGACTAAACCAGACCTGAACCAGGACTAAACCAGGACTAAACCAGGACTAAACCAGGACTGAACCAGGACTGAACCAGGACTAAACCAGACCTAAACCAGGACTAAACCAGGACTAAACCAGACCTGAACCAGTACTAAACCAGGACTAAACCAGACCTAAACCAGGACTAAACCAGGACTAAACCAGGACTAAACCAGACCTGAACCAGGACTAAACCAGGACTAAACCAGGACTAAACCACGACAAAACCAGGACTAAACCAGGACTAAACCAGACCTGAACCAGGACTAAACCAGACCTAAACCAGGACTAAACCAGACCTGAACCAGGACTAAACCAGGACTAAACCAGACCTGAACCAGGACTAAACCAGACCTGAACCAGGACTAAACCAGGACTAAACCAGACCTGAACCAGGACTGAACCAGGACTGAACCAGGACTGAACCAGGACTAAACAAGGACTGAACCAGACCTAAACCAGGACTAAACTAGGACTAAACCAGGACTAAACCAGGACAAAACCAGGACTAAACCAGGACTAAACCAGGACTGAACCAGGACTAAACCCAGACTAAACCAGGACTGAACCAGGACTAAACCAGGACTAAACCAGACCTAAACCAGGACTAAACCAGACCTAAACCAGGACTAAACCAGACCTGAACCAGGACTAAACCAGACCTGAACCGGGACTAAACCAGACCTGAACCAGGACTAAACCAGGACTAAACCAGACCTGAACCGGGACTAAACCAGACCTGAACCGGGACTAAACCAGGACTAAACCAGACCTGAACCGGGACTAAACCAGGACTAAACCAGGACTGAACCAGGACTAAACCAGGACTGAACCAGGACTGAACCAGGACTAAACCCAGACTAAACCAGGACTGAACCAGGACTAAACCAGGACTGAACCAGACCTAAACCAGGACTAAACCAGACCTGAACCAGGACTAAACCAGACCTGAACCAGGACTAAACCAGACCTGAACTGGGACTAAACCAGACCTGAACCGGGACTAAACCAGACCTGAACCGGGACTAAACCAGACCTAAACCAGGACTAAACCAGACCTGAACCAGGACTAAACCAGGACTAAACCAGACCTGAACCAGGACTAAACCAGACCTGAACCAGGACTAAACCAGACCTGAACCAGGACTGAACCAGGACTGAACCAGGACTAAACAAGGACTGAACCAGACCTAAACCAGGACTAAACTTGGACTAAACCAGGACTAAACCAGGACAAAACCAGGACTAAACCAGACCTGAACCAGGACTAAACCAGGACTAAACCAGACCTGAACCAGGACTAAACCAGGACTAAACCAGACCTGAACCAGGACTAAACCAGACCTGAACCAGGACTAAACCCAGACTAAACCCAGACTAAACCAGGACTGAACCAGGACTAAACCAGGACTGAACCAGGACTAAACCAGGACTAAACCAGGACTGAACCAGGACTAAACCAGGACTAAACCAGACCTAAACCAGGACTAAACCAGGACTAAACCAGACATGAACCAGGACTAAACCAGGACTAAACCAGGACTAAACCAGACCTGAACCAGGACTAAACCAGACCTGAACCGGGACTAAACCAGACCTGAACCAGGACTAAACCAGGACTAAACCAGGACTAAACCAGACCTGAACCAGGACTAAACCAGACCTGAACCAGGACTAAACCAGGACTAAACCAGGACTAAACCAGGACTGAACCAGGACTAAACCAGACCTAAACCAGGACTAAACCAGGACTAAACCAGACCTGAACCAGGACTAAACCAGGACTAAACCAGACCTAAACCAGGACTAAACCAGGACTAAACCAGGACTAAACCAGACCTGAACCAGACCTGAACCAGGACTAAACCAGGACTAAACCAGGACTAAACCAGGACTAAACCACGACAAAACCAGGACTAAACCAGGACTAAACCAGACCTGAACCAGGACTAAACCAGACCTAAACCAGGACTAAACCAGACCTGAACCAGGACTAAACCAGGACTAAACCAGACCTGAACCAGGACTAAACCAGACCTGAACCAGGACTAAACCAGGACTAAACCAGACCTGAACCAGGACTGAACCAGGACTGAACCAGGACTAAACAAGGACTGAACCAGACCTAAACCAGGACTAAACCAGGACTAAACCAGGACAAAACCAGGACTAAACCAGGACTGAACCAGGACTGAACCAGGACTAAACCCAGACTAAACCAGGACTGAACCAGGACTGAACCAGGACTGAACCAGGACTAAACCAGGACTGAACCAGGACTAAACCAGGACTAAACCAGACCTAAACCAGACCTAAACCAGGACTAAACCAGACCTGAACCAGGACTAAACCAGGACTAAACCAGACCTAAACCAGGACTAAACCAGGACTAAACCAGACCTGAACCAGGACTAAACCAGACCTGAACCAGGACTAAACCAGACCTGAACCGGGACTAAACCAGACCTGAACCAGGACTAAACCAGGACTAAACCAGACCTGAACCGGGACTAAACCAGGACTAAACCAGGACTGAACCAGGACTAAACCAGGACTGAACCAGGACTAAACCAGGACTGAACCAGGACTGAACCAGGACTAAACCCAGACTAAACCAGGACTGAACCAGGACTAAACCAGGACTGAACCAGACCTAAACCAGGACTAAACCAGACCTGAACCAGGACTAAACCAGACCTGAACCAGGACTAAACCAGACCTGAACCGGGACTAAACCAGACCTGAACCAGGACTAAACCAGACCTGAACCAGGACTAAACCCAGACTAAACCAGGACTGAACCAGGACTAAACCAGGACTGAACCAGGACTAAACCAGGACTAAACCAGGACTAAACCAGACCTAAACCAGGACTAAACCAGACCTGAACCAGGACTAAACCAGGACTAAACCAGGACTAAACCAGACATGAACCAGGACTAAACCAGGACTAAACCAGACCTGAACCGGGACTAAACCAGACCTGAACCGGGACTAAACCAGACCTGAACCAGGACTAAACCAGACCTGAACCGGGACTAAACCAGGACTGAACCAGGACTAAACCAAGACTGAACCAGGACTGAACCAGGACTAAACCAGGACTGAACCAGGACTAAACCAGGACTGAACCAGACCTAAACCAGGACTAAACCAGACCTGAACCGGGACTAAACCAGGACTGAACCAGGACTAAACCCAGACTAAACCAGGACTGAACCAGGACTAAACCAGGACTGAACCAGGACTAAACAAGGACTGAACCAGACCTAAACCAGGACTAAACTAGGACTAAACCAGACCTAAACCAGGGACTAAACCAGGACTGAACCAGACCTAAACCAGGACTAAACTAGGACTAAACCAGGACTAAATCAGACCTAAACCAGGACTAAACCAGGGACTAAACCAGGACTAAACCAGACCTGAACCAGGACTAAACCAGACCTGAACCAGGACTAAACCAGGACCTAAGTAGTTCTAAAGTGGGAACAAATCAACACTAAACCAGGACTAAACAGGGAGTAAAGTTGCATAAACCTATGTACCATATGGTGAAAATATTGTCATTTTATAAAAGTCCAAAAACCTTCAACACTGAAAACAAGAGAAACATTTCCATTGTTGTGAGAGAAAATCCTCCTTCTTCACTAACTCCATTTGTGTTACAGAATGAAAAGGAAGGTTTATTTACAGAAATGTTTTATTTCACATTTTTGGATAATTTTACAAAAGAATTAAGTCCCCCCCCCCCACACACACACACACACACACACTGTATCATGTTTTCTTTCACATGAACAGGGGATGACTCCTCTAATAACACGTCCTCTCCTCCCTCTCTCTCGCCTCCCTTTTTTCCTTCTTTTTCTTCTTGTGTTTGTGATGGTCGTCTGGGGAACGTGAATCTCTGGAGGGAAAGAAAAAATCACTTTTTAAATATTTGCATTTTGCCTGATGTAAAAACAGCACTTGAACACATTTGGCAAACTCCTGTGAGCCCTCGAGCGCCTGGTGGAGAGGCCAGAGCCTGGAACCACACGGCTCCTGAACCACAAACTCCTGTGAGCCCTCGAGCGCCTGGTGGAGAGTCCAGAGCCGGGAACCACACGGCTCCTGAACCACAAACTCCTGTGAGCCCTCGAGCGCCTGGTGGAGAGTCCAGAGCCTGGAACCACACGGCTCCTGAACCACAAACTCCTGTGAGCCCTCGAGCGCCTGGTGGAGAGTCCAGAGCCTGGAACCACACGGCTCCTGAACCACAAACTCCTGTGAGCCCTCGAGCGCCTGGTGGAGAGGCCAGAGCCGGGAACCACACGGCTCCTGAACCACAAACTCCTGTGAGCCCTCGAGCGCCCGGTGGAGAGGCCAGAGCCGGGAACCACACGGCTCCTGAATCCCAGGTCGGGCTATGAGTCAGCCTCTAGAATAGACCTCACAGCACACCCTCTGGTCCCTCTTCTTAACCACTGCGGTCTGCCAGTCCAGAGGGACTGTCCTACAGAGACCCACAACATCCAGAGACTTTAGGTCTCATCCAGCCCAGAGCTCTGACCAACTGTGACCACCTCAGTGACTTCAACCTGATGGAGCAGTCCCAAGTCTTCAGTCTCTGCTTCAGAAGACATGATGGTGAGACTGAAGAGATCCTCAAGTATTCCTTTTCTTGAATACCCGTCACTGCGTCAGGAGTCCCTCAGGCACCACAGACCTTTCTGACCACAGCTAGGAGCAGCTGCATCAAAAATAGAGGTGGAGAACATGAGTGACCTGTGGGCAGACCTGTGTGGCTCCAGATGTTAAGAGATCCTGAGTACACTTGAGTGGGCCCGGTCTGTCCAGCTTCCTCCTCAGCAGTGACTTCAACTCACCACCAGGAGGTGCTCTAAAGCTCTGCCCCAAGTGCTCAAGTCTATCACCGTCCTCCAGCCTGTGTGTCCTGGAGCATCAGGCACTGAGGGACACTGAGGGACACTGAGGGGCTCTGAGGGACACTGAGGGGCACTGTGGGGCACTGTGGGGCACTGAGGGACACTGAGAGACACTGAGGGGCACTGTGGGGCACTGAGGGACACTGAGGGGCACTGTGGGGCACTGAGGGACACTGATGGACACTGAGGGGCACTGAGGGACACTGAGGGACACTGAGGGGCACTGATGGGTACTGAGGGACACTGAGGGACACTGAGGGGCACTGAGGGGCACTGAGGGACACTGAGGGGCACTGAGGGGCACTGAGGGGCACTGAGGGACACTCAGGGGCAATGAGGGACATTGATTGACACTGAGGGGCACTGAGGGACACTGAGGGGCACTGAGGGACACTGTGGGGCACTGAGGGACACTGTGGGGCACTGATGGACACTGAGGGACACTGTGGGGCACTGTGGGACACTGAGGGGCACTGAGGGACACTGAGGGGCACTGAGGGGCACTGAGGGGCACTGAGGGACACTGAGGGACACTGAGGGACACTGAGGGGCACTGAGGGGCACTGAGGGACACTGAGGGGCACTGAGGGGCACTGAGGGACACTGAGGGGCACTGATGGACACTGAGGGGCACTGAGGGGCACTGAGGGACACTGAGGGACACTGTGGGGCACTGAGGGGCACTGAGGGGCACTGTGGGACACTGATGGACACTGAGGGACACTGAGGGACACAGGGGCACTGATGGACACTGAGGGGCACTGAGTGACACTGAGGGGCACTGAGTGACACTGAGGGGCACTGATGGACACTGAGGGGCAATGAGGGACACTGATGGACACTGAGGGGCACTGAGGGACACTGATGGGAAATGAGGGACACTGATGGACACTGAGGGACACTGAGGGACACTGAGGGACACTGATGGACACTGAGGGGCACTGAGGGACACTGTGGGGCACTGTGGGGCACTGATGGACACTGTGGGGCACTGAGGGACACTGAGGGACACTGAGGGGCACTGATGGACACTGAGGGACACTGATGGACACTGAGGGGCACTGAGGGACACTGGGGCACTGATGGACACTGGGGCACTGATGGACACTGTGGGACACTGGTGGACACTGAGGGACACTGATGGACACTGGTGGACACTGAGGGACACTGTGGGGCACTGTGGGGCACTGATGGACACTGAGGGGCACTGAGGGACACTGTGGGGCACTGATGGACACTGAGGGGCACTGAGGGACACTGATGGACACTGAGGGGCACTGAGGGACACTGTGGGGCACTGTGGGGCACTGATGGACACTGTGGGGCACTGAGGGACACTGAGGGACACTGATGGACACTGATGGACACTGAGGGGCACTGAGGGACACTGTGGGGCACTGATGGACACTGATGGACACTGGTGGACACTGTGGGGCACTGTGGGGCACTGATGGACACTGTGGGGCACTGATGGACACTGAGGGGCACTGAGGGACACTGATGGACACTGATGGACACTGAGGGACACTGTGGGGCACTGTGGGGCACTGAGGGACACTGTGGGGCACTGTGGGGCACTGAGGGACACTGTGGGGCACTGAGGGACACTGAGGGACACTGATGGACACTGATGGACACTGAGGGGCACTGAGGGACACTGTGGGGCACTGATGGACACTGATGGACACTGGTGGACACTGAGGGACACTGTGGGGCACTGTGGGGCACTGATGGACACTGTGGGGCACTGATGGACACTGAGGGGCACTGAGGGACACTGATGGACACTGATGGACACTGATGGACACTGAGGGACACTGAGGGACACTGGTGGACACTGATGGACACCCTCGTGCTTGAACACGGTGTTTGTTATGGACAGTGACACAGAGCTGAGCTGTGGGCTTCTTTTAGAACTGCTCCTCACCTTTGGCGTTTCTTCTTTTTCTTCTTGGGTTCTCCCTCATGACGTCTGCTCCTGTCAGACTCCTCCTGTCTCCCCTGTCTGCTCCTGTCAGAGACCTCCTCTCTCCCCTGTCTGCTCCTGTCAGAGACCTCCTCTCTCCCCTGTCTGCTCCTGTCAGACTCCTCCTGTCTCCCCTGTCTGCTCCTGTCAGAGACCTCCTCTCTCCCCTGTCTGCTCTTGTCAGACTCCTCCTCTCTCCCCTGTCTGCTCCTGTCAGACTCCTCCTGTCTCCCCTGTCTGCTCCTGTCAGAGACCTCCTCTCTCCCCTGTCTGCTCCTGTCAGACTCCTCCTGTCTCCCCTGTCTGCTCCTGTCAGACTCCTCCTGTCTCCCCTGTCTGCTCCTGTCAGACTCCTCCTGTCTCCCCTGTCTGCTCCTGTCAGACTCCTCCTCTCTCCAGTGTTGGCTCAGCTCCTCCGAGTGCACGTTTATCACCTCCCGAATCACCTGGACAAAAATAACAAGTGTTTAACACAAATGAAACTACAGAAACACAGATCTTGTCTTTGTGCTGCAGAGGCCAAGGAATATCCCAAAATCAAACATCTAGAATTTATGATAAAACCTGGATTAGACCTCCTCCCTCTGTCCGGATGCGAGCTCGATTAGAGGCAACTCACAGTACGCAGGTGCTGCAGCTGCAGCTCAGACACAATTATCACAGAGTACCTTTTTTTTTTTAACTGTCCAAGTGCAGATTTTTGTCCACAGAATTGTGACCTGTCCTCACCTGGCATATTTGAATATTGTGATGTCACATGAACCCAGCTCAGCATTGTGTTGTTCCACCTCAGAGTTTTCATGTTAGTGGGACTGTACGGTGTGTGTTCATACCTCTGTGTAGGATTTCTTGGTGATGTGCACGTTCTTGGCTCTGTAGGACTGTCTGCGTCTCTTGTAGTCTCTCATCTCAGCCATGAGCTCCAGGTGAGTCTTGGGTTCCTTCTGCTCCTCGTCTAAAAACACAAACAATGTTTCATTTTCCATGTAATAAGTAAAACTGTACATATATATGTTGTAAAAGCAGCTCATCGGGTGAAAATGAGACCGCTGTGAATTAGAACACGTTTTATCAAAAGGAAAGCAGAAGTGGGCATCGGCGCGTCTCCCTCTGCTCTGGTCTCTGAAAGTTGTGAAAAACTCATCTGGCTGCTGGCTGAAGGTTTTGGGAAGAAATAATTCCCCTTTTGTTTATTTACTCAGGGCACTTTATGTTTGACTCATTTGAATATAGTTTTACCTTTCTGCAGTTTCTTGACCAGATCCACGTACAGGTCCTCGTTACTGGAGGATGGAGCAGGGTCTTCCTGATTGGACAGTTTGCTGGTCACATGATCATACAAAGCCAATCGGTCAGCCACGGTGAGGTCACACAGCGCCCTCTTATGGTTCTGCGGCACCTCCACAGGTTCTCTGCTGTACTGCCCTGAGAGAGGAACAAAAGATATGAGCCAAACTGCATGACTCCGAGAAGAAAGAGGACCGAAAAACATTAAAAACTACAGGGAGAATCCAAGCAAGAACAATTCTCCTGATATTTGTGACTTCACAAACTCATGAGATGACATCATGAGACTCCCGCTGTAAAGTTTACATTCGCCCTGTGGAGCGGACCAATGACAGAGCAGTATTGTGGTTTGGGGCGGAGCCAAAATTGAAGCACTAAAACAAACCAAAACAAATGTGGTGACGCAGAACTTGAGCTGATTTGAGCAGAAATATGCACTATTTACACTCAAAAATATAAACGCAACACTTTTGTTTTTGCTCCCATTTTTCATGAGATGGACTTAAAGATCCAAAATTCATTCCAGAAATATTACCATTTCTCTCAAACATTGTTCACAAATCTGTCTAAATGTGTGATAGTGAGCACTTGTGCTTTGCTGAGATAATCCATCCCACCTCACAGGTGCGCCACATCAAGATGCTGATCTGACATCATGATTAGTGCACAGGTGTGCCTTATACTGCCCACAATAAAAGGACACTCTGAAATGTGCAGTTTTGTCTCACAGCAAAATGCCACAGATGTCACAAGCATTGAGGGAGAGTGCAATTGGGATGCTGACAGCAGGAATGTCAACCAGATCTGTTGCTCGTGCATTGAATGTTCATTTCTCCACCATAAGCCGTCTCCAAAGGCGTTTCAGAGAATATGGCAGTACATCCAACCGGCCTCACAACCGCAGACCACATGTAACCACACCAGCCCAGGACCTCCACATCCAGCAGGTTCACCTCCAAGATCGTCTGAGACCAGCCACTCGGACAGCTGCTGAAACAATTGGTTTGCATAACCAAACTATTTCTGCACAAACTGTCAGAAACCGTCTCAGGGAAGCTCAACTGCATGCTCGTCGTCCTCATCGGGGTCTTAACCTGACTCCAGATCGTCGCCGTAACAGACTTGAGTGGGCAAATGCTCACATTGGATGGCGTCTGGCACATTGGAGAGATGTTCTCTTCACGGATGAACCTTGGTTTACATTGTTCGGTAATATTGTAATATTGTGTATCTGGAATGAATTTTAGATCTTTAAGTCCATCTCATGAAAAATGGGAGCAAAAACAAAAGTGTTGCGTTTATATTTTTGTTGAGTGTAGTTTGTGACAAACATGCAGAGGGAAATACTTTTTTGAAGGGAAAGATGTCTGAGCTCTTAACTGAATATAACTCAAGTTTGATTTTTCAGCTTGTTCCGCTGCTGTGACGCTTCATCAGGTTCTGACAGTTGTTCCAGACAAATGTGTAGAACTCAGTTCAGAGCTGTAGATATCAGATTTGTGGTTTGGTGCAGACAGAAAAGAAGACAATTTTCTGTGCTAAATGCAATGATTCAAAGTCTGTGCTAATACTTTTGTCTTCAGAATATTGGGAGAAATTTGTATTTGTTTTGATCAAGAAAAAGTTGTGAATAAAATTCAAAAAGCTTTTTGAAGGCTGATTCTCACCACAATGAGAGACACAGCAGGCAGCACCACAGCGCCACCTGGAGCACGGCACAAGTCTCACCTTGCCAAAAAACGCCCTCCATCTTCATGAGCGGAGCACCAGAACGGGCCTGAAGAATCACCTGGTGCTGAGTCGTCTTGTCTACAGGAGGAAATAACAAGAAAAAGGAGGGTTGATGTTTGTTTTGATCCGATTCTAGAGTGTATATAGTGTATATATATATGATTCTAGAGTGTATATAGTGTATATATATATATGATTCTAGAGTGTATATTGTGTATATATATATATGATTCTAGAGTGTATATAGTGTATATATATATATGATTCTAGAGTGTATATTGATCTGATATGGATACAAATGCATTGTAAAGCCACGACTATAAAGAATTCTACCTTGGAGTATACAAGTCATCACTATTTCTTTCTCCACCTTTCAATCAATTAATACGAAGAAATATCTGACATGAAATGAACTGGATGTAGATGAAGGAAATGCAGATAAATGAACTGGACTAAGCACAAACATATTCCACTGACCGACAATCTGACCAGTGGGATCTGGGTACAGTCATGTTCACACTGGGACTTTATATGGCCAAAACTGTTTAGCAATTTTATTTGACCTTTGATGAAAAACACCGTGAATAAAATAAACATAGATGAGTGTCTCACCCATGACGAAGGTCCTGACATTTGTGTTGTCGTAACAGAAGGACGTGTCCGGCATCTGCTCCTGTCACACCAAAAACATGAACAAATCAAGAGTCTGAATTTGGCTCAAAGCATCAGCGGAGTAAAGAAGAACATAATATTACCACCACATAAAGAGAAACGTTTCTAGTTTCTGTCTATCACCTGAGTTCTTAGAGATGTTGTTCCACAGTCTGGAGTTTACCTGCTTTTACAATCCAGGAAATTATTGACGGTTTATTTAATAACCGGGCTCACGCCAGGAAAGCAGCTAGTGAAGACCGAACTCCACTTCTGTCTACCTCAGCACTTCTCCAGAGTTTACCTGCTCCTCACTCCAAAGACTCCTCCCCACACGTCCTCCTCGTCCAATCAGCAGCCCAATATAAATCCCCACTGCAGGTGCACGCCCACTTCTCATCATCCTCTTCACTCTCCTCGTCTCCTTCACTCTCCTCGTTGTCTCCTTCACTCTCCTCGTCCTCTCATTGTCTCCTTCACTCTCCTCGTTGTCTCCTTCACTCTCCTCGTCCTCTCGTTGTCTCCTTCACTCTCCTCGTCCTCTCGTTGTCTCCTTCACTCTCCTCGTCCTCTCGTTGTCTCCTTCTCTCTCCTCGTTGTCTCCTTCACTCTCCTCGTTGTCTCCTTCACTCTCCTCGTCCTCTCGTTGTCTCCTTCACTCTCCTCGTCCTCTCGTTGTCTCCTTCACTCTCCTCGTTGTCTCCTTCACTCTCCTCGTTGTCTCCTTCACTCTCCTCGTCCTCTCGTTGTCTCCTTCACTCTCCTCGTTGTCTCCTTCACTCTCCTCGTTGTCTCCTTCACTCTCCTCGTTGTCTCCTTCACTCTCCTCGTTGTCTCCTTCACTCTCCTCGTCCTCTCGTTGTCTCCTTCACTCTCCTCGTTGTCTCCTTCACTCTCCTCGTTGTCTCCTTCACTCTCCTCGTCCTCTCGTTGTCTCCTTCTCTCTCCTCGTCCTCTCGTCTCCTTCACTCTCCTCGTTGTCTCCTTCACTCTCCTCGTCCTCTCGTTGTCTCCTTCTCTCTCCTCGTCCTCTCGTCTCCTTCACTCTCCTCGTTGTCTCGTTGTCTCCTTCACTCTCCTCGTCCTCTCGTTGTCTCCTTCACTCTCCTCATCCTCTCGTTGTCTCCTTCACTCTTCTCTCTCCTCGTCCTCTCGTTGTCTCCTTCACTCTTCTCTCTCCTCGTCCTCTCGTTGTCTCCTTCACTCTTCTCTCTCCTCGTCCTCTCGTTGTCTCCTTCACTCTCCTCGTCCTCTCGTTGTCTCCTTCACTCTTCTCTCTCCTCGTCCTCTCGTTGTCTCCTTCACTCTCCTCATCCTCTCGTTGTCTCCTTCACTCTTCTCTCTCCTCGTCCTCTCGTTGTCTCCTTCACTCTTCTCTCTCCTCGTCCTCTCGTTGTCTCCTTCACTCTCCTCGTCCTCTCGTTGTCTCCTTCACTCTTCTCTCTCCTCGTCCTCTCGTTGTCTCCTTCACTCTCCTCGTTGTCTCCTTCACTCTCCTCATCCTCTCGTTGTCTCCTTCACTCTTCTCTCTCCTCGTCCTCTCGTTGTCTCCTTCACTCTCCTCGTCCTCTCGTTGTCTCCTTCACTCTCCTCGTCCTCTCGTTGTCTCCTTCACTCTCCTCGTCCTCTCGTTGTCTCCTTCTCTCTCCTCGTCCTCTCGTTGTCTCCTTCACTCTCCTCGTTGTCTCCTTCACTCTCCTCGTCCTCTCGTTGTCTCCTTCACTCTTCACTCTCCTCGTCCTCTCGTTGTCTCCTTCACTCTCCTCGTCCTCTCGTTGTCTCCTTCACTCTCCTCGTTGTCTCCTTCACTCTCCTCGTCCTCTCATTGCCTCCTTCACTCTTCACTCTCCTCGTCCTCTCGTTGTCTCCTTCACTCTCCTCGTTGTCTCCTTCACTCTCCTCGTCCTCTCGTTGCCTCCTTCACTCTTCACTCTCCTCGTCCTCTCGTTGTCTCCTTCACTCTCCTCGTCCTCTCGTTGCCTCCTTCACTCTTCACTCTCCTCGTCCTCTCGTTGTCTCCTTCACTCTCCTCGTTGTCTCCTTCACTCTCCTCGTCCTCTCGTTGCCTCCTTCACTCTTCACTCTCCTCGTCCTCTTGTCCCGATGTTTACTTCACCTTTGGCTCCGCCCAAACCACCATGCTGCCCTGTGATTGGTCTGAACCCCTGGCTAAACTCACAAATATCAGAGGAATTCATCTCACTGATTTAAATTAAATGGTCTATTGGCGTCAGATGCTTGTCCCCATGAAGATGGATATGTTTAAAGACACTGTGGAACATTCTAAGAAAAGCAATTACATCTTCAGGTGGGTCCTCGGGCAGAAATGTAACACAGTACACCTTTAATAGAAATAGAAGTCTTCATTTGGTCATGTTTGGAGCTGAGGATACATCGCTCCAGGTCAGGGGTCGGCAACCTGCGGCTCTTTGACCCCTCTGATGCGGCTCAGTACAGCGGCCCCTCGTTTATCACAGGGGTTATGTTCTTAAAATAATCCACGGTAAGCAAAATCCACGAAGTCGTCAGCTTTATATTTTACAATTCCTCTCCATGTTTTAAGGCTGTAAACGCCTCACCACACACATTCTACACTTTTCTCACACTGGAATTAACCTTTTCTCACATTTCTCTCTTGTTTAAACACTCAAACTTTCGTAGATTTTCAACATAAAAGCTACAGTATTACAGAAGGAAACCAAAGTGTATTTGGTGTGTATTTCACAGTTCTTCTGACTGAGCCTCTTGGTCCTGGCGCCGCTTCGCTGTGGCGGGTTTTGTCGGGGAGAAACAAACATACAGCACTTCAGAGTCACACTGCGATCAAACATTTATATAAATCTGACAAACTGAACACATTCTGTACAGGAGACACGGAGGAGAAGGACTGACCAATCAGCAAAGGTTTACAGTCCCTCAGCCAATCAGGACGCAGAAATGCTCATTGATACACTATTAAAAAAATTGGAATAAAAAAAATCTGCGAAACAGCGAGGCCACGAAAAGTGAACCACGATACAGCGAGGGACCACTGTATTTAATTAAAATGTATTTTATTTTAGTTCATTTTCAAAATGTAATTCTATGGCACAAAGGCAAAAAGTCGTTATATGCAGTGTTATTTCATTTTAAATTTCAAAAGGGTTTTGTGGCTCCCAGTGTTTTCTTTACGGTGTGAAACGGCTCCAAACGGCTCTTTGAGTGGTAAAGGTGCTGTAGAATGTCTCGCTCACCTGTTCCTCTGAGCAGTAGTCCATCTTTTTACGGAGGCACGACTCTTTGTGCCTTTCCAGACTTCTGTGAGGAACTCTGTGACCAGGATGGAACGGGCACTGCTCCAGCTCCTCCTGAAATCAAACCACAACCAAAGTTCTTATATCAGGGGACAGAAGTCCTGTGGCCACTCGGTTTAAACTCTGAGAGCCGATCCAGGACCCTTTTGTTGTGAGTCGTTGCACCAAGCTCTCCTCCCCTCGCCTTTCAACCCCTCACCTCCTGCCTTCACCTCACTCTCCGTCCTGTCCTACACCTCCACCCTCCATCTCTTCTCCCTCTATCATCTCCTCTTCCTCATTCACTTCCTTCTCTCCTCCTTTTCTCTTTCACTCTCTTCTCTTCCCTCTGGGTCCCATCCACACACACAATCCAGCTCCCTCACAGTTCCCTCTCTTCCTCCCCTCTCCTTCACTCCCTCCCCTCTCCTCCACTCTATCCTTTCCTCTCTCCTCTTCTTCCCTCCCTCACCTCTATCCTTTCCTCTCTCCTCTCCTTCTCTCCCTCCCCTCCACTCTATCCTTTCCTCTCTCCTCTTCTTCCCTCCCTCACCTCTATCCTTTCCTCTCTCCTATCCTTTCCTCTCTACTCTCCTTTCCTCTCTCCTCTCCTTCTCTCCTCTTCCCTCCTTCTCTCTTCCCTCTCCCTCCTTCCCTCTCCCTCCTTCCCTCTCCTCCCTCTTCCGTCTCCTCCCTCCCCTCTCTCCTCTTCCCTCCCCCCTCTCCTCCTCTTCCCTCTCTCCTCTCACCTCCCTCCTCTCCCCCTCTTCCCTCTCTCCTCCCTCCTCTCCTCTGCTCCCCTCTCTCCTCTTCCCTCTCCCCGCTCTCCTCTTCCCTCTCTCCTCTCCTCTTCCCTCTCCTCTCTCCTCCCTCCTCTTCCCTCTCTCCTCTCACCTCCCCCTCACCTCCCTCCTCTCCCCCTCTTCCCTCTTCACTCTCCTCTCTCTTCCCTCTCTCCTCTCACCTCCCTCCTCTCCCCCTCTTCTCCCCCTCTTCCCTCTCTCCTCCCTCCTCTCCTCCGCTCCCCTCTCTCCTCTCCCCGCTCTCCTCTTCCCTCTCCTCTTCCCTCTCTCCTCTCCTCTTCCCTCTCTCCTCTTCCCTCCCTCCTCTCCCCTCCCTCCTCTCCCCCTCTTCCCTCTCTCCTCTCTCTTCCCTCTCTCCTCTCCCCTCCTCTCCTCCCTCTCTCCTCTTTCCTCTCCTCCTCCCTCTTCCCTCTCTCCTCCCTCTTCCCCCTCTCCTCCTCTTCCCTCCTCTCACCTCCGGGTCAGCTCCTCGCTCTCTCTCTCCTCCTCCTCTCCCCTCTCTCTCCTCCTCTCTCCTCTCACCTCCGGGTCAGCTCCTCGCTCTCTCTCTCCTCCTCTCTCCTCTCACCTCCGGGTCAGCTCCTCGCTCTCTCTCTCCTCCTCCTCTCCCCTCTCTCCTCCTCCTCTCTCCTCTCACCTCCGGGTCAGCTCCTCGCTCTCTCTCCTCCTCTCTCCTCTCACCTCCGGGTCAGCTCCTCGCTCTCTCCTCCACCTCCTCTCTCCTCTCACCTCCGGGTCAGCTCCTCGCTCTCTCTCCTCCTCGCTCTCTCCTCTCCTCCTCGCTCTCTCCTCTCCTCCTCCTCTCTCCTCTCACCTCCGGGTCAGCTCCTCGCTCTCTCTCCTCCTCGCTCTCTCCTCTCCTCCTCGCTCTCTCCTCTCCTCCTCCTCTCTCCTCTCACCTCCCGGGTCAGCTCCTCGCCCTCTCCTCTCCTCCTCCTCTCTCCTCCTCTCTCCTCTCACCTCCGGGTCAGCTCCTCGCTCTCTCCTCTCCCCTCTCTCTCCTCCCCTCTCCTCTCACCTCCGTGTCAGCTCCTCGCTCTCTCTCCTCCTCGCTCTCTCCTCTCCTCCTCCTCTCTCCTCTCACCTCCGGGTCAGCTCCTCGCTCTCTCTCCTCCTCGCTCTCTCCTCTCCTCCTCGCTCTCTCCTCTCCTCCTCCTCTCTCCTCTCACCTCCGGGTCAGCTCCTCGCCCTCTCCTCTCCTCCTCCTCTCTCCTCCTCTCTCCTCTCACCTCTGGGTCAGCTCCTCGCTCTCTCCTCTCCCCTCTCTCTCCTCCCCTCTCCTCTCACCTCCGTGTCAGCTCCTCGCTCTCTCTCCTCCTCGCTCTCTCCTCTCCTCTCCTCCTCCTCCTCTCTCCTCTCACCTCCGGGGCAGCTCCTCGCTCTCTCCTCTCTCCTCCCCTCTCCTCTCACCTCCGGGTTAGCTCCTCGCTCTCTCTCCTCCTCCTCTCCCCTCTCCTCCTCCTCTCCCCCTCCTCTCCCCTATCTCTCCTCCCCTCTCCTCTCACCTCCGGGTCAGCTCCTCGCTCTCTCCTCTCCTCCTCCTCTCTCCTCTCACCTCCGGGTCAGCTCCTCGCTCTCTCTCCTCCTCCCCCCTCTCCTCCTCCTCTCCTCCTCTCTCCTCTGGGTCAGCTCCTCGCTCTCTCCCCTCTCTCTCCTCACTCTCTCCTCTCCTCCTCCTCTTCCCTCTCTCTCCTCTCACCTCCGGGTCAGCTCCTCGCTCTCTCCCCTCCTCCTCTCCCCTCTCTCTCCTCCTCCTCTCCTCCTCTCACCTACGGGTCAGCTCCTCGCTCTCTCCTCTCCCCTCTCCTCTCACCTCCGGGTCAGCTCCTCGCTCTCTCCCCTCTCCTCTCCTCTCTCCTTCCCTCTCCTCTCACCTCCGGGTCAGCTCCTCGCTCTGTCCCCTCCTCCTCTCCCCTCTCTCTCCTCCCCTCTCCTCTCACCTCCGGGACAGCTCCTCGCTCTCTCCCCTCCTCCTCTCCCCTCTCTCTCCTCCCCTCTCCTCTCACCTCCGGGACAGCTCCTCGCTCGTGTCCAGCGGGGCTCCATCTCAGTTCGGTGAACACTTGTTCCAGATGTTTCCTGCAGGTCTCGGTGAAGTCCTGGAGCTCTCTGACGCGCTCCAGCCGCGCCTCCGCCGTCTCCAGGTCCACACACCCGAACATTTCGTCTAAAGTTAGTCTAAACTCGGACTAAACGCAGATGTTTGACACAAAACCCGCTCCTATTTTGATTTCTCTCACACAGCGGCCATGTTGGATTCTGTTGATACGGAAGCGGAAGAGGCGGGGCGTAAGAGCAGTGCACGCTGGGATATGGAGTTCCCAGAATACAAATAAAACAATATCGGTCAGCTTTGGGAAATAAATAAGTTTAAATAAAAAGCAGAGGAGCGGGATGGTTTTTATTATGGAATGAAAAAGTTTGAAGACATTTTTACCCAACTAAAGTGAAACCATGAGGATTATAAAATGATATTAGGAAACAGAATGGTGTACTCATTTTGACTACTACAATAACAGTGATTTATCCCAGTTTTATACAAGAAATGTCCAAAGTGTCCCTTTTTGACCAATTTGATCCCTGCCAACAATAAAGAGAGGCATACATTGAAATGTGATTAGGTAAAATACAGAAAAGCTTCTTAAAAAATTTGACTAGCAATACTGACTCACATGTTGGTGAATGGTCTCTGCATAACAATTTTCCTTCATTATGCACTTGTTTCACTTTTTTTTCCTTACCAAGTGCCAAAAAAACGGGGATGTCCCAGTTTTTTATTTTGAAATTCTGGACCCTATCTATGGGTGTGTAAAGTATGGACACTAATTAAACATGTCCACACCTTTATAAACTCTATAAAAAGCAGAAAATGTGAACTGTGACAAAAGTGAAGTCTGAGTGAAAAAAATAAAATAAAAAAATTAATTAGCTTGATTACAAAACAATAAAACCAAACTATTCAACAGTCTAAGCAGGGATGCCTGAGGGAGGTGTCTAGGGAGGCGTCCGCAGGGCTCTCAACTCTCACGCATTGAGAGTGTGACACACGCAATTCGACCAGTGTTGCCAACTCCCCAGCATCGGAAGTAGCTATTGGCCCGCCCAGAAGTAGCTAAAAGTAGCTAGACGAGCGAGCGGGGGGGGGGGCACATCCTAACCTTCCTTACCCCGTGACACTAACCTTTTATTGGTGTTGTTATTACATATACTTGTTTGTTTTTTATTTTTATTTTTTTTGTTTTTTGTTTTTTAGATATTTTTTTTGGAGCTGTAGTCCAAGATCTATAGCTTGCTTTTTTATTTTTATTTTTTTTGTGTGCTGTAGTTTAACTAAAGCTTTTTATTTCTTTATTTTTTTGTGCTATAGTGGGCAAACTATAGCATTTTATTTTTTGTTTTTTTTGTGCTAAAGAACTAGCTTTTTAAAACTTTTCTGTGCTGTACAACTAGCTTTTTAAGCAGTGCTACTTGTGACTTTGTGTCGCCAAAAAGAAAACAGATCAGAGTGCATAGGCATACACTTATTGAGAATCAGAGCCTATGGCAGAGGAATGACCAGACTCCGAGGCGATCTGACGAGATGGGAGGGAGCAGAGGAGAGACTGGTGAGAGAGAGTGTGTGTGTGTGTGTGTGTGTGAGTGAGTGAGGGGAAAAAACAAGGAAGCGACAGTACACGCCCCCGCCCCTCTCTGTCTGTGTCTCTCTGTCTCTTTCTCTGAACTGGGAAAGAGAGAAAACGGCGCAATTATTTTTTCCCCCTCCTGCGATCTTGGAGCCTCTGATCACCAAAAAACTCGCTAGATTTGTCGCTAGTCGCTTTTGTCTAATTTTCTCGCTAGGGGGGTCCAAAAAGTAGCTAAAAATAGCGACAAAGTCGCTAAGTTGGCAACACTGAATTCGACATGTTCACACGCTCACACGCCACACATGGCATTTCTCACGCTGATTTATTTTATTTATTTTTTTTAGCGAAAAAAAACTCCCCCTGCTCCGGGCGCACGGTCCGTGCGGAGGCCGGAGCAGACGCGCCGTCCCCCGGGCACGTCCTGAGCCTCAGTCCCGGTGCCACGTCTCCTCTGAGACGCACCGACTCCGGTCCCGGTGTCTCCGTCTGTGCGTAACGTGTCCCCCCCGACGGCTTTCGCGTGGAATACGCGCGGCCCAGAGCCGAACTGCCCACAGTGAGCCGCGGTGAGCTGCGGGTCGCCGCAGTCGCCGCGGGCCCGGTGCATTAACCAGACTCTTACATGAATCCGTTAAAAATGTCTCGCTCCCTCCCCCCCGCCCCTCTCAGCGCGTGTCTAAGCGCGCATTGCACTCTGTCAGTGATAAGGACAGCGACTCAATATGAATACGAGGAAAGACAAAACGGTGATGATAAACTGAGAACCATCAGGTAATAACTTCATTTATATAACTGTCATTAGTTGCTTTAGTTTAAGTTTGCTCTTTAGACAAACCCCCCCCCCCCGTCCTCGGAAATTACAGTCTCATGCACGACCCCGCTCAAAAGTTGAGAGCCCTGGGCGTCCGGAACAGACGCCCGAGCCACCTCAGCTGCTTCTCTCGACGTGGAGAAGCAGCGACTCTACTCCGAGCTCCTCACTCTATCTCTAAGGGAGCGCCCAGCCACTCTACGGAGGAAACTCATTTCGGCCGCTTGTATCCGCAATCTCGTCCTTTCAGTCATTACCCAGAGCTCATGACCATAGGTGAGGGGAGGAACGTAGATCGACGATAAATTTTCACCACAACGGTCCGGTACAACGACCGCATCACTGCCGACGCTGCACCGATCCACCTGTCAATCTCACGCTCCATCCTCCCCTCACTCGTGAACAAGGCAACCTGAGGCAAGGACTCCCCACCCACCCAGAGAGGGCAAGACACCTTTTTCCGGTTGAGAACCATGGCCTCGGATTTGGAGGAGCTGATCCTCATCCCAGCCGCTTCACACTCGGCTGCAAACTGCCCCAGTGCACGCTGGAGGTCCCGGTTCCATGAAGCCATCAGGACAAGATCATCTGCAAACAGCAGAGATGAAATCCTGTGGTTCCCAAACCGGATCCCCTCCGGCCCCTGACTGTGCCTAGAAATTCTGTCCATAAATATAATGAACAAAACCAGTGATAAAGGGCAGCCCTGGAGTCCAACATGCACCGGAAACAGGTCCGACTTACTACCGGCAATGTGAACACAGCTCCTGCTTCGGTCATACAGGGACCGAACAGCCCTTAGCAAAGGGCCCCGAACCCCGTACTCCCAGAGCACTCTCCACAGGGCCCCACGAGGGACACGGTCAATCTTCTCCAGATCCACAAAGCACATGTGGACTGGTCGGGCAAACTCCCATGCACCCTCGAGCACCCGATGGAGAGTATAGAGCTGGTCCAGCATTTTACGGCCCGACGAAAACCACACTGCTCCTCCTGAATCCGAGGTTCGACTATCGGTCGAATTCTCATCTCCAGCACCCTGGAATAGACCTTACCGGGAAGGCTGAGGAGTGTGATTCCCCGATAGCTGGAACACACCCTCCGGTCCCCCTTCTTAAACAGAGGGACCACCACCCCGGTCTGCCAGTCCAGAGGTACTGTCCCCGACCGCCACGCGATGTTGCAAAGACGTGTCAGCCAAGACAGCCCTACAACATCCAGAGACTTAAGATACTCAGGACGGATCTCATCCACCCCCGGGGCCTTGTCATCGAGGAGTTTTCCAACCACCTCAGTGGCTTCAGCCAGGGTGATGAATGAGTCCGCCTCCGAGTCCCCAGCCTCTGCTTCCTCCTCGGAAGACGTGACGGTGGGATTGAGGAAATCCTCAAAGTATTCCTTCCACCGTCCGATAACATCCCCAGTCGAGGTCAACAGCCCCCCACCCGCACCGTAAACAGTGTTGGTGAAGCACTGCTTCCCCCTCCTGAGGCGCCGAACGGTTTTCCAGAATTTTTTGAGGCCGTCTGATAGTCCTCCTCCATGGCCTCTCCGGACTCCTCCCAAACCCAGTTTTTGCCTTTGCGACCACCCGGGCTGCAGCACGCTTGGCCGGTACCCGTCAGCTGCCTCAGGAGTCCCACGAGCCAACAAGGCCCGATAAGACTCCTTCTTCAGCATGACAGCATCCCTTAATTCCGGTGTCCACCACCGGGTTCAGGGATTGCCGCCGCGACAGGCACCACAGACCTTACGACCACAGCTACGGGCGGCCGCATCGACAATAGAGGCCGAGAACAAAGCCCATTCGGACTCTATGTCCCCAGCCTCCCCGAGAGGTGGAGGTGTGAGTTTAAGGTGCCCCTGACAGAGTGCTCTGCCAGACGTTCCTAACAGACCTTCATTACACGCTTGGGCCTGCCAGGTCTTTCTGGATTTCTCCCCCGCCAGCGGACCCAACTCACAACCAGGTGGTGATCTGTTCACAGCTCTGCCCCTCTCTTCACCTGAGTGTCCAAGACACGCGGCCAGAGGTCAGATGACACAACAACAAAGTCGATGAAACTCCGTCCTAGGGTGTCCTGCTGCCACGTGCACTGATGGACACCCTTGTGCTCGAACATGGTGTTCGTCAGTTTCGACAAACTGTGGCCAGCACAGAAGTCCAATAACAGAACACCACTCGGGTTCAGATCAGGGAGGCCGTTCCTCCCAATCACCCCTTTCTAGGTGTCACTGTCGTTGCCCACGTGGGCGTTGAAGTCCCCCAGTAGAACAACGAAGTCCCTGGTCGGTGCACTGTCCAGTACCCCTCCCAGGCACTTCAAGAAGGCCGGGTACTCTGCACTGCTGTTCGGCCCGTAGGCCGACACAACAGTGAGAGACCTGTCCCCGACCCGAAGGCGCAGGGATGCGACCCTCTCGTTCACCGGGGTGAACTCCAACACTCGGTGGCTGAGCTGTGGGGCAATGAGCAGGCCCACACCGGCCCGCCGCCGTTCCCCGCGGGCAACGCCAGAAAAATGGAGAGTCCAGTCCTCTTCAAGGAGTTGGGTTCCAGAGCCCAAGTTGTGCGTGAAGGTGAGGCCGACTATATCTAGTCGGTAACACTCAACCTCCCGCACAAGTTCAGGCTCCTTTTCCCCCACCGAGGTGACACCCAGCCCCCATGGATCCTCCTGTGGGTGGTGGGTCCACAGGACGGCCGGGCCCTGTGGCAAAAGGCCCGGCCACCAGACGCTCGCTGGCGAACATCCACCCCAGGTCTGGCTCCAGGGTGGGGCCCTGGTAACGCAAGTCCGGGCGAAGTATCTGGCCTTGCTGTAAAACTCATCATAAAGGGCTTCTGAACCTGCCCCCGATAACACAGCTCCCAGGATCATTCGGGCACTCAAACCCCTACAGCATGTTAAGGTGGCGGCTCAAGGAGGGGTGTAAAAGACAATACAGTTTTATAGTTTACCCTGAACTTCACTTCATTCCACACTGTTCTCTACATTTTCTCTTTAGTACAGTGCTGTATGCACAAGCGTGTGAATGCTCAATTATACAGACATTTTCTGAGGAACCACATCATGGGGAGAAGAAGTACAATTTAATAATAATCATAATTATTTACTTAATCATAATATATTCACTTGAAAAACTTTTTAAAAAAACTTTTCAAGCAGCATACTTTTACTTCTACTTGAGTAATACTGTGTAATATTTTATTGAAGTAACAATACTCGAAACAAAGCAAACGTGCTTCTTCCCCGAGTCTAAAGTGACAGTTTTATGTGGCAGTCTGAAATGATTTAAATATTTTCTTCAGACCTGATTTAGTTTCTCATTTTTGGGTCTGTCCTTTGAAAACAGCACATTTTGTGACATCTTTAATATTTCCCATTTCAAATAACATTAAGTTCAACTTATAAATCAGATGTTACTATTTAAATGAACTCTTTCTGGAGCAGTAGTTTTCCCAAAGCAAGTTCTTAGATCACTACTTTGTACTTGAGAAAGTGTTACTCCTCTGCATGTAAACAATAATCATTACAAACATGTTATTTGTTTCAGTATTTATTGTTACAGTTTTTAATGAGTTTCACTAATATACTAAAATACTTTGGTAAAATAACAGCTGCAGTGTTAGTCACAGGAGTGGTTTATTTCACATTAGCATAAAATAACATCGTGTAAATGCCCTTACATGGAATATGTCGACGGACTGCACTCTATAAAAGAGCACTATGGAACTTTTCTAGCGGAAGGTCTGTCACTTGCTTGTCTCCATGGAGATATTTTGGTTTTATCTCTAAGCATACAAACAGAGGACAGTTACAGGTCAGATCTGTGGAGAGGCAGCAGTGCTCACTGTAAGAATGCATGAATGCTGAATAAATGCAAGATAGATACATTTAATGCTGTACTGTGGAACTTTTTGGCAAAGCAAAAACATCCTCTACCAGAAAATGTATAGTGCAGTTTTCAAATGGAATGTGATGATGACATAACGGAGTGTTGTCGTGATACTAAAATGTAAAACTGGATGTCAATACTAAGGAATAGACTCGATATTCAATCCCGATTCTGTTACAATGAGAATATAAAACCCTTTCTTTAGACAATAGAATGTAGTTTTCAACATTAAATGGTAGTACTTTTTCTATTCCCATGTGTCTTACATGTGTGTACTCCCTCAGTGGTCCAGGCAGGGTCCATAGTGGTTCATTTCTGTCCTGTAAATGGGATTGTTTTTAGTATCACTCAAATGAGCATCTAGTGTAGTCTTGATAGTGGTTTTAGTTTCAGTTAGTATCTGATTTTTGATTCTTTTGACATCCCTAGTTTGGAGACATTGTTTATATGGAGTATAATGTATTTCTTCTTTACAAGCTCATTGTGACTTGGAGGAACTGCAATGAAACAAAAAAGATGACATTTAAATTGTGAATAAGCACATTTTCATATATACTTTCCATTGTTTTGTTGAATACACTCACGTCGTCATAACCAAAGTTAGCATGTCCAGTTTGAGACGTGTCCCTCCTCCTGAAATGATCTGCAAAAGAAATAAAAGAGTCTTTGCTCAGGATGCACCAATCAAAATTTTTAGATTCTGACACTTTTAGTATTTGCCGGTACCCGATATTAACCAATACCAGTGTAGGAATGGAAAATGGCACATAATAATAATAATAATAATAATAATACATTTGATTTCTAAAGCGCTTTTCAAGACACTCAAAGACGCTGTACAGAAGGTAAAATCAGTAATAAAACAAGTAATAAAACAAGTAATAAAACAATAAACAATCAGACAAACATTAAACATATTTCCTTAACACACAGTTCACTTATTACACAAGAGGTCCAACAGTGTTCTGTATTTATTCTTCACCGGGACACTGATGTACACGCACACGCTCAATCTGTCTTACATTGCTTCCTTGTCCTTTTTTGCATAAATAGCATTTTCACATACAAACATACAGAACAGTTTAGAGAGCTTTTGCCATGTCCTCTTTTTAGTCGTCTAATCGATGTGTGTTTTTAATCTCCATTAGCCATTCTGCAGTGACCAAAAGCCTTTCTCATCACCACTCAACATTTCCTCTGGACCTGCCATTTCCTCAGAAGCTCAAACCACAGTGATCATCAACCCATTTATGTCGCTCCTCTGTACTGTATATTCCACACAGTTCCAGGTTTGATTCCTGGGTGGCGTGTGTCTTTCTGTGTGGAGTTTGCATGTTCTCTCTCTGTCTGGGTGGAGTTTGTCGATGCAACATGGGTAAATATCCTATACACTGGTCCCTCGCTCTATCGCGGTTCAGGGTTTTAGTGCAACATTGTGTTCTGCGTCCTGATTGGCTAAGAGACTGTAGACCTTTGCCGATTGATGGATGGGGGATGCAGGGGGGACTGGGACTAGACCAGGACTAGACCAGGACTAAACGTGGACTAAACCAGGTCTAAACCTGGACTGGACCAGGTCTAGACCTGGACTAAACCGGGACTAGACCAGGTCTAAACTAACCTGGGAAATCCCAGGCTGCTTTTGTTCTTTCCGATGTAAAAGACAGCCTGGTAACGAGGCTAAGCGAGCTCTCCTGATTCTGGGAGCCAATCAGAGAGCGGGGAGGGGTGGAAAGACGGTGACTCGTACTACGGGACAAACGGAAACTTGTAGTTTGAACTGACAACTGACATGATTGGCTCTCGGCTACGTATACGCCACATGATAGACATTTGTAACGTCCAATAAACGATCGTAAACCACACCTCCACTACGAGATATTCAGTAGGTGCTCCAGACCAGATATCACTGTGATATGGTCTGGGGTAAACCAGGTCTAAACCAGGACTAAACCTGGACTGGTCCTGGACTAAACCAGGATTAAACCACAGCGTGCGGCTCTTTGCTGGTTTCGTGCGGCTCTTGTGTTCGTTTGTGCGTGTTTGGTTTGTGGCTCGGGCTGAGAGGACGCAGTTCGGGTGCCGCGGTTCGATCTCGTGCTCGCAGCCCCGGTGGGACGCACGGCCTCGCGCCGGTCGTGCTGCTCTGTCACGGATTTGACCACGATGAGGGGTGCACGTGTCGCGCACTTCTCCGGGGGGTTGGTGCGCATCGCGTCCCGGGACGTGGCAGTGCCACTGGATGAGCGCGGTGCTTCCTGTGGATCCAGTGACTCATGTCTCCGCTCTCCTCGCGTGTCCGGCGGGGCTCCCGGAGCCGTGCCCCCCCCCACGTTTCACTATTAATTATTTTGTTAAAAATCTATGAAAGTTTGAGTGTTTAAACAAGAGAGAAATGTGAGAAAACGTTAATTCCAGTCTGAGAAAAGCGTATGTGTGTGGTGAGGCATTTACAGCCTTAAAACATGTAGAATAATTGTAAAATATAAAGTTGTCCTACTTCGCGGATTTCACGTATTGCGGGTTATTTCTGGAACGTAACCCCCGTGATAAACGAGGGATTACTGTGCTCATTGTACCTCTTCTGTACAATATATCTGCTCCTGTCAGTTTTTTTGGTACTTTATTGTGTCAAGGTTTCACATACGAAAACATTAGACTCAATATTTATGGTTTGTTTTTTTTGCTCCTGTCTCTTGTGTAGATGACAGGAGTTTTCCTCACCTGTCAGAGCTCGTAATTTGACACAACAGCAGACAAAGTCGTCAAACCCGATGCGTCCGTGGTGACTGTAGCGCTTCAGGATACAGTTCAGAGCCTGATGACTCAGATTGTAGCCTGCAAAAGACCCAAAACATTTCAGATGGAGCAGGGGCCTGTATAACAGAGATATTCATATTCAGTTTTTTAAAAGAAATCTCCAACCTTATGATCCACAAATGTTTTTCCTTCTCATTTTTTGTCTGGGATCGGCCCCACAAATGTATTAATATTATGGCTTAAAGTCCTTTTGACTGAGACACGTCTTTGGGGTGGAATAATGGCTTCATTTTCTGAAGCTGTTGTGACAAACTCATTTGACTTTAGTTTATTTCTCCTGACAGAAGACGCTGAACTTTGTGCCAGTTTTTGTTTCATGTGGATAGGCCCAGGAATCCCAGAGACATGAACCATAAACCAGGTGAACACGTCTGCACCTGAGAGTTCCACAGCAAACTCCACCTGAGGATCCTCACCTGTCTCCAGCTTCAACTACAACTACAACTACAGACTCTACAGTGTGCTGAGGAGAGGAGGAGGAGAGGAGGAGGAGAGGAGGAGGAGTGGAGGAGGAGGAGGAGGAGAGGACAGTTCCACAGGAAACTCCACCTGAGGATCCTCACCTGTCTCCAGCTTCAACTACAACTAGACTCTACAGTGTGCTGAGGAGAGGAGGAGGAGAGGAGGAGGAGAGGAGGAGGAGTGGAGGAGGAGGAGGAGGAGAGGACAGTTCCACAGGAAACTCCACCTGAGGATCCTCACCTGTCTCCAGCTTCAACTACAACTACAACTACAGACTCTACAGTGTGCTGAGGAGAGGAGGAGGAGAGGAGGAGGAGAGGAGGAGGAGTGGAGGAGGAGGACAGTTCCACAGCAAACTCCACCTGAGGATCCTCACCTGTCTCCAACTTCAACTACGACTACAACTACGACTACAGACTCTACAGTGTGCTGAGGAGAGGAGGAGGAGAGGAGGAGGAGAGGAGGAGGAGTGGAGGAGGAGGAGAGGACAGTTCCACAGGAAACTCCACCTGAGGATCCTCACCTGTCTCCAGCTTCAACTACAACTACAACTACAGACTCTACAGTGTGCTGAGGAGAGGAGGAGGAGAGGAGGAGGAGAGGAGGAGGAGTGGAGGAGGAGGACAGTTCCACAGCAAACTCCACCTGAGGATCCTCACCTGTCTCCAACTTCAACTACGACTACAACTACGACTACAGACTCTACAGTGTGCTGAGGAGAGGAGGAGGAGAGGAGGAGGAGAGGAGGAGGAGTGGAGGAGGAGGAGAGGACAGTTCCACAGGAAACTCCACCTGAGGATCCTCACCTGTCTCCAGCTTCAACTACAACTACAACTACAGACTCTACAGTGTGCTGAGGAGAGGAGGAGGAGAGGAGGAGGAGAGGAGGAGGAGTGGAGGAGGAGGACAGTTCCACAGCAAACTCCACCTGAGGATCCTCACCTGTCTCCAACTTCAACTACGACTACAACTACAACTACAGACTCTACAGTGTGCTGAGGAGAGGAGGAGGAGGAGAGGTTGAGGAGAGGACAGAGGAGTGGAGGAGGAGAGGACAGAGGAGTGGAGGAGAAGAGGAGGAGAGGAGAGGACAGAGGGCAGAGGAGTGGAGGAGAGGGCAGAGGAGGAGAGGAGGACAGGAGTGGAGGAGGAGAGGGCAGAGGAGTGGAGGAGAGGACAGAGGAGTGGAGGAGGAGAGGAGAGGACAGAGGACAGGAGGACAGAGGAGTGGAGGAGAAGAGGAGGAAAGGGCAGATGAGTGGAGGAGAGGGCAGAGGAGTGGAGGAGGAGAGGAGGACAGGAGTGGAGGAGGAGAGGAGGACAGGAGTGGAGGAGGAGAGGTTGAGGAGAGGGCAGAGGAGTGGAGGAGGAGTGGAGGAGGAGAGGACAGAGGAGTGGAGGAGGAGAGGGCAGAGGAGTGGAGGAGAGGGCAGAGGAGTGGAGGAGAGGACAGAGGAGTGGAGGAGAGGACAGAGGAGTGGAGGAGGAGAGGACAGAGGAGTGGAGGATGAGAGGATGATGAGAGGAGGAGGAGGAGAGGAGGAGCACAACAGCACAAATCAGATCATGTGTTGTAGTTCCAACTAAATCAAGTTTGTGCTAAAGTGTGACAGAGCTTCAGACGGAGCTTCAGACAGAGCAGTGCCTCAGTGAGCGTGAACTGTACGTGTGCTAAAACACTATTTGGATACCCATGCTGCCCAGAGCCTGGTGCAGTTCTTGTGGCTCCACGGTTCCGCTGCGGTCTCGGTCGAAGTTCATAAACATGGTCTTCCACTGGTTCAGAACCCCCCACAGCTCCTTAAACTCATTGAAGCCCATGGAGGCTGAATAGTCCCTCTGAGGAAGACTGAAGGAAACACCCCACAAGTGTGTGACAAGACAAACAAATATGTTTGAAATACTTTTTAAACACAACAAGGAGCTGGAATATTCCAGACAGAACTGAACTGTCAACTGTAAATCAATCCAATGTAATGTGTGTAATGTTGGAGGTCTAAAGTACTTTGCACACAATCAGATCAGATGGACACACAGGGAGGGCATCTGATACACAGGGGCATTTCAGAACATGTTTGGAGACACAGGCATTTACAATTCAGAAAGTATTTTGATTAAATTATGATTAATGTCTAAAGTATTATCTTATACTGTCGATCTACTCCTACTACCACATACTGTGTACTGTCAATACAAGTACTACGACAGGTGCAAGTACAACATGTCTCTCAAACATAAAGCCACTGCCAAAGGATACGTCCAACATGCTGATCATGAGTCTGCACGTCTCCAGGTTGAAAGCTGAAAAAACAAAACACATAAAACACATAAAACAACTTCAGTAAACATTAAAAAGGAGAATTATCGTTTTTTACAATCTGAGCCTTATTTCGGTAATAAAACAAGTTGTTTTACTCACCCATAGCACTTTGGTGTCATATGGAGCACTTCCAGAGATGTTTTAGATTTGCGATCTCCATAACGCGAGTTCTCGGGGCACATGTTTGCTGTCTCCAAATAACACAAACTTTAGCACTTTTCAAATCATAGAAGCTCAATGTCTTAGTCTACGATTTCGTTTGAGTCAAAAGTGGCCTGTAATCCGAGATTTATCCATAATTTACAGCTTTGCGTTTCATGTTTGGGTCCCGAGAGCTGAGAGTGAAATCAGCTGTGACTCCGCACATGCGCACTGGCCTCCTCATCTACTCCAAACTATGGATAAATCTGGGATTACAGGCCACTTTTGACTCAAACGAAAGTGTAGACTAAGACATTGAGCTTCTATGATTTGAAAAGTGCTAAAGTTTGTGTTATTTGGAGACCGCAAACATGTGCCCCGAGAACTCACGTTATGGATATCACTAAACTAAAACATCTCCGGAAGTGCTCCATGTGACACCAAAGTGCTATGGGTGAGTAAAACAACTTGTTTTATTACCGAAATAAGGCTCAGATAGTAAAAAACGTTTATTCTCCTTTAATAGATTTTAAAATATAATAAAATATTTTTAAAAAGAATCAGTTTTTCCCCCCTCATCTCAATTTTCAATTTGATCTTATTCTGTCTTATTAAAACATAGACACGCACACACAGAGGCAGAGACACTGGACTTCTAGTGAACTTGTGCAGATTTAAGTCCACGTGTGAACACAAGAGGAGAAAAAGACTCAGTACTTTCTCCTAAACAAGAGCGTAAACCCTCATAAGCTCCACGTGATTGGCGGTACTTCTGTCAAATAAAATGCACTCGCCTCATCATCAAGATCGACCAAAGTAGAGACTGCGATCTATCGATCTTTCCAATTTTGGCACAACCATAAATTAAAAGGCACACTATGTAACTTTTCAGGTGATCACAGTGTCCATGGGCGTCCACTGGTCTGTGTGCTCTGTCCTGATACAGATCAGCATCATTCTGAAGACATACAGGAAAGGCTCATTTCTGTCCTGTCAACGGGAAGTTTAGCATTATTACCTGTGAAAAATGACTATGTAGTTACTGTACGATCTTAAATGTAACCATCTCCATGGAGACAAGCAGCTGAACCAGGGAAGTTACACAGTGCATCTTTAAATATTACTCCAACTACTTAAAGGCAAATTAACGTTATTTTACAATCTGAGCCTTCTTTCGGTAATAAAACAAGTCGTTTGACTCACCCATATCACGTTCGTGTCATTTGGAGCTGTTTGAAGAAAGTTATGTTGTAGCGTATCCGTTAGCATTTGTATTCGGGGCATTACTTTGCGGTCTCCAAATAACACAAACTTTAGCACTTTTCAAATCACAGAAGCCCGATGTCTTAATGTAAGAATTCGTTTGAAGCAAAAGTGGCCTGTAATCCGAGATTTATCCATAGTTTTCAGCTTTGCGTTTCATGTTTGGGTCCCGGGAGCTGAGAGCACAGTCCGCACATGCGCACTGGCGTCCTCATCTACTCCAAACTATGGCTAAATCTCAGATTACAGGACACTTTTGCTTCAAACAAAATCTTTCATTAAGACATCGGGCTTCTATGATTTGAAAAGTGCTAAAGTTTGTGTTATTTGGACACCGCAAAGTAATGCCCCGAGCAAATGATACAGCCCCATGTTAAAAGATACGGGATCATTACTAGAACAGAACGGCTCAACATAAGTTCTGCGATACTGCTCCAATTGACAGAAAAATGCTATGGGTGAGTAAAACTACTTGTTTTATTGCCGAAAGAAGGCTCAGATTGTAAAAAAACGTTACTTTTCCTTTAACGATATGTTTTCATCAGATAAACTGTAGAGAATGTTGCTTCACTGGATTCATGAAATGCAAAAGTGCTTGAACCCTGCTCTTTGTTCTGTTATGTCCCACGCATTAGCACTTCAACCACTTCAACTGGTTTATTCTAAATCAGACCAAGAGAGAACATGACAACATAATAATAGAGCATTTCACTTCAGTGTATTACGTAAAGAAAGAGAGTGTTACTACATCTACACACTGTAATGACACTGGTCTAATGTAGTTTCTTAATCACAAACAGACCTGGACTTGTGTTTTGTTTCATTCACACAAACAGAAAACACTCTGTTCCACCTTGTGATGTGGAAGTGCTCCACTGTGTTTTTAAACTCCATACACCTTCACTAGAATCATTTGGATAATTTCACACCTGGAATTGCCTTAAAAACTACAGGTAAAAATATCAATACATGACAAGGTTCCACAAGGTAAAACAGCATTCGGAGTTATGGCGTTTTTGATGAGTAACAACATTATGACATGACTTAAAGCTCACGAGAGTCCATTTTGTGTAATATAGGATATTTAACACAGTTTTTCCTCTAAAGTCTTGCTTCTTCAAACTGCATGCTTTTACTGACGGAGGAGTGTCTGTACACCTCTCCACTAAAGGAACGTGTGTAGAATGCAGTGTACCATTTTAAAAAGTACTTTAAAAAGTACCACAATCACAACCTTTCACATCCTCACTATAAGGACAGACCATGCCTCATTCTGTAGGTTCTGAAAACTCAGAATCTCCACATTTCCCTCCCTGAGCTGCAGAGGCTGCACTAGCTCTGACCTGACTGGCTGCAGGTGCTGGCCTTTAGGTGGTGACCGTTCAGATCAGAGACATTTTAGGTTTAAACCAACTGGATTCAACATTGAAAATGGCAACAGAAATGAGAGTCTCATATCCAATTTTTTTGGAATTATGAATAAATCAGCAGTACAGCTGCTCTCAGAAAGATTAAGCATTTATTGGTCTCACACACAGTGACACATGGGAGAAATTTGACTTCTGCCTTTGACCCATCCTTTTCAGGAGCAGTGAGCAGCCATCTTTTTCGGCACCCGGGGGGCAGTACCGTGAAGGGTCTTGCCCAAGGACCCACACTGGTAAGCTCATTGCCGGGGGGGGGTGTTTGAACCCACAACCCTCACGGGGAAAGTCAGTGACTTACCAGTTGAGCTAACCAGCCGGTTACACTAACCAGCCGGTTATTAGTAAAAGGTATAGTTGATTTGAATTTGTTTTAGACCTGCGCGATTTATGGATTCATTTGACTTTACAGTTCAGGACGATGTGTTTTTATGAAAATCGATGTTTTTGTTATTTTTCTTACATGCGAGCGGAACTAATGCCACATTTTACACGGGTAAGTTAGCGGGGCGTACCCAAACATTGTACGAGCTAGCACGGCTAGCGAGTGAGCTAAAGCCGGAGCTTGTACCAAACAAAGGTGTTTACGTCTGTTATATGGAACTGGTTTGGTTTTCTTGCGTCAGACTTAGAACAAACGAGTGCTCGCTGTGAGGTCTGTTCTAAAGCTGCAGCGCGACAAATGTATCCTAGCGCCTGCAGCAGAGGCAGCGGAGTGGGAGAAGTGCAGGTCCCCAGAGCGCCAGCACAGATCGTAAAAGCCCATATATACTGTGGAAAAGCCCGGATTCATTAACATGGTGAAAGTTTTGGACCCGAAGTTTGTGCTACCAAGACGCAAATATTTTTCTTGTGTTGCCACAGCTGCATACAGACTGCACAAGCTACACACATGAACACAGACAGTGGCTTTTCTGCATCACTCGAGGAAAAACTAAAACACAACACTACCCACTCCAGTCCATCTTTCCCACAATCAGGGAATAATTTAGCTCCATAAAATGCTTCTTTATATATTTATATTACTGCGATATATTTTTTTTAAAACAATAACAGCTTAATTGATGCAGGTGTAATGTATTTGTTTTATAAAAGAACGTTGCATTGTTTTGAGACATTTGTCTGTCATCTGTTATTTGTTTTTAAATCAGAGAGTTTATTTTTAGGCCATATCGCCCAGCTCTAGTTTGTTTACCTCGTATCTGAGGACAGAGATAGGTTAAATCCAAATCCAAATCCACTTTATTTCTATAGCACATTTCATAAACATAAACAGTTTCCAAAGTGCTGCACAGACAGAAAAACTAGTGACACAACAAACATCAGGTACTGTATATGATTCACTAGTCCCAAAACAACAAACCAGTAAAATCAAATCAGAACCATGGAGTAAGTAAAAACAAAATAGAGTAAAATAAAATAAAATAATTAATTAATAAAGTAAAATAAATAAAATAAAAACAGAGGACCACACAACTCATGCAGGATTAAAAGCCAGAGAACAAAAGTGGGTCTTAAGATGAGACTTAAAGGCAAAGTAACGTTATTTTACAATCTGAGCCTTCTTTCGGTAATAAAACAAGTCGTTTGACTCACCCATATCACGTTCGTGTCATTTGGAGCTGTTTGAAGAAAGTTATGTTGTAGCGTATCCGTTAGCATGAGTATTCAGGGCATTACTTTGCGGTCTCCAAATAACACAAACTTTAGCACTTTTCAAATCATAGAAGCCCGATGTCTTAATGTAAGATTTCGTTTGAAGCAAAAGTGGCCTGTAATCCGAGATTTATCCATAGTTTTCAGCTTTGTGTTTCATGTTTGGATCCCGGGAGCTGAGAGCACAGTCCGCACATGCGCACTGGCCTCCTCATCTACTCTAAACTATGGCTAAATCTCGGATTATAGGCCACTTTTGCTTCAAACGAAATCTTTCATTAAGACATCGGGCTTCTATGATTTGAAAAGTGCTAAAGTTTGTGTTATTTGGACACCGCAAAGTAATGCCCCGAGCAAATGATACAGCACCATGTTAACGGATACGGGATCATTAGTAGAACAGAACGGCTCAACATAAGTTCTGCGATACTGCTCCAATTGACAGAAAAATGCTATGGGTGAGTAAAACTACTTGTTTTATTGCCGAAAGAAGGCTCAGATTGTAAAAAAACGTTAATTTGCCTTTAAAACACTCCACAGTGGGAGCTGTTTTGATGTGAGGAGGCAGAGCGTTCCACAGCTTTGGTCCAGCCACAGAAAAGGCTCTGTCTCCTCTGGTTTTAAGTCTCGTCTTAGGAACCACGAGTTGGAGCTGACCCTCGGACCTCAGAGCGCGGGCGGGAGTGTAAATCTGGATGAGGTCCGAGATGTAATCCGGGGCCAGCCCATTCAAAGGTTAAGTTCACGAAATTTAAAATCAGTCCCCCTATCATCAGGTACAATAAAAAGGTCCCATCAGATAAGGGTTGACGCCCACAGGACAAAGGTGAGAGCGCTCTAATCTCACAAGCAAAGACACACACTCTACAGACTTCAGGATTAGTGTTTGAATAGAGGCTTCAATACAATTCAGGGGGGAATCAGTGGAAATAATATGTTTTGGTTAGTCTATAAAATCAAAGGTCTTACGGCTGTAGGAGCCGGAGATGCCTGAACTGGTGAGACAGCGCTGGAGCTCGTCTGCAGAGATCTGTCCATCCTGAAATACACAAGGAGACATTAAACTGCTTTTTTACATATGTTAACTTTATTATACTCTTATATTATTATCTATTATCATCTTATTACCTGCCCAGCCACGGAGGCGAAGTATCCGTACAAAGGGTCCTGTTGCTGAAATGAAATAAATACAAAATTCCTTATTTGAACTTTCATGCATATTTTTGGACAATGCAATTTTATCTGTAGGAAAACAGACAGAAGTGCTTTAGGAACACCAGGCAGCACTCAAACTTTTTAGGACATAACAATTACAGTTTGTATTGAAACTTATTGAAAACTGTTCTTTGTTTGTGATATGTGAGCTTTTTGAATGAAAATACCTGACATAGGTTAAAAAAACCCACACACACATAAAAGAGTGAACACGGCACTACTACTACTCTAACTCTAAATATGTTTTATAGTTTTGATTTAAATCCTCAGAGCATCCACCCTTTTCTTGTTGACGGTGCTGCAAACCCTTGTCCTTCTCTCAGTGAGTGAGTCTCCTGAAACGGTTTTCACTTCACAGCTGTGCCACATCAGGGTCAAGAAATGACAAAAGTGCAGAGCAAAGGGTGAAAGGAGTTTATAAAAATCTAAAGCATGTTTGGAGATCTTTTCAGGTTTTTTTTTTCTTTTGTTTATTTTCTACATTTTGCATGTGTCATTCATAGTTTTGATGCTTCAGTGAGAACCCACAGTGTAAATAATCATGGAAATAAACTAAAGTACAAAGCGTGCCAAAACTTTTGACTGGTCGTGGATGTTTGATGCCAATAAAAAAGGATAAGGAAGGCACAGAAAAGGAGAAATTCATCTGGACAGATTGCTGCTGCACAGAACTGAAGATGATAAAAGAAGAAATTCAATTTGTCAACTGGACAAAGTTTGTTTGGTCGAAAACGTTTCGCCGCTCATCCGAGAGGCTTCGTCAGTTCTGGTTAGAGTGCTGGTAAGACACTGCTTATATCTCGCTGGAGGGAGGAGCTAACTGGCTAACTACTTTCCGAAACTATCTCGCCTATTGGTTTCTGTCTTTTGTTTCTCTGGCGTCTAGATTAACATACCTATTCATCCCTACACAGAGGGGTTTCACACCTCTGGCCCTGACCTGGTTAGCCCTATTGTTTCTTTTGTTTGTTTTGATTTAGGTTTAAGAATGGAATTATAAATGGGAGACAAATTATGTCTGACTCCACCATTTCTGTTTAAAGAAGGAGATATAAGCAGTGTCTTAGCAGCACTCTAAACAGAACTGACGAAGCCTCTCGGATGAGCGGCGAAACGTTTTCGACCAAACAAACTTTGTCCAGTTGACAAATTGAATTTCTTCTTTTATCATGGATTCTACCTGGACGACTGAGGGACTCTTCACAGAACTGAAGATGAGCTGCTTACTTTTTGTTTTTAAAGCTCTTAATGGTTTAGCACCTTGTTATTTGACCGAACTTTTATATGTCCAAAAATCAAATTGCACTTTAAGGTCAAATAACCAACTTGTTTTGGAAGTCCCCGAGCCTCAAACACTGGAGCTTTCTCTGTGGTTGGTCTCAGACTGTGGAACAATCTGGAACAATCTGCCCTTTGAACTTCACAACATCACTGATTTTAACCTTTTAAATCTAGGCTCAAAACACATTTATTTAAAATGGATTTTAATACTTAGAAGTTTGTGGCACGTCATTTTTCTGCACTGTGTGTTTTACTATTTATTGTTTTACATTTTTTATTCTGTATAATATTCTGTCTTTTGTATTGTTGTATTTTCTGTTTTTAATTGGAAAGCACTTTGGTCACCATTGGTGTTGTAAAGGGCTGTATTAATAAAGATTGATTGATTGAAAACTTTTGTCCAGTGACAGAAATTAATTTCTTGCTGTGGATCCCAAATGGACAGAGGGATTACAAAGACATACAAGTAAAACAGAAAACAGGAATGTTTTTATTACTATACTATTATTACAGAATGAAATCTACGTGCTACTCGCTGAAGTAAAGGTAGAAAAAATGTGCATTTCCAATCTTGACCAATCTTTAAGCGTGTTTTAATGTCCATTTCTGTCCTAACAAGTGTGGCGCAGCTTCAAGTCCCGGGACACGCGATTTTTGGGCCTAAACCTTCATTTCCTGCAGATTTCCGGGATTATAGCACCAATTCTAATGATGAAATGACAAACACGAGCTGAATCTTTTATATAGAACAGTTTTGTGTCGTTCTTACCGCGCCCGGAAACCCCCCTGGAGCAGCTCCGAAACCCGGAAACGCCATTTTCACACTTCACTAAAAACTCCTTCACTGGAACCGGACAAAAAGACGATGTGCGCGGATAAACGGAGGAATAAGTCGGATTAAAAGTGCTGGAGGTGTTGGAAAGTAAAGAAGTAAAGATGACAGTTTTAAACCAGGCGAACGGCGCTGCGTCAAAGCCCCAAAGCGCATGCGCGTCAAAACACCCTTATGTCACGTGACCAGTGTTTCACGAGCCCTGGCTGTTTCGCACGTGCGTCACCAGGGGGCGCCCGAACCCACACCTACACAAAAACTACCCACACCTACACAAAAACTACCCACACCTACACAAAAACTACCCACACCCACACAAAAACTACCCACACCCACACAAAAACTACCCACACCCACACAAAAACTATGTCAATCGTTTGTGCTTCGTTTGTTTTGTTTTTGTGTTGCAAAAAGTTTCGTTTGTGCTGCTTTAGTTTTTGAGATATTAACAATTATTTTATAATTCTTTTATAATGTATTAATTCTTTTCTTTTGGAGGCAGTGGAGCGTGTCGACAGCGTAAAGTTCCTGGGCATCCACATCTCTTCTGACCTCTCGTGGACTGTTAACACTTCACACCTGGTGAAGAAGGCCCAACAGTGTCTCTTGTTCCTCAGGAAGCTGAAGCGCTCTGGACTCTCCTCCCAACTTCTGCTGAACTTTTACAGAGCCCCCCCTACACAATAGAGGCCACTTATTTTAACAACTTTTTATTAACTTTACTGAGTTCTTAAACATTAAACTTTAAAATTAAACATAAACTTTAAATTAAATTAAACATTAAATTATTAAATATTAAAATTGAATTACAAATTTAAATTAAAAATTTAATATGTTATTTGTGTAAAACTTGTTAAATTTATGACAGCCTTTAACCTAGTACAGAAATAAAATGCAGGTGATGGTGTTAAATTTCGCCTACCTCAACGTGCCTTTTACAATCATTTAGACCAGAGGTCTTCAACAGGGGGGTACTGCAGGGGGGGTCGCGAAATCTTTTGATTTCACTTTAAAATAATATAATTGTATATTTTATAGTGTAAAATACAGTATTAACCTGTGTATTATTTCCTTGTATTGGATGTACCATAACAGAGTAGCAATGTTTATACATGACACTAAGTTCAATTTAATATAAAACACAATTCTATGCCGTATATATAGTAGGGGGTCCCTGGCCCAGTTCACCATCTGTTTGGGGGTCCCTGGCCTGAAAAACGTTGAAGACCCCTGATTTAGACCGCCATGGGCAATGCTGACGTCACTGTTACACACAGTGCACCTCACCACAGTGCACCTCACCACAGTGTCATCCTTTTTCACCCGAATCAGACAGGGATATATTTTAGTATATTCTGCCGTAAAATGAGTTTTATATTTTCGTTTTTTAGAAAGTAAATTGAAGCCCGCCCACACTCAAAGCTGATTGGCTAGTTTTGCTGAGTGTAACCAATCAGCGCGTTCTCTGGCCAGCGCTCGCTTAAACACACACGCTCTCTCTCGCGTGTATTCCGTTTGCAGTAGTCCGTGATGATACAAGAGTTATTATCTCGCGCACAGTCCAAAACAACAACAAAAAAAACCCTCACATTGTCTAAAATCCGGGATTTTTTATCTGACTTGCCACTATAATTATCCGGGAGACTCCCGGAACTTCCGGGAGACTTGGGATGTCTGTATGGCAGCTGCACCGCACAGAACAGAAAGGACTTAGCCCGGGTGGTGAGGACTGCACAGGGGATCGTGGGCTGTCGTCTGGCAGACCTGGACTCGGTCTACAGCTCCCGGGTTCAGCAGAAGGCCAGACGCATAGGGACTGACCCCACTCACCCCGGCAATGGACTGTTTGTCCATCAAGGCCTTGTCTGCACGACAACGTTTTTTTGGTGGAAACGGGGAAGTTTGTGTTCGTTTGGGCCTGTCGTCCACACTGCGCCGGGTTCCAGAGTGGAGATGTCGGAGAACGCCGGGGGTCGCGTTGTTGTGTGGACGCGACTTTTGGGAAAACATGACATCACGTGACCAGTGACCAGAAGGTAACCTTGCACATTCGGCCGGTAACGACCAGATAACAACAACCATGGCGGACAATGGAGTTGAGTTTGTTATGCGGACATTTCTAAGTTTATTTGCACTGTTGCGTCAAAACCTGTTGATCGACTATGCAGTGCAACCCCAGAGGAGACGCATGCACAATTATGCACGTCGTGGCCTGGCAGTACGCACAATTCAAAGCTAAACACGTATTTTAAAACTGGAAAGATCCCATCAATGAAAAGGCAGATAGTGGACAATGAGGAGGGTGTTGTGTGCTGTAAATAAAGAAAAAGAGCAACCATTTCTTGTCTTTTTTACTGAATGAAAATGTACCTTTTACAAACAGGCACATATATATATGAAAGCATTTCTGTTTTCTTTACACAAATTCACACAACTATATAGCTGCCCGTTGGTGATGGTCCCCGGTTGTATATTCTCGCAGAAAAGCCAACATAATGTCCGAGTATGTTTAACATTCCCGTAGTAAGATCCAAACGAGCATTTTGCCTAAATAACACGAGCAAGGTTAACGAGAGTTCTACTTGTTAGTCTATCTAATAAAACGATATGGGACAGCAGTTGTTGCACTGGAAGTGACATATGCACCCTTAAAGGAATATTCACATTTTTTTTTACAATCTGAACCTTATTTCAGTAATAAAACACGTTGATTTACTCACCCATGGCACTTTAGTAACATTTGGAGCAGTTCTGTAGATTTTGTAGGTTAGCGATTTCCGGGTAACGTGAGTGCTCGGGGCAGGCTATAGCTGTCTCCAAATAACACAAACTTTAGCACTTTTCAAGTCACAGAAGCTCAATGTGTCAGTGTAGATTTTCAGTGGAGTCAAAAGCGGCCTAAAACCCGATATCCAGCTATATTTTCATCTGATGATGACATCATAGAGGACAGCGCACATGTGCAAATTCCCAGCTGATTCGCAGATAAACACCGCTGTCAGATCTCGGTTACAGTCCAAAAGAAGCTAAGAAGACGAAAACATCTCCGCTTGAGAAAATGGTGCGAACATGCGTTTATCCCGGTTGTGAAAACAAAATGATATCTTGGACGAAGTTGAGTTTTCACAGGCTTCCTCATCACAATCCGAAGTTATTGCTGTGGCTACTTGCTTTGAGAATGGGTCCAGACATGAAAGGCAAAGCTGTAAGACGTTTGGACCATCGTGTTTGCAGTACCCACTTCAGTCAGGACCATTTTTTACCAGCAAAGGAAAAGAAAGAAGTCCAGCGGATTCAGCACACAATTCTGAGAAGTGAAACCGATGGCTGTTCTCTGCTGCTCCTAAAACTGTCTCCGCTTCATTCTTTCTAATACCTCCTCATCCGTATAGTCAGGCTCAAAATGGTAGGGACGGCCATCATACTCAAATAACTCCTCTTCAGTCTCAAAGTCCGAATCTTCAGCCATGTGTCGCTCGCAACAGAAAAGTTCAGAGCGGTGTTTATCTGCGAATCAGCTGGGAATTTGCACATGCGCGCTGTCCTCTATGATGACGTCATCAGATGAAAATATAGCTGGATATCGGGTTTTAGGCCGCTTTTGACTCCACCGAAAATCTACACTGACACATCGAGCTTCTGTGACTTGAAAAGTGCTAAAGTTTGTGTTATTTGGAGACCGCTATAGCCTGCCCCGAGCACTCACGTTACCCGGAAATCGCTAACCTACCAAATCTACGGAACTGCTCCAAATGTTACTAAACTGCTATGGGTGAGTAAATCAACGTGTTTTATTACTGAAATAAGGTTCAGATTGTAAAAAACGTTAATATTCCTTTAAGTGTGCGAATCCGTAGATGCCCAACAGCCTGCTGTGGTGGCATGTGTGAATGATCCTAGCATACCTTGTCCGGTGGTGTTGTGCAAAAATGGCTTTACTAATTCATCTGAACGTCTGAACCACACCTGAACATCTCAACCACTTCTGAACCACACCTAAATCACACCTGAACCACATCTGGACCACATCTGGACCTTACTTGAGCCACACCTGAAAATTGAGTGGGTCTGGAACTGTACCCTGCCTCATCGATTTCAGTTGAGCATAAATGACGGATTAACCAGTTAGAGAGTCACATGATCCGTTCATGTCAAAACAAACATGGCTGCTTACATTTAAAAAAGGGAAAAATGCATTTCTGCAGAATCAACAATGGAAGCATTAAACTCTTGCACTGGAATACTTACAGTTATTAAGCGGGCCAAATGATATAAGAGACTGGAATTTTTTTTTTTAATGAAGAGTTCTAAATGAAAGCAGGACTCACATGGCCTTTGTGAGTGTTTGGCTTTGACTACAAGTAGAGTTTTGGGGCAACACTCAATCAAAGATTGAGAAACATTACCAATGTAGCATAATCATAATCATCAATCATCTAAGTTAATTAATTAATTAATTAATTAATAATTAGAATAATTAGAACAATTGTTCTGAAGGTTTGTTTCTGGAAATAACATCACTATTCACTAAAGCAAACTGTGGTTTATGAATATTTATTGACCAAGTTAAAGGAAAAGTAACATTTTTTTTTACAATCTGACCCTTCTTTCGGCAATAAAACAAGTAGTTTTACTCACCCATAGCAGTTTGGTGTCATTTTGAGCAGTTTCGTAGAAGTTATGTTGTAGCGTATCCATTAACTTGAGTGGTCGGGGCATTACTTTGCGGTCTCCAAATAACACAAACTTTAGCACTTTTCAAATCATAGAAGCTCGATGTCTTTAGTCTACAATTTCATTTGGTCAAAAGTGGCCTGTAATCCGAGATTTAGCCATAGTTTTGAGTAGATGAGGAGGCCAGTGCACATGTGCGGACTGTGCTCTCAGCTCCCGGGACCCAAACATGGAACGCAAAGCTGTAAACTATGGCTAAATCTGGGATTACAGGCCACTTTTGCTTCAAACAAAATCGTAGGCTAAGACATCGAGCTTCTATGATTTGAAAAGTGCTAAAGTTTGTGTTATTTGGAGACCGCACGGGGCATATTACATGCTCGGGGAATATATTATATGCCCCGAGCTATGGCTAGAAGTCGCGCTAGGCTAACGCTAATCTAAAACATCTCTGTGTGCTCCATATGACACCAAAGTGCTATGGGTGAGTAAAACAACTTGTTTTATTACCGAAATAAGGCTCAGATTGTAAAAAAACGTTACTTTTCCTTTAAACGGACAGCCTTTAGGTATGAAATATACAAATGAGTCTAGGCTCCTCTAGATTAGAGGTTAGATAAAACTTTAAGAGTTCCCTAAGGTTATGTGTGGAGTCTAAATTGATCACTTAAGCCAGTCTGTAATGTGTGCGCGTACGACTTGTAGCGTAGCAGTGTTATCTTACTTTTACCACACCCACAATTTGGACAGTATGGACATTAGGGTGGTCCTTATCCAGTGGATTCAAAATAAAAGTTAAAATTTCTCTCTCTGACCCCCTAGATCAGGCATGGGCAAACTACGGCCCGGGGGCCATATGCGGCCCGTTAAGCTTCTTAATCCGGCCCGCCGAACTTGAAGAAATTATATTAATAAACCTTGTTAATGTTTTAATGTTATAATTTCCCTGAAATTCTGGTGTTTTCCAATAGTTGACGCACTAGATACACTGACCTTTGTTGAGGCGTTTTGCTCCACGTTTGTGTTTTACTCTTTGACCCCTCAGCCCTCCTGTAAAGATGAGAAGAAAAGAAAAGTGGACAGAGAATGTCGAGTGTTTGATAAGGAGTGGACAAGTAAATATTTGTTCACCGAATACTTATCAGCTGCTGTATGCCTGATATGCCAAAAGACTGTAGCGGTTTTTAAAGAATCTAATATCAGCCGTCACTTTGCCACAAAACATGCTAACAAGCAGTCAACGAAAGAATAAAAGAACCTGAAGGAGAACAGAACTTTCAGTGCTTTAAAATAGTAACTGTTAGTAATAAAAAAAGCTGTATTTTATTAATAAAATTTCCTGTGTTTTAAGAGTCATTTCAATAATAGCTAAACTACCGTGGAACTTGAAAGATGGACATTTTGTTGTAATGCTTTTGTTCATTTTTAATTGAAATAAAGCACAGGTTTTCTACATATCTCATGTTATTTTTAGTATTTTTACCAAAACACTAAATCCACCTGCTCCTGGTCCGGCCCTTCTGTTAAATTTTAGAACCCTTTGTGGCCCACGAGTCAAAAAGTTTGCCCTAGATATTTATCATTTAATAAAAAAGGGGGGTTTGCACAGAAACAGATTTTCACAGAAATCTATGTATATTTAAAGGTAGCTCAAAGACCTTGAAGTTTTTGTTATTGTGGCTCTCATTACTGCTAAACTACTGAAGGTAACACAATGAAAGAGTCACATTTTTGCAACATGAAATATCCTGTTTACTCAATAGGCAGATGCATTTATTGTCTTGTGAAAGAAAACATGATATTGACTGACAAAAAATATTTTATTGATACTAGTTTTTGTGCATTATGCTGAAGACACATTTCATTTAGAGTTAAACAACATCATGTAAACCTGGACATTGAACACCTGCAAAGTTCAGGGCAAACCTCTCACCACCTCTCACCCTCTGCACCGGACCACCAGACCACCGGACCACCGGACCACCGGACCACCGGACCACCGGACCACCGGACTGTAGAGGAGCTGAGCAGCTCCTTCAGCAGCCGACTGAGGCACCCCCAGTGCAAGAAGGAGCGCTACTGCAGATCCTTCATCCCCACCACCATCAGACTGTACAACTCCACTGTAGAGTCCAGACGGGAAATATTTTCTATACTCTCCTAATTACTGTTTTCTTACTGTTTTGTTATTATTACTTATTTTATCTTAAACTATGTGAAGTGTTTGTCTGAGAGAACACTCTTGAAAGCTTGATTCAGCAATGCTGGGCCCACCAATGGTACATGCTCACACTATATTCCCTCCCAGGCTTGTGTCAGTGTCATCACTGCACGACCATCACCTTAGGAATTCACCTCAGCCTATTGAATTTGAGTTTTGATGGCAGTTATTTCATGGTAAATGGTGGTAAATGATCACATTTTTTTAATAGCGCTTTTCCACCTTCAAGGCACTCAAAGCACTTTACAACAACGGGCTGTTAATTTAACGCGTTAATTAGATTAATTAATTACACCGCAAATTAACGTGTTATAAAAATTTATGCAATTAATTATGAGCAGTAATGCAATGCGCACATTTTAAATTTGGCGTGCGGGGTCTTTGAACGGCAAGTTACTTTATAAAAATGTGACGGAGCAGGTCCGTCCCTAAGAGCGTTGTCCCCGGGGAGAGCACGTGAAGACGTGCGTGCCCATTTCCGTATCTGCTGTGCTCCGCGCGCCGAACCCTTTTCAAGGCTGCACACTTAGAAGAGCCAGTTTTGCCCATCCAAATCGCTAAACCTGATCATTTACTTACCCGCGTATGGCCGCCTTCTCCCTCCTCCCGCGGTGCGATCTGGTGCGATCTGGTGCGATCTGGCAAACCCGCAGGGGTTCCAGGGGTCATGTGAGCCATGAGTAATTTGCACGGGCAATTATTTTGGGCAATTATTTGTATTCTCTGTATATTTGAAGCTTTGTATATTATTTATTGACGTTGCATGAAAGCGACTGTACGCGCTCACCTTTTGGCACCAGAAATATTCGCCATTTAATAGTGGAATGGTGTAAATGAGCTTTCGAATGAATGTTATGTAATGTGGGAGTATGCACCTGTACAGGTGCACTCTGCAGGTCTGTCAGCAGGCTTGTGTGCACGGAGAGAAAGAGAGCGAGCCAAAGACTGAAAGACTTCAAGACTTAAAGGGGAAGTCTGCAGTCACAACTCTTAACCTTAACCCATAATTAGAGAGCTTGAATCATTCTTAATAAACATTTTTATTATGAATTAAGTATTTGTTCATGCTTAATGAAGGCTAATATTTTAATCTACTAATGAAACTGTCAATACCTGTAATGCTGGTGTCAAAGATGGGGGTGTCATTGAGAAACCACGTGGTCATGACTCGGTCAACCCTCCTTCCTTTAGTGCTAATGGTGACTCTTCCCTTTTGGCCCACAATTACACGAGGAGGCAAAATAATGCCAGAGATGCTTAAAGGTTTCTTTTTTTCTGGACATGCCAAAAGAAGACAGAAACTTAAAAAAGTAGCAAATAATATAATCAAGCTAATTATTTAAGAATGAATTAAAAAGTAAAATCTGACTTTATTCACTCCAGTTATTAATGTAGAGTTCAGTTAAAACAAATAAAGCTCAATAATCAACTATAATTAAAATGTTTAAAAATAAATAAATAAATAAAAAAAATAAACACATGCTATTTGTTCAGTAATTATATATCTAAATTTAAAACTAACCGTCTCTTCTCCTCCAAGAAAAACAAAGTAGAAAAATCAGAACAAATGATATAACCATCAATGCCACAGATGCTTTAGCAGATTTAGTGAGAACAGGTGTGTCATCTGCACATGAAACATATAAATCAAACTCAAAAGTGAAGCTTTATTTACATACTTTACTTTATTGTTTATTTGATAGGGACAGATACAACAAACATAGATTAACATCTGATGCAGGTACCACAGTGTTTTAGCCAATGGCTCATTCACAACACCAGTCCCTAGGAATGACATTTGGTCATTGTACATTGTACAGTCTGTACAGTTTATCCTGGGGATCCTGGGCGGCAGTAGCTCAGTTGGTAGAGAATTTGTCTATTGGCCGTGTGTGATCCCAGCTCCCACAGATGAGCGCTGCTGTTGTGTCTTTGGGCAAGACACTTAACCCCACCTCACCCCAGTGTCTGCGGACACTGGTAGCCCCCATAGCAGAAGTACACCAAGGCCTGTTGTGACGTGGGCCGTCCTCCCGTGGACCCACCACCCGCGGGAGGATTCATTGTGTTCTGGGCACCTTGGACTCCTGCCCCCACGACCCAGAAATGGAAAAGCGGAAGAAGATGGATGGACCCCAGGGATCCAGTTTGTTGAGATTCTCTGAGGCCCTGGTCGCCTGTAACACTCCGGGCTGGTCCACGGCGCGTCCTACCTCCCCGCCCTGCTGCCTCTGCGCATGGCTGAATGTATAAAATCGTCTCGTTGTATAGGTCCCGTCTGGATGCTCGGGCAAAGCAGTGCCATTTTGAAGCCAGGATACAGACACTTCTTCAGGGTAGAAACTTTCAATAAAACAGTCAGAGGGTATTTGCTGGAGGCTGAGGGCACAGCTGATAGCTTTACCTTGGGTCATACAGTTTTAAACATTTCAAATGCCATATATCAGACCCTCCAGGAATTCGCGATGTTGCGATTTGCAACTTCAACGCAACTTCAGCCAATCCCCGTGAATTCAGGGCGGTGTTGCAATTTTAACCAATCACCGCAACTTTTCCTCAATTTTTACTAATTTTGACCAATCATCGGCGACGTATTGAACGCCGACCAACTTCCTTCTGTGTAGGAGACATAACTGAGATGAGGTGCACGGTGCGTTTGTGTGTGTGTGTGTGCGGCAGAGGCGGTGGGTCACGTGAGTGTGGGTGTGTGCACGTACGGAAGTGTGTGCGTGTAAAAGCGCGCGCTCACCTGTCACACAGAGGAGAGAGTCAGGGTTGGGGTGTAGCCGCAAACCATTCATTCATCTTTCACGTTAATCTGTTCATCCTGCTGGTTTTCATGAGTTCCATTTCATCCTGCTGCGCTGTCATAGCTGTGTGCGCTCTTTTTGTAATAAATGCACAAAACGCATATCTGGATCTCAGCGTATCTGTCACCATAGCCTCCTCTTTGCGCGTCACAAATCTGCGAGCCACAGGACCCAACCTCATATTCTCGGCGGCTAAAAGGTTTGAGTTTGAAAGCCGCAACATTCTGCTTTACTTCCGTGTGACAAAACGAAACTGCGGCCGTGTCCCAGTTCCCAGAGCGCACAGCTCGGAGCGCGGGCCGAAGGGGGCTCAGACTGCAGTCAAGGAGGTGCACACTTGCTCAGCCCCGACTGCAGTCCGCGGACCGCTTAACGACTGCGGTCTTCAGACCGCGTGTTAACTGCGCATGGGACAAAAAAGAAGTGGGACAGCAGTCGTCGCGCCGGTGTTCTGGTGAAATGTGTGACGCACATGCCCTTCGGGCCACGCTCCGAGCCGCGCGCTCTGGGAACTGGGGCACGGCTTCTAATGGCAAAGAAACATGTCTGCGGCGCCATTTGCCCACAAAAATAACAGCAAAAGACCGAAACAGTTCCCCTCCTAGTAGTCATTTATTTTCGATATTGGTAAGGTTGTTTTAGGACCATATCTGTGATCTCTGTGTCTTTGTATAATTGTTCAAAATATTACTCAATTTTAATTACAAAAAGCGAAAATCGCAACTATTTATCGCAACTTTTACTTCCTCCCGCAACAAAATCGCAACAAAAACCTTAAAAGCACCGCAACTTTCATCACAACTTTTTGGAAAAACTCCCGCAAATTCAGGCATTTTAGCTCGCAACAATCACAAAAAATGCCCCTGAAATCCTGGGGGGTCTGATATATACTTTAAACTTACAAGTGACATTAAGTTGAAATTCAAGTTGTTTTTCCACACCACTATGCAACACTTGAGCCAAATAGTCAGATTCCTATCAGCTCTGTAGTAGCCATCAGCAGTCTGTTCACCTTCAATTTGGTGCAGTGGATGAATATCTTGCCCGTTTTTTGTCCAAGACAAATATATGGGAGGCGGGTTGTAACCAAACACACTGCACTTGATTTGGCTTTCTCTCTCCAGTGCCACCCATTGCTGAGGAATGTTCAAAGCGGGAGATGCTAGGAAAAGAGGAGTTATAAGCTAATTTTACCACTCTAATAAAAAATACAAATGGATGTCTACAAGTGACGGAAGATATACAAATAACTGTGTGAGCCTGTTTCATAATTGTTATGTAAAATAAGAAAGTAGCATTTAAAGGGAGTTATTGTTTATGTTATCTGACTATGAATGCAATATAATTTATATGGGTTGTATTGTATTAACATTTTATTTTGTTCCATCTATTTTGAGTATACTCACACACAATACTAAAGGTAACATTATCCAAGTGCAGCTGTGTGGAGTTGTAGATGATTCATACACTCCCTGCAGGCTGAGACTGTTTTTTATAATGGTCAGTGAAAAGTTTCCTTTGACAAAGTTGGCCACATCCCAGCTGAAATCTTCATTTATTTGGGACACAGAATCTCTAAATGGGGCAATTTCACAGTTATTTTTCACCCAGCTTGCTTGAATAAGAGACTCATTTATTGTGCCCTCTATAAGATCAAGAAATGTCACATTCCATGGAAGAGTTGTGAGTGTGTTTGGGCTGGCTTGGATTTCAACATTTCAATATATAATTATAAAGGTGTACTATCTGCACATTATAAACTATCACAAAATAAGATATTCTAGTAATCTCACATAATCTATAGTTAAATTTGCTATAATCCAGTTTGTTTGCTCAAGTTGCCTCATATCAAAATTTTGATTGACATGGGCTAAAGGTGATATAATTTTCCATTTTGTCCTTTTCACATAGGAATGCTAAAGCAGCTTGAGACAGTCCAAATAAAAGCACTTTCTTTTCGTCAGTTCTATTCACACAATGATCTTCATAGCTCATAGTTCATAGTTTGCTTTATTGTCGAAAAACAATCATATGTACATGTACATAGAGTGAATTCGAAATTTCGTTTCCCCACTAACCAGGCAGGACAGTGATAGTGCGGCGAGGGGAGGGGCCACGTACATGTGCACCGCCGACTGGGAGATGCAGAGTGGAAAAGATGCAATACAATCACAATTATACACAACATGTAATGACAGAAAACAATTGGACAGGTAACAGACGGTGTCTTTTTCTTTGGCGACAAGAGCGAAGGGTGTGGGGCAAGGGAACAGATCAGAAATCAATGAAATTGATTGAAAACTGAAGAAGAAGCAGACATCCTAAAACTAGAGAGGGCAGTAATACTTAGGTCAGGGCAGGTCTGTGCGACTCACAATCCTCCCCCTGGCACATGTGATAATGAATACAGACAAGACACTTAACCCCACCTCGCCCCCAGTGTCTGCAGACACTGGTAGCCCCCATGGCAGAAGATACATCGAGGCCCGTTGTGACGTGAGCCACCTGTGGGAGGATTCTCCAGCCAAGGTCCTGACTAAGCCGAAGCAAGAAGATCATGGAGATGGTCCCCGGGCGCGCCTCGGGTGCAGCCCACTGCTCCTGATGACAGGATGGGTCAAATGCAGAGGACAAATTTCTCTAAGGAGACAATAAAAGGCTTATCTTATCTATCTATCTTAGACTGAGCCGCTGTTCCCCACAGTTCCACATCCATTTTCCACGATGTTATCCAGCACCAGGGGGGTTCCACAGAGGGATGACAGTTCATCTGTGTTTTTCCTTCTGATGTTAATTGAAGAATATGTTTATAAAAAACACACATTAAGGTTCACTGAAAGCACATTATATATTTTAATCCATATTTTGATTAATTTTCACATTGTAACAGTATATAATCTACTGGCACCTGTGGCACTGATCATCTGGGCTACCATCAGTGTTGGGCAAGTTACTCAAAAACTGTAATGCACTACTTATTACTTGTTACTGTCATTTTAAAGTAATGCCTTACATTACAATATTACTCTAAATAAAAAGTAAGGCATTACACTACTTTTGCATTACTTTAGTTACTCTCGCCAAAATGACTGGAAATAAGGATTTGGCAATCTACAGTGCAAATCTCTCATGTGTCATGACTTTCACCTGCCTCCAGGAGGCAACGAGCCTTCTCACCTCTCGTGGCTGGAGATTCTCTGGTCGGGTCAACATCAGTTTCGGCTGCTTTGTTGGGGTTGTATCGTTCCCTGTCCCATCCCCTCCTTTCCTTACTCATTTCGTGGTGCTATGGCACCTCTGCAAGTGCTTCGTCAAATTGCTTGTACTGCATTTCGACGTGGAAAGAGGTTTGGGATTCACACACAGTGTGCATTTAACTAAAATGTTCTTGGAGTCTTTATTTTGAACAAAGTGAAAGTAGTGGTTACTGGTAGTACTGGTTCTGTCATCCTTTGTCAGTCTGCCAGTTCCAGACGAAGTAAAAGGCAGACATGGGACCAAGTCACACATGTGCAAGTCTCAAGTAAGTCTCAAGTCTTCACCTTCAAGTCACAAGTAAGTCTCAAGTATTTTTTTCTTGGGCAAGTCAAGTCAAGTCAAGTCACAGGCTGTGTCAAGTCAAGTCCAAGTCAAGTCACCGTTGGCGTATTGTTGTAATTTTAGCTGCAGAATCTGATCTTAATAAAGTGAAAGGCAATATATAAGAAAGTGTAAGTAATCATCACTGGCTAATGTGTCCAACCTGTTATCAAATATTTGTATTGTAAATACTCAGTAAAATACATCGTAGACTCAAACAAAACAGTGATAATGTAATTATTGGTTATTTATTGGTAAAAGTGATCTGTACATCAAAAACCAAACTGTTTCACATGTTTTCAACATTGTTTTTCAACATTGTTTCAGCATTGAGCTGAAACCAATAACAGCTAAAACAAACTTGTATTAAACTTTGTTACACTCCCTAACTCACTCTGTCCCACACACACTTTCTAACACACACACGCACACACAGAATATCCACAAGTAGCTATCCTTTTACAAAGTAACAATAACAGCTAAAACAAATACTAACTTACAGTAAATTAAACTGTCACATTTCTTTGCTCTTTTCTTTGCACATTTCTCTCACACACATTTTCTGTCACTCACACTCACACAGTATATCCATAAGTCATTCCCCTTTTGTGAGGAAACAAATAATAGCTAAAACAAATAGCTTATTAATATTAAACTTTGTTACATTTCTCCTCTCACTCACACACACACACACACACACACACACACACACACACACTCTTCACGTACGTAATGGGTCAGGCGCGCTCCTCGAGAGCTCGTGTATTTAGACTACACCTTTGTAAGAGACTGACTAAGAGTAAAAAGTGATGAGAGTTTTGTTTATTATTATTATTTGAACGTAGACCCTCGGTCAAGTGATCTCCTGCATACCACAAAACCAAGCCAACAACTGATCTGAGCAACGCCAAGAGACAGTACATTAACGCCACAGCCCTCCACCACAAGCGCAAACACAGCGCAACTCTCACATCTGAGGGGACGAAACCAGGACTGGACCAGGTCTAGACCTGGACTAAACCGGGATTAAACCACCACGGGCCACTCTTTGCTGATTTCGTGCGGCTGGTTTGTGGCTGGGGCTGAGAGTACGCGGTCCGGGCGCCGCGGATCGTTTTCGTGCTCGCAGCCCCGGTGTACGCGCGGCCTCGTGCCGGTGGTGGTGCACGTGGTGCACGTGTTGCGTCCCAGGACATGGCAGTGCCGTTGAATGAGCACGAAAACATTATGTGACCACGCAAGTCATTCAAGTCATCGTGTCTCAAGTCAAGTCAAGTCCCGAGTCCTAGACCCCCAAGTCCGAGTCAAGTCTCAAGTATTTCATTTTTTGTCGAGTCAAGTCACAAGTCATAAAAACAGCGACTCGAGTCGACTCGAGTCCAAGTCACTAAGTCTCAAGTCCCCATGTCTGGTAAAAGGAAATGGAATGTTCTGCGCGGACTTTTATATCACTACCTGATCTCGCGGAACTTTGTATGAAATGTCATGTTCTGCGTGGACTTATCAGATTCAGTATCTGATCTCACGGTGATCCGCGAACTTTGTATGAAGAAAACGCAAAACCCACAAAAACAAAGCAGGTTAAAAATGCATTGTAATGTGCGTTACTGGCATTGTAACGAGTAATATATTACCGATTTTCTTCCCTGTAATGCGTTACATTACTGCGTTACACCAAAGAGTAATGCATTACAGTAATTAATGACTTTTGTAACGACTTACTCCCAACACTGGCTACCATATATCCAAGACTTACTTATTTCCTTCCATAAAACCCACTGTATCTTCAGTCTACCAATGTCAATATGCTGCCATTGTTGAGAACAATACAATTTAACCATGATATTCTCAGAAACTACCTTCAACAACTATTACAAATATGTAAGGCTCATATCACACTTATCTATTATACTAATAGTGAAACTATCTATGCTATGAAGTCAAGCCAGTACTCACCTTACTTAATGATGGCCAAGGAGACACAAATGAGGACTTTACACCCCAAGTCCATGCTTGTGTATAATCCTTATCACCTGCCTTTTTCCCCTTCTTACATAGCGCTATGAAGTGATGTGGGTGGGTTTCTTTTAAGTGATATATTTGTTTTTGACGATTTATCCTACTTCTTCAGTTTCAATGGTTTTCTTTTGTTTCATTATTGACATGTGAAAATCTACAGTTTTTTTCTGTTTGAGTTGTTAGTTTTAATATGGGTATTTTCATGGCCGAAGCTGAAACTCTACTGATATTTTTGGGCTGATATGTGAGAGGCTGATTTTGATTATTTTCCCCAAATTATGCAATGACGATAAATGAATCTATGAGCAGTGGAGTCACATTTTGTGCATAGTTGTCTTTTCATAGTAAAGTGTTAATGTAAAGATTTGTGTGCATTTTTTAGGCAGCAGATCGACCAAAACAAAATATGACCTGTACTGGAGGTGTAAGGTTCATTTTTTTCGGCACTTTTAGGAAGTCATTATGTCAGGATAATGTCTAAAAAACTGCTGTTTCCCCCTGTGGGGAAAAAATAGTCAAAATCATCCCTCTTCTAAAACGGGCATCCCTTATGGCATTTTATCAATCAGGCATGAAAATCCCTAAACATTTGGCGAATTTCACAGTTTTTAAGTCAAAATGGCCAGTGCCCAAGAGCCAATCATCAGACAATCAGGCCGAACTGCGCTCCAGCTTCCAATCATGTTGCAGCATAATTACGCACAGATCGTGCTCCCGCCAATCATGACGATTGCCTCTGTTGTGTTTGCGCCTGTTCGCTGATCAGCTGTGAGCGAGCCACCTGATGTTTACGCGGCATTTCCAAGAGAAGAAGAATCCTTAACTTGCTACGTTAATGCTACGTAAGAAGGAACTCTCGCCTCGGGACACGGGATAAATTCGGGATTATGTCCTTTTCTCCGGAGCTCCGGATTATTAAAGACAACACGGCAAACTGTTAGAATGGAGCTGACCGCATTCTTATGGGTGAGTCATATTATCAGATTATCTATTTCGGCACTAAACCAGGACTAAACCAGGACTAAACCAGGACTAAACCAGGTCTAAACCAGGACTAAACCAGGACTAAACCAGGACTAAACCAGGTCTAAACCAGGTCTAAACCAGGTCTAAACCAGGTCTAAACCAGGACTAAACCAGGACTAAACCAGGTCTAAACCAGGTCTAAACCAGGACTAAACCAGGTCTAAACCAGGACTAAACCAGGTCTAAACCAGGTCTAAACCAGGACTAAACCAGGACTAAACCAGGTCTAAACCAGGTCTAAACCAGGACTAAACCAGGTCTAAACCAGGACTAAACCAGGTCTAAACCAGGTCTAAACCAGGACTAAACCAGGGCTAAACCAGGTCTAAACCAGGTCTAAACCAGGTCTAAACCAGGACTAAACCAGGACTAAACCAGGTCTAAACCAGGACTAAACCAGGTCTAAACCAGGACTAAACCAGGTCTAAACCAGGTCTAAACCAGGACTAAACCAGGACTAAACCAGGACTAAACCAGGTCTAAACCAGGACTAAACCAGGTCTAAACCAGGTCTAAACCAGAACTAAACCAGGTCTAAACCAGGACTAAACCAGGTCTAAACCAGGTCTAAACCAGGTCTAAACCAGGACTAAACCAGGACTAAACCAGGTCTAAACCAGGTCTAAACCAGGACTAAACCAGGTCTAAACCAGGACTAAACCAGGACTAAACCAGGTCTAAACCAGGTCTAAACCAGGACTAAACCAGGACTAAACCAGGACTAAACCAGGTCTAAACCAGGTCTAAACCAGGACTAAACCAGGACTAAACCAGGACTAAACCAGGTCTAAACCAGGTCTAAACCAGGACTAAACCAGGTCTAAACCAGGACTAAACCAGGTCTAAACCAGGTCTAAACCAGGTCTAAACCAGGACTAAACCAGGACTAAACCAGGTCTAAACCAGGTCTAAACCAGGACTAAACCAGGTCTAAACCAGGGCTAAACCAGGACTAAACCAGGGCTAAACCAGGACTAAACCAGGACTAAACCAGGACTAAACCAGGACTAAACCAGGTCTAAACCAAGACTAAACCAGGACTAAACCAGGACTAAACCAGGACTAAACCAGGACTAAACCAGGTCTAAACCAGGACTAAACCAGGACTAAACCAGGACTAAACCAGGTCTAAACCAAGACTAAACCAGGACTAAACCAGGACTAAACCAGGACTAAACCAAGACTAAACCAGGACTAAACCAGGTCTAAACCAGGACTAAACCAGGACTAAACCAGGTCTAAACCAGGACTAAACCAGGACTAAACCAGGTCTAAACCAGGACTAAACCAGGTCTAAACCAGGACTAAACCAAAACTAAACCAGGTCTAAACCAGGACTAAACCAGGACTAAACCAGGACTAAACCAGGTCTAAACCAGGACTAAACCAGGACTAAACCAGGACTAAACCAGGTCTAAACCAGGACTAAACCAGGACTAAACCAAGACTAAACCAGGACTAAACCAGGACTAAACCAGGACTAAACCAGGTCTAAACCAAGACTAAACCAGGACTAAACCAAGACTAAACCAGGTCTAAACCAAGACTAAACCAGGACTAAACCAAGACTAAACCAAGACTAAACCAGGACTAAACCAGGTCTAAACCAGGACTAAACCAGGACTAAACCAAGACTAAACCAGGTCTAAACCAGGTCTAAACCAGGACTAAACCAGGTCTAAACCAGGACTAAACCAGGTCTAAACCAAGACTAAACCAGGACTAAACCAGGACTAAACCAGGACTAAACCAGGTCTAAACCAGGACTAAACCAGGACTAAACCAGGTCTAAACCAGGACTAAACCAGGACTAAACCAAGACTAAACCAGGACTAAACCAAGACTAAACCAGGACTAAACCAGGACTAAACCAGGTCTAAACCAGGACTAAACCAGGACTAAACCAAGACTAAACCAGGTCTAAACCAGGACTAAACCAGGTCCAAACCAGGACTAAGCCAAGACTAAACCAGATCTAAACCGGGTCTAAACCAGGACTAAACCAGGACTAAACCGGGACTAAACCAAAACTAAACCAGGTCCAAACCAAGACTAAGCCAGGACTAAACCAGGACTAAACCAGGACTACACCAGGTCTAAACCAGGACTAAACCAGGTCCAAACCAGGACTAAACCAGGACTAAACCAGGACTAAACCAGGTCTAAACCAGGTCTAAACCAGGTCCAAACCAGGACTAAACCAGGACTAAACCGGGACTAAACCAAAACTAAAGCAGGTCCAAACCAGGTCTAAACCAGGACTAAACCAGGACTAAACCAGGACTAAACCAGGTCTAAACCAGGACTAAACCAGGTCCAAACCAGGACTAAACCAGGACTAAACCGGGACTAAACCAAAACTAAACCAGGTCCAAACCAAGACTAAGCCAGGACTAAACCAGGTCTAAGCCAGGTCTAAACCAGGACTAAGCCAGGACTAAACCAGGACTAAGGTGTGTGTGTGTGTGTGTGTGTGTGTGTACGTGTGTGATAACATATATCCTGTGTATTATTGAATTATTGAATGATTATATGGGTTCCTTTCCGCTCCCCCCCCTTCCCCCGTTGGTGAAAAATTTCACCATTCCCCCGGTTTCATTTTACAACTCGACTACTGTTTATACATTCTATATTTATTCAACCATAAAACCATTCAACCATTCAACCATAAAATATATTTATTAGCAATAGTATTTTTTCCTGTTTCTATCTCATCTACATGCCTTCTGAATGTCACTGGGTAGACTGTCCCTCAGTATACCCAGTGATACGTGTAACTTGTCCTTCTTCCACTTGCGCTCAGCCTGCCTGCACCGCCGCCTGAGGGCGCGGGTGGTGTCATTAAGCCAGGGGTCTGGTTTGGGTCTGGCAGATATGCACCTGAAAGGAGCAAAGATGTTAAGAATCCCTGAGCGGGTGGAATGGAAGGAGGAGATGAAATCCTCTGGGCACAGAGGAGAGGGGTCCTGGGAATAAAGTGTGGTGTTCTTGAAGGCAGCAACAAATTCTCCAGCTGTGGTGGATGTGATGGTTCGGCGGCGACCGGCTGGAGTGAGAGATTTGGCTGCAGGAAGAGGGACTTTAAATTCAAATATGACAGGGAGGTGGTCTGAAATGCAGATGTTACTTATTTCTGAGATGGATAGGGACAGTCTGTGGGAGATGATCCGGTCCAGTGTATGGCCGTGCTGATGAGTGGGGGCGTTTACTGACTGTGCCAGGTCAAAAGAGATCAAAAGGCTTTGAAACTCTTTGGCCAGCTGACTGGATGGGCAGCAAACATGGATATTAAAATCACCACAAATCAGCAAACTGTCATATTGTGTCCGTAAGTCCGCAAGTAATTCTGAAAACTCCAGAATAAAATCCTTATTATATTTCGGAGAGCGATAGATGACGGCACACAGTAGGGAACATGCAAATTGAGCCAAAAATAGCTGAAGCTATTCAAATCCATCCTTTCCCCCACCCTAGACCCATACCAGTTTGCATACCGGGCCAACCGCTCTACCGAGGATGCAATCTGTTCTGCACTTCACCCGGCTCTCACCCACCTGGACAATAAAGACTCATATGTGAGAATGCTGTTCATAGATTTCAGTTCAGCATTCAACACTATAATCCCACAGCAGCTCATCACCAAACTGGACCACCTGGGGCTTCAGACCTCACTCTGTAATTGGCTGCTGGACTTCCTCAGTGAGAGGCCACAGGCAGTGCGGGTCGGCAGAAACACCTCAAGCTGCATTAGACTGAGCACAGGAGCCCCCCAGGGCTGTGTGCTCAGTCCGATGCTCTTCACTCTGCTGACCCACGACTGCTCACCAGCGTTCAGCACCAATCACATAGTGAAGTTTGCGGACGATACGACTGTGGTGGGTCTCATCTCTAATAACGATGAGACAAACTACAGGAGTGAGGTGAGCCTTCTGACCCAGTGGTGCAGCAATAACAATCTCCTTCTTAATGTTGAAAAGACCAAGGAGATTGTTATTGACTTCCGGAGAGGCCCCACCCAGCATGTCCATCAATGGTGCTGCTGTAGAGAGGGTGAGCAGCACCAAATTCCTGAGGGTGCACATCAGTGAGGACCTCTCCTGGACAGTGAATACTGTATCACTGGCAAAGAGGGCTCAGAAGCGCCTCTATTTCCTCCGCAAACTGAGGAGAGCTGGAGCCCCTCCACCCATTATGACCACCTTCTACCGAGGCACCATTGAGAGAGTCCTGACCAGCTGCATCACTGTGTGGTACGGGAGCTGCACAGAACAGAACAGGAAAGCCCTGCAGCGCATAGTGAATGCAGCTGGGAGGATCGTTGGTGACTCTCTCCCCTCCCTCCTAGACATTTTTAACACCCGGCTCACCCGCAGAGCGTCCAGCATTGTGGGTGACCCGAGCCACCCCGCACATAGCCTGTTCAGCCTCCTGCCCTCGGGGAGAAGGTACCGGAGTCTCCGGGCCCACTCCACCAGACTGTCAAACAGCTTCATCCACCAGACTGTCAGGAGGCTGAACTCACACCCGAACTCCCGTCTTACCCATCTCCCACCCCCCACCCCCCATATTGGCATAACCTGTATTCCATAAAAGACACATCACTCTAGACACTTTAAAAAACTGCTGCTAAGGACGACTGTTGCACTGTTGCACATTTACATTTACTACTGGATTTTACTCCTGTTGCACTGTTGTTTACTCCTGTTATTGCACACTTACATTTACTACTGGAATTTTTAGTACTGTTGTTTACTCCTGTTATTGCACTAGAATTACTACTGTTGCACATTTATTTTTATTTTATCTTAACTCCAATGCACATTCTACTGCACATGACCAATCCACTGGTGTATCTTCCATTGCACATTTTGATGCACACTGCACACTTTGGAAATCTGTATATAGTATAGTTTATTTATTATGTTGCACTGTTTTAAGATTTTAGATCTTAGACTTTAGTTTTAACTTTAGATCTCTGTCTTAGATAGTTTTTGTTGTGTTTTGTCTTCATATTGTATCTTGTACACTGTCTTTTTGCACTACCTGGCCAGAGAGAAACGAAATTTCGATTCACTGTATGTTGAACACATACGTATGGCAGAATTGACAATAAAGCTGACTTTGAACTTTGATCTTTGAAGCTCAGTAGTTTTTAGATGGGAGAAAACGGCAGTTCAAGTGTTGTTTGAAAACAGAAGCCAGGCCCCCACCACGACTGGACACTCGTGGCGTACTGAGGAAAGAGTAGCCGGGAGGGAGGAGCTCGGAGAAGGCGCTGTTATCACCTGGTTTTAGCCAGGTCTCCGTGAGCATGAGACAATCCAGCTCGTGAGTGGAAATCAAATCGTTCAGGTAAAGGTCTTATTTGTGAGCGATCGAGTGTTTAACAGGGCTGTACGTACTGACCTACAGCGCACAGTCTGCTGAGCGGCACGACCGTGCGAGCGGAGATTTCCTCGCACACAGCCCCGCTGTTGGATCCTCACCGGCCGGCGACACGGAAGCAAACACCCGGCGTCGGGGAGAGCTGGCCGGAGCCAGCGATAGCAAAACTCCAGAGAACAACGCAGGTCAAACTTTTTACAATCCGTGGTTATTCCATTCAGGGAACAACCAGAATAATCCATACGCGAGGAAGCCAGGTAAGCCTTGAGTTTCATCAGCAACCCTCCTCTTCTTCCTCCTGTGCCTCTTGTTGCAAGGCAACGCGCAGACAGGAATGTCCATCTTTAGCACATCGAGGCAAATTGAGCACAGAATCCCATATTTTCAGCAGCGTCAGGCGATCGTACACAAGTAGCGATGCCACATCGTGGATGACAAATAGGAGAAACATAAGAAAAACCAGCAAACTCAACAGACGTAGACGGCGAACCATATACAGCGGCGCCATCTTGGGGCTTCCGCTATGTAACTTAACTCTTATCAAATGTGTTTATCAGTCATCAGTGGTACGATTCAAGGTCATTTTGCTGAACTAGTTTGACTTATTTTGAATTTATGGCATTTGTCTAAGATTTTTTTGAATGCTCCTCGTACTTGGGTTTATTTGTCATATACAGGATCAACACAAGGTCAACAATGGAATGAAATGCTTAGGATCAGAAGAACCCTTGACTCACTAAGAAAGTCGAAAAGTACTAATAGTACATGGTTAAAAAGTGTTGCAAAAAGTATAGGGGAAAAGGTAAACAAGGGCTGGTTTGAGCTATTCCGGTTTGAGATAAAAGGGTTTGGTTTGAGCTATTGTAAAAAAATAGTTTGTGGAGGCGTGGTAGTAGGCTGTAATCTATAAACGTGATGATAACGCAGTGAGGAGGCATAACACATTTCCTGTTAAACTAAACTAAACTATGGCGGTATGGACATTGTGGCTGTTCCTTATTTTCCTTACACAGTTTACAGGTAAAATTTCGATTCTCTGTTTGCTTATATCAATATCATATATATGTTTAAGAGCATTACTGAAATATATTTTATATAACCTGAAACCCATTTGTTTACTTGTGTTCGACAGAGTTGAAAGCCCAAGGTAAGTTTTAAATATAGTTTATTTATTAAATTACTTAATAAATTACTTAATAGTACAAACTCAAAACCCACCTGTTTAAAATTGCTTTTAATGTTTGATTTTATATTGTAAATTTTGTGATATTTTAAATGTTTGACTTTATGTTGTAAATTTTGTGATATTTTATTCTTTTATGATTTGTGAAGCGTCTTTGACTGTCTTGAAAAGCGCTATATAAATAAAATGTATTATCATTATTATTATTAATTGGATGAAGTGAACCAATAAGGGCGACCTTGCTGTGATCAGATTGTGGAGTGGCTCCTCTGAACACGAGGATAGTCGGAGGTGAGGATGCTGCAGCAGGAGAATGGCCATGGCAGGTCAGTTTGCAATATAAAGGGCAACACTTCTGCGGAGGGACTCTCATCAGTACACAGTGGGTGTTAACAGCAGCTCACTGTATATTACCGTAAGTTTTTTATATACTGTGGATATAAGATAAGATAATCCTTTATTTGTCCCACGATGGGGAAATTGCAGTGTCACAACGCAAGTTTCAGAAACAGTTGGATCAAAAATATAAAAAAATATAAAAAATATATATAAGATAAATAATAATAAGTATGTACAATCAACTAAAAAAACACAACAGTGTAAGGTTAAAGGCACAGGAACGCTGCACAATAAATGTCTTTGATTCTGAGCAGTGAACAAACAGCAGTTAAAGTGACTCCAGTTCAGTCATATATAATATCACTACAATAAAGTGACTCAGATGATTGTGAACAGTGCAGGGATGGGCAGTGGTGGCGGCACGGTGGCTGAGTGGGTAGCGCTCATGCTTCACAGCAAGAAGGTTCCGGGTTCGATCCCCGGGTCGCCCAGGCCTTTCTGTGTGGAGTTTGCATGTTCTCCCCGTGTCTGGGTGGGTTTCCTCCAGGCACTCCGGTTTCCCCCACCAACCCAAAACATGCACCAGGTAAAATCCTCCAGCTTAGGTCCTGACCAAGCCAAAGCAAGAAGATCATGGGGATGGTCCCCTGGCGCCCTAAGGTGTGTGCTGCCCACTGCTCCTAATAACAGGATGGGTCAAATGCAGAACTGGAATTTCCCCACTGTGGGACTAATAAAGGCATAGCTTTCTTTCTTTTCTAAATAAATAAGTAGCAGGTAAAGTGAATGAATGAATGAATGTAATTATTACTATGTAGATGACACATGGTTGCTATGGAGATGAACATGACTAGCATTGATCATTGTACAGTCTGACAGCAGCAGGAAGGAAAGATCTGCGAAATCTCTCTTTAACACAGTGAGGGTGAATCAGTCTGTCACTGATGCTGCTCTCCAGAGCCGACAGAGCGTCCTGCAGGGGGCGACACTCATGGTCCAGCATAGACATGAGTTTATCCAGGACCCTCTTGTCCCCCACCTCCTGCACTGAGTCCAGAGGACAGCCCAGGACTGAGCTGGACTTCCTGATGACCTTGTCCAGCCTCTTCTTCTCCCTCTCTGTGATGCTGCTGCTCCAGCAGACCACACCGTACAGGATGGCTGATGCCACCACAGAGTCATAGAAGGTCCTCAGGAGTGGCCCTCTCACTCCAAAAGACCTGAGTCTCCTCAGGAGATAGAGCCGACTCTGGCCCTTCCTGTACAGTGCATCTGTGTTATGAGTCCAGTCCAGTTTATTGTTCAGATGAACACCCAGGTACCTGTAAGAGTCCACTCTCTCAATCAGCGTGCAATATTATTATAGGATATGGAGAAAAGTTTTAATTTTTACATTTGACACCATGATAAATTCCTTTTAAATGCCGAATATCAATACCATCTTTGTTAAATCATTTGTACATTTAATTTAAGTAGATGCATTACTTTGAGAGAATAAATTAATGATTTTTCTATAAATATTACACCATTTAATTCTAAAATCCTTTCTATCTGATCTGATGATCAATTATAAAAATGACATTAACATTTCTAATAACCAACATTTTTCTCCTGTTTCTAGAACAGGAACCACTGACCTTCGCCTGGATTTTGGGAAAGAAACCCAGAGTGGTTCTAATCCACATGAAGTGAGCCAGACTGTGACTCAGATCATCAAGCACCCCGACTACAACAGCACAACAGTAGAGAATGACATCGCCCTGATGAAGCTCAGCAGCCCCATCACTTACACCAACTACATCAGACCTGTGTGCCTCGCAGACAACTCCAGCCTCTTCTACAACGGCACCAAATGCTGGGCCACGGGCTGGGGCCGCCTCTCCGCAGATGGTCTTTGTCGCACTGTAGGATTATAGCCTCTGAAAGTGAACACATAGACTTTACACATTCTTCTTTGTTTTGCAGAACCTAATGTTGCATATGACAGATTGCAAGAGGTGGAAATTCCTGTGATTGGAAACAATCTGTGTTCTTGTTACTACGACTATGTTCAAAATGCTAACATCGAACCCAACATGTTGTGTGCCGGAGAATTAGGAAAAGGAATCTGCCAGGTCTGACACCAAAATGTGTTTTATTGCAGCTGCCTTACAATATTTTATGAAAATTAGTAGTTTATTCAATTATTTCATTCTATTTCTCCAGGGTGACTCGGGTGGGCCTGTGCAATGTAAACAAGGCTCACAGTGGATCCAAGCTGGGATTACCAGTTTTGGGGTCCCTTGTGCCATTGGTATCCCAGAAGTCTTTGCCAGAGTCTCGGCGTTTCAATCCTGGATCACAGGTCATTTGGCTGGGACAAACGTTTCATTTGTTACATTCATCTCCAATGGCACTGACCCAGACAACAGCACTGTGTGTCCTGTATTCAATGTGAGCACAACCACAGCTCCTCCAAACACAGCCCCGTCATCAGAGCTGTCATTCACGGCCATTGGCTTAATGATTTTACTGCTGCCTCTAAAGTTACTTTAGAAAGCTCAGAAACGAAGAAATTTACCGCACACTCGCTTGACTTTACTCTTATTCCTTTATTGGGCTTAGAGCAAACAACGCGTTTCGCTTCTACATCAGGTTACTTTAGAAAGATTTCAGCTAAAAATGTTTATGTGATTATACATGATTAATTATACGTTTTCATTTATCAATAATAATGTCAATAAATTATTGATGTTGACATAATAAAACATGGTCACCTGATAATAAACCCTGCATTTTGGGATTTGGTGTTGTGTTGTTTCCTAACTTGCATTATGTTATATTACTGACTACTATAGTATATTAATGTGGGCTGTGGTGAATAATGCAGCATCTGATACAAACATGCAGCTTTCAGACCACTTCAACAAAGTTCTGTAAATTCCTAGTTCTTAAGATGCGTGAAGAGTCCCTCAGTCGTCCAGGTAGAATCCATGATAAAAGGAGAAATTCAATTTGTCAACTGGACAAAGTTTGTTTGGTCGAAAACGTTTCGCCGCTCATCCGAGAGGCTTCTTCAGTTCTGATTCCTATGGTAGCCATTGCACATCATTTTATGTGCCATCACCTGCTTTAAAACCACATTAAAATGGCTAAAAACATTCTAATTTATTATGATTATTGTTTCTCATCACATACACTATATTGCCAACAGTGTTGGGAGTAAGTCGTTACAAAAGTCATTAATTACTGTAATGCATTACTCTTTGGTGTAACGCAGTAATGTAACGCATTACAGGGAAGAAAATCGGTAATATATTACTCGTTACAATGTCAGTAACGCACATTACAATGCATTTTTAACCTGCTTTGTTTTTGTGGGTTTTGCGTTTTCTTCATACAAAGTTCGCGGATCACCGCGAGATCAGCTACTGAATCTGATAAGTCCGCGCAGAACATTACATTTCATACAAAGTTCCGCGAGATCAGGTAGTGATATAAAAGTCCGCGCAGAACATTCCATTTCCTTTTACTTCGTCTGGAACTGGCAGACTGACAAAGGATGACAAAACCAGTACTACCAGTAACCACTACTTTCACTTCGTTCAAAATAAAGACTCCAAGAACATTTGAGTTAAATGCACACTGTGTGTGAATCCCAAACCTCTTTCCACGTCGAAATGCTGTACAAGCAATTTGACGAAGCACTTGCAGAGGTGCCATAGCACCACGAAATGAGTCAGGAAAGGAGGGGATGGGACAGGGAACGATACAACCCCAACAAAGCAGCCGAAACTGAGGTTGACCCGACCAGAGAATCTCCAGCCACGAGAGGTGAGAAGGCTCGTTGCCGAGTATATTGTGGAAGACATGCTGTAGATGCCAAATCCTTATTTCCAGTCATTTTGGCGAGAGTAACTAAAGTAATGCAAAAGTAGTGTAATGCCTTACTTTTTATTTAGAGTAATATTGTAATGTAAGGCATTACTTTAAAATGACAGTAACAAGTAATAAGCAGTGCATTACAGTTTTTGAGTAACTTGCCCAACACTGATTGCCAAAAGTATTCACTCACCCATCCAAATTGTGAACTGTGATAGGATGCCACCTGTGCATCAAGTCCAGTGGTGAAATTTCCTCGCTCCTAAATATTCCAGTCAACTGTCAGTGGTATTATAACAAAGTGGAAGCAATTGGGAATGTCAGCAGCCATGAAATTTCTGACTTGCATTATGTGCAGAGGTCACCAACTTTCTGCAGAGTCAGTCGCTACAGACCTCCAAACTACATGTGACCTTCAGATTAGCTCAAGAACAGTGCATAGAGAGCTTCATGGAATGGGTTTCCATGGCCAAGCAGCTGCATCCAAGCCATACATCACCAAGTGCAATGCAAAATGTTGGATGCAGTGGTGTAAAGCACGGCGTGACTGGATTCTAGAGCAGTGGAGACGCATTCTCTTGAGTGACGAATCGCGCTTCTCCATCTGGCAATCTGATGGATGAGTCTGGGTTTGGTGGTTGCCCGAAGAACGGTACTTGTCTGACTGAATTGTGCCAATGTAAAGTTTGGTGGAGGGGGGATTATGGTGTGGGGTTGTTTTTCAGGAGCTCGGCTTGGCCCCTCAGTTCCAGTGTAAGGAACTCTGAATGCTTTAGCATACCAAGAGATTTTGGACAATTCCATGCTCCCAATTTTGTGGGAACTGTTTGGAGATGACCCCTTGCTCTTCCAACATGACTGTGCACAAAGCAAGGTCCATGCAAAGAGTCCTTACGTCAATAGAACACCTTTGGGATGAATTAGAGCGGAGACTGAGAGCCAGGCCTTGTCATCCAACATCAGTGTGACCTCACAAATTGGAAGTGGTGAAAAATTCCTATAAACACACTCCTAAACCTTGTGGACAGCCTTCCCAGAAGATTTGAACCTGTTATAGCTGCAAAGGGTGGACTAACATCATATTAAACCCTCTGGATTAAGAATGGGATGTCACTTAACTTCTGCGAGATCAATAAAGGTCAATCTTCTAATCCTTAACCACTGTAAGGCGCTTTGTGCTACAATTTTGTATGAAAAGCGCTTTATAAATATTGTTTGATTGATTGATTAAGTGCATATGCGAGTCAAGGCAGGTGAGCGAATACTTTTGGCAATATGGTGTATATTTCCAGTTTCAACACACATCATATTGGCGTTATGGAGTCCTCTGCTGGCTTTTTAGAGAAAGACATTGCATTTTGTTTTCAAGTTGTTTTTGTTGTTTGTTGTTTTGTTTTTTTTACATTTTAGACTGACATTTCTTGAAATGTCCTTCAATATTATGTTGTCATGTCATTTGTCCTCCATTTAGGATGTGTCACATTTCAGCATGATCAAGTGTTTTGCCTTATTTAGAACAGCATTGCGTTTGTATTAAGTACATTTAGAAATCTAAATTAATAGTTGATAAATAAACCATGTAGGCCTAAAACAAGAGTAAGATTTTTTTTTAAATATCTTGTGATTAAAGTGTTTTAATAGGTAAAAGATTGGGAAAACAAACTATGCCTGTGGACTGGATTTATACAGAACAAAGAATAAATGATTAATTCAAAATAATTAAAACTAGGGCTGTCAGTTTAACGCGTTAATTAGATTAATTAATTACACCGCAAATTAACGTGTTATAAAAATTAACTAATTATGAGTGGCAATTCAATGCGCGCACATTTTAAATTTGGCGTGCAGGGCCTTTGAACGGCAAGTTACTTTATAAAAATGTGACGGAGCAGGTCCGTCCCTAAGAGCGTTGTCCCTGGGGAGAGCACGTGAAGACGGGCGCACCTGTTTCCGTATCTGCTGCTCCGCGCGCCGAACCCTTTTCAGTTCCCCATAACCTCTCCAGCGAGTTCTGCCGTGACTAAGGCTGCACACTTAGAAGCACCAGTTTTGCCCATCCAAATCTCTAAACCTGATCATTTACTTACCCGCGTTCGGCCGCCTTCTCCCTCTTCCCGCGGTGCGATCTGGTGCGATCTGGCAAACCCGCGGGTTTCGGGGGTCATGTGAACCATGAGTAATATGCACGGGCAATTATTTTGGGCAATTATTTGTATTCTCTGTATATCTGAAGCTTTGTATATTATTTATTGACATTGCATGAAAGCTGGTGTACGTGCTCACCTTTTGGCACCAGAAATATTCGCCATTTAAGCTTTCGAATGAATGTTCTGTAATGTGGGAGGGGGAATGGGTGCAGCTTGCAGGTCTGTCAGCAGGCTTGTCTTGTGTGCACGGAGAGAAAGACTGAAAAACTTAAAGACTTAAAGGGGAAGTCTGCAGTCTTTTCACTGTACCACTATAAATCACACATTTGACACCTTTTTTGCACTGTGGGAGAGCACAATAAACCACCTAAAATATATTAAAATGCAATTAATTAGATTAATTAATTACAAATCCTGTAATTAATTAGATTAATTTTTTAAATCACCTGACAGCACTACTTTTAAGTACTATGGCTCTTGTCTATGGAACTGCCTGCCGGAGGAGCTCAGGGCTGCAGAGAACGTTCATGTTTTTAAGAGTGGGCTCAAGACTTTATCTTGGCCTTTGATTGAAATGTTATACTTTTACCTGTTTTATTATTCATATTTTATTTTAGACATTTTATTAGCTTGAACTAATATTCATCTATCATTTTTAGGATTTCCACTGCTCCCTTTGTAGTCGCCCTCTGCAGCGGGAGCAGTGGTCGGCTGCAGCTTCCGGGGCCTGTCCCATGGGCTCCTGGTGGGGGGATGGTGCTTGGGCCTCATCTCTCCCCTGGGCCCTGTGGCGGTTTCTGGTGGTGGTGGACAGCTCTCTGCTCTTGGTGTAGACGGTGGTGTAGACTCCTCTGATGGTTCGCCTGTATTCAGTCTCACTTTTTTACTATCTGTAGTTTTATGTATTTTAGCTTGTTAGCGCGTGTGTGAGTATGTGTGCGTGTGTGTGATGCCTACCTGAACAAGTTCAAGGAAGCAAAATTGCATAAGACTCTTATCCAAAAAATCACCGGCAAAGTGACCAGCATCTTCAATTGACTTGAAAAAGTTCATCCAAAATTGCACGCTTTGCTTGCGCAGGATACCCCACCAGGACTCAATGCGCTGATTTTCCGTGCTGCAGCCATACAGGAAGCTCTTTTCGCCGGCAAATGCATCGCCGTGTTCTCTTCTCAGGAACATCTGTATGCCCTCAACGTGACCGTTCTCAGTGCCTCTGTCAGCTCGCAGCCTCTCTGGACATCCCCAAGACTCTCAACACACTGAATGTAATAGGATGCAATGACTTTGGGGTCATTATCGGTGCTGTAACTTAGACTTAGACTTAGACAAACTTTATTGATCCACAAGGGAAATTGTTTTGGGTACGGTAGCTCACTCATCAAATATAATATACAACATAAAAACAGAGGGTGAAAGAACAAGAAGAAAAATAGATTGAATAGCAACCAAAGAGCAACAGACCTGTGTCAGATGAGACACAATTATATACATAAGATAATGGTAATAAATATATATGTACAATCAGATTTAAATAAAAAAGTAGTAGTCAATATACAATACACTATCGAATATGATGTTCAGTACCAGCTTTATACAGTTGTAGGGAGTATTATCTGTTACATAAGGTGAGTTGTTGTACAGTTGTAGGGAGTATTATCTGTTACATAAGGTGAGTTGTTGTACAGTTGTAGGGAGTATTATCTGTTCCATAAGGTGAGTTGTTGTACAGTTGTAGGGAGTATTATCTGTTACATAAGGTGAGTTGTTGTACAGTTGTAGGGAGTATTATCTGTTACATAAGGTGAGTTGTTGTACAGTTGTAGGGAGTATTATCTGTTCCATAAGGTGAGTTGTTGTACACTTGTAGGGAGTATTATCTGTTCCATAAGGTGAGTTGTTGTACAGTTGTAGGGAGTATTATCTGTTACATAAGGTGAGTTGTTGTACAGTTGTAGGGAGTATTATCTGTTCCATAAGGTGAGTTGTTGTACAGTTGTAGGGAGTATTATCTGTCACATAAGGTGAGTTGTTGTACACTTGTATGGAGTATGGTATGAATGTCGTCCTGTATCTCTCACTGTTTGAGTGGAGCTGTAGGAGCCTGTTGGAGAATGAGCTCCTCTGTCCCTCTATGGTCTGGTGCAGTGGGTGAGCAGGAGTGTCCATGATGGAGAGCAGTTTGTCCAGTGTCCTCCTGTCCCTCACTGTGACAAATGTCACGTGACCAGCTTTACGGATCAGTTTGTCAATCTGTCCGATGTCTCTTTTACTGGTGCTGCTCCCCCAGCAGACCACAGCAGAGTCCAGGGCGCTGGCCTCCACAGACTGGTAGAAGATCTCCAGTAACTTACTGCACACATTGAAAGACCTGAGCTTCCTCAGGAAGTAGAGTCTGCTCATGCTCTTCTTGTAGAAGCATTACAGTTGTCCCTCCAGTCCAGTCTGTTGTTCACATGAACGCCCAGGTACTTGTAGCAGTCCACGATCTCCACCTCCTGACCCTAATAGGCTCCACAGGTGACCTCATCCTCCTGAAGTCAATCACCAGTTCCTTGGTCTTGGTCTTGTCCTGTACACCATCTGTACACCATCTCCTGTCCATCCCTGATACACCCAACCACCGCAGAGTCATCAGAGAACTTCTGCAGATGGCAGGACTCTGAGCTCTACTGGAAATCAGAGGTGTACAGAGTGAACAGGAACGGAGACAGGACTGTACCCTGAGGGGCATTACTGACCACAGTGTCAGACAGGGTGGTCTCCAGTCGCACGTACTGAGGTCTGCCTGACAGGTAGTCAGTAATCCAGGAGATAGTGGAGGAGCTGACACCCATCCTGAGCAGTTTCTCACCCATCAGAGAGGGCTGGATTGTGTTAAAGGCGCTGGAGAAATCAAAGAACAATACCCTCACAGAGCCTTTAACACTACCCAGGTGAGAGTGAGCCCCCTGCAGAAGATAGATTACAGCGTCGTCCACACTCATGTGGGCCTGATAGGCAAATTGGAGAGGGTCCAGGGATGGAGCCACCAGGGGTCTGAGCTGAGCCAGAACAAGTCTCTCAAACACTTTCATGACATGAGATGTCAGCGCAACTGGTCTGAAGTCATTGAGTCCAGATGGGACAGGCTTCTTGGGCACTGGCACAATGCAGGAGGTCTTCCAAAGCCTCCATCCATAAGACATAACGACTGTAGCCATCGATGCACCCATTGATGCAAATCCCAAATGGCTTCAGTTTGTCATATGAATCCATATGCCAAAGTGCATATGCCTCAGACGATGAGCCCGTCTCGTTTCTACCCCACGTGGATCAAGTGCTTTCAGAATCAGCCTTATGGTTTCTTGCGATACCACCAATCCCTTCTGAACTGCTCGAAGGTGCAGCCAACGATACCCCTGCATCTGGCTATTTCCCCTCAGTTCCTCCTGCACGAAGGCTATCACTTGGTCTATGTCTGTCTGATTTTGCCTCCTGAAAAGACCAAGTTTACGACAACGCCTCTTCAAAGTGCGTACAGAAATCACAATACTGTGATTCTGTGCCAAGACAGAAAGGATCTCCTTGTTATTTAATCCAAGTCCAAAATAACACTTAAATCTTCCATGTCAGCAGCAAACACAAATCACTTCTGAGGCTCTGTTGTGACTCGTAGTAGTTTACTTCTGCTGTTTCTGGCAGATTTCTGATTTCTGAGAAAAAAAAGTCAGAATTTCTGAGAAAAAAAATCAGTTCAGTTTCTCATTTCTCTGGTACTGTTGAACAGACAACAACTCTCCGACAGCTCCCCAAAAAATATATTTTTAGTGCCCAAAACCTGAAGAAGGCCAGATTGCTGGGCGAAACGTTGTTTTGGGCACACATTTTTGTGTTTTTCTTTCTTTTTTCTTTTTCTTTTCTTTTTCTTAAAAAAAACTTTAACAAAAAAAACAAAAAAAAACAAACAAAAAAAATATAACAAAACAAACAAAACAACACAAATAAACATGTCCGAGTGGAAATGTTTCCACTATGGACGCCCACGCCAGCGGCCTCTTGGGCCGAGACGTTGGTTTGAATGTGGTGGTGGTGGTGGTCAGCGCTTCCCCAGTCGTTTGAGAGCCCGTGCACCGCCCTCTGCTTCCCGTAGATGGACTTATAACACTTAGCCGCCGGTTTTGTTGACGGCTGGTCAACGTTACTTGGCATATCGGACTTGTCTGAAAGCCTATGCACTCAATATTGACCTTTCACGCACATTGCTAGGCAACGCTCTGCTCTTAATTGATTCGGCTAGATCAAAGATCAAAGATCAAAGATTAAAGATCAAAGTACACCACATATATATACCACCACACGCACACATTCACGCTCACAACACAACATCTGAATGGTCACCTGTAAGATGCTCAAACCAGATGCTTGAAACCAGAATAGAGCTGATTAAAGATTCTCTTACCGGAGTCTGTCTGTAGTGTTCCCACCCAGCAAAGATCCACCCCATACTTTACAGGACTGTTTGGCGTTTTGGGGGCAGAAATGGCAATGCATAACTCCTATAAACTCCGGTGTTCAATCCCGGGTCATGAAATGGATGTCAGGGGTCTCGCTACAGCCGCTTTTCCCGAAGGAGCGTTTGTTTCTGTGTCCAGAGACCGCACCGGAAGAATCTGGGTGCCAAACTCAAGTCCCGACAGAAGCTTTACGGAGATGCACTGTATGTCTGGACACACCAGTTTCGTCTCCTGTGTTTGCATTATTGCTCCCAGTGACACATATCCTCGTGGACTTATTGCTACTGGTGGAAATGACAATAATATATGTGTTTTTACATTGGACAATCCACAGCCCCTGTATATCCTCAAAGGACACAAAAAGACAGTTTGTACACTGTCATCTGGCAAATTTGGAACACTTTTAAGTGGCTCATGGGACACTACAGCCAAAGTTTGGCTAAATGAGAAATGCATGATGACATTGCAGGGCCATTCTGCAGCTGTGTGGTCTGTAGTTATTTTGCCTGAACAAGGCCTTATGCTGTCAGGCTCAGCTGATAAGACCATAAAGCTATGGAAAGCGGGTCGATGTGAGAAAACGTATACAGGTCATAAGGATTGTGTACGTGGATTAGCAGTGCTCAACAACAATGAATTTTTTTCCAGTAGCAACGATGGGAGCATTAGAAGGTGGCTGATAACCGGGGAGTGTGTACATGTTTACTATGGACATACCAGCTACATCTACAGCATTGCAGTATTCCCTAATAGTGAAGATTTTGTAAGCACTGGGGAGGACAGGACTTTAAGGATATGGAGGAAGGGAAAGTGTGCACAGACTATCCGCTTGCCCGCTCAGTCTGTGTGGTGTTGCTGTATTTTGCCTAATGGTGATATCACTATTGGTGCCAGTGATGGCATTATCCGTGTGTTTACTGAGGCTCAGGACCGTATTGCAAGTGCAGAGGACATCCAGGCTTTTGAAGATGAGCTTTCAAAGGCCACTATTAACACAAAGACTCGAGACCTTGGAGATATAAAACTAGAAGAGCTTCCTGGAAGAGAGCACCTTAATGAGCCTGGAAATCGAGATGGACAAACAAGGCTGATTAAAGATGGGGACAAAGTTGAGGCATATCAGTGGAGCGTTAGTGATGTTCGCTGGGTCAAAATTGGAGATGTGGTCAGTGGTTCAAACCAACAAACCTCCAAGAATGTCATGTATGAAGGAAAGGAATACGATTATGTCTTCACCATTGATGTGAACGAAGGAGGCCCATCCATGAAACTGCCTTACAACGTCGCAGATGACCCATGGCTCGCAGCACACAACTTTTTGCAGAGGAATGACCTAAGTCCTTGGTTCCTTGACGAAGTCGCCAATTTTATCATAGAGAACACTAAAGGACATGTGGTGGGACCAGCGCAGCCAGGGGGAGGAGACCCTTTCACTGGAGATAATCGGTATGTCCCTGTATTTTCAAGTAGCAACACAGGCTTTGGGGCTGATCCGTTTACAGGTGCTGGACGCTACATCCCGGGGACACACTTTGGTACAAACTCCAGTGCTCCAATGGGTGTGGCTGATCCTTTTACAGGAGGAGGCGCCTACTCATCTGCTGCACTCAGACATACTGCTACAAATATCTACTTCCCCAAAATGGAGGGAGTGAGTTTTAAGCAGGCCAATAGCTCACAGATCATTGCCAAATTAAAGGAGCTAAATGCTGGAGCTCCCCAAGAACATAAACTATCAGAAGATTTTTTGGAAAGTATTGAACGGTTGCTGGTTTCTGTGTGTGCCTCAAACTCCGAGTCTGCCCCAACAATGCAACAGATCACCCTGCTCTGGAAGGCAACTCACTGGCCAGAAGACATTGTGTTTCCAGTTTTGGATATATTGAGGCTGGCCGTGCGACACCCACAGGTGAATGAAACCCTTTGCAGAGAGGCAGAAGGAGTACAGCTATGCAACCATATCCTCAACCTGATGAGGCCAGAGGGGCGGCCAGCCAATCAGATGCTTGCCCTGCGTACTCTGTGTAACTGCTTTAGCGGCAGGCACGGCAGGTCTCTACTCATGTCCCAGCGTGAAACGGTGCTATCACGAGCTGCTGATTTGGCCTCAGTTAGTAACAAAAACATCCACATTGCATTGGCCACTTTGGTGCTGAACTACGCCAGCTGTTTCCATAGCCACCCTGATCTAGAAGCCAAGGTTCAGTGTCTGTCCATGGCCAGTCGAGCTCTTGAAACGGTACAAGACAAGGAGGCGGTCTTCAGGCTTCTGGTTGCCTTGGGAACCACAGTAGCTTCAGACCAAACTGCCAGGGATTTGGCCAAGTCTTTGGGTGTCAACTCTCAGATCTCCAAATACTCCACAGTGTCTGACCCCTCCAAAGTGGCTGAGTGTTGTCAGCTAGTTTTAAAAGAACTTCAGTGATGTGTGAATGAATAGACAACAAATGCACTTCTTTCTTAATAAAATTTGAGCTGAAAAAAAAAGAAAATAAAAAAAAAGAAGAAAAAGAAAATAAGAAAAAAAAAGATGCAGTCTAATAATAATAGATGAGGATGATGATTTCTATATTGCCACTAAGCCAAAAGCTACATACCAAGGGCAGGACCAGAAGCAAGACCAGGAGCAAGACCAGGAGAGTATTGAGTTTAGCACACCGCAGTCTAGCACAGATGGTTCAACTGCTGTTTCAACTGCTACAAATACCAACACAGACATCCTAGTGTTACCACAGAACATTTTTCTGTTGGAGGACCTAGCTCTGCAATATGCGATGGCAGGTGAAGATAAATCTGTGTCTGACCCCGAAGTCACATTCGGCCCTCAACTGCATGCAGAACCTGACATGGATGAAACATTGATTTACGAGCCAGAAACACTCCCAATTAAGGAGATCACAATCCACCATTCTCATTGTTTTCATGACCTGATTCAAGCCTTCTCTGATCCTGACACTTAGTGAAGCGGATGCTCCCAGACAACACTGCTGAAGCTGGCACTGGATCTGGTGTTCTAAGAGATGTTCTAACTGCATTTTGGATTGAATTTTATGATCGGTGCACACTTGGAACAACAATTAAGGTACCTTTTTTCAGGCACAACTTCAGTGCTGCTACATGGAAAGTAATCAGCAGAATTCTGGTAAGGGGATACAAAGAATGCCACCACTTCCCCATCAAGCTGGCACCAGCTTGAGGAGCTGTTATTTGGAGAGATGTGAACAGTGACATGACTGAAAGTTTTTTGCTGTTTGTCAGTTGTCAAGAGCGTGACATCTTAAAACAAGCCTTGCAAGACTTCAACTCTGTTGACATTGATGACATTTTGGAGACTCTTGACACATATGAATGTAAAAAGAGAGTCTCAGCAGACAACCTCCCAACCATTCTAACTGAAATTGCCCACAAGGAGATGGTACAAAAGCCGATGTTTGTGATTGACTGCTGGAGAGAAAAAAACAAAGGCAAACATCAGTCTGGA